>JABWTJ010000407.1:600000-765842 GCA_016801875.1 Solanum sitiens
TCCATAATGTAGTATGCTTAATTTTTTTAAATTTTCCTTTCCTTAGTATGGATGGATATATATATATATATATATAAGAAGAAGAAGTTATGGGGAAGTTGGGGCATATATCAAAATTAAATGTTGTAGGTACCACTATGAATTTGTCTTTATTAGACGGTCCAGCATGTCTTTCTTTTTTTTTTTTTATCGTGTCATGTTTTATATTGAAATTTAACTAAATTCATAAAAGATTTGAATTAGAAACATTTTATTAAAAATAAAAAAATATTTATCACTCTATCACGATTATTTTCAGTATCTTATCATGATTATCATGAGGTTACCTTTTGTCTAATTTGATTTGGAGTGAAACAAATACTCTCTTATCATGATATATGTCCCTTTGCTTTATTCTGTTTTACACGGAAATAAATGTTCTTTTTTCATGATTATCATGAGAACACCCTCTGTTCTATTTTGCTTTGGAGTGAAATAATTATTTCTTTATCATGATTATCATCAGATTATATGGTAGGGGTAAATATGCGTGTCTCGGATTTGAATTTTGAATTATTTTTATAAAAAAAACTTTAATAGAAAGTGTTTTATTAATTTTATATGATAATTTATGTTCAAGATGATTTTTCACATGTATTATGCTATGAGACTCATATGTTTACTTATTTATTTTTGTACTAGTTTAATTGCATGCTTCTGCACATTCATGAAAAAAGCATAAATATGAAATAAGGCAAAGTTGAAATACAAATTTATATATCATATCTAATATACTCACATAATAGAATAATACTCCCTCCGTCCGCTATTGTTTGTCATGGTTTCTATTTTTAGAGTCAAACTGTAAAAACTTTTACTAACATTTTAAGATGTATTTTTTAATTATATGAATATGCAAAAAAAATTCAATTTACAGTACTCTTCATATAGTTTTAGAATATCTATTTTTTTTATTTAAAATATCGAATTAATGTAATGTAATTTAAGTTTGAAAATTAGTCAAATTGACTTTCGAAAAGCTATATGACAAACAATATCGGACGGAGGGAGTATCTACTAATGAACTTAAAGTATCTTTAAAATTATAAGTTCAATAATCTGTAAATATGATCTTTAACTTGGTTTCAGCGGACAATTATGCCTTCTAACTTTGATTGTACATAAGTAGACACTTAAACTTGTATAAAAATGAACAAGCAGACACATGTGTCCTACATGACATAATACACATAAAACTTCACGTAGAATACAAAATTGTCATGTAGGATGATATGAAGGAAGAATGTGTCTATTTGTTCAATTTTACATAAATTTAAGTATCTGCTAATACACACTCAAAATTTAAAATCATATAATTACTAGCTGACACCAAGTTAGGTCACGTTTATGTATTCTGTCTTTAGAAAAATCACCTCACAGTTTCTTTTTACTCCTTCAGAAATTAGATTCAACTCTTAAGAAATTAAACTTGATCTTTGTTTTATTGAGACTCGATCCAAATCCACTTTTGAATATGAATTATAGTGTACCATCTTTAATTAATAAAATTAATAAGTAATACATAAACTTGAATATGAATGACCTTTAACTTGACTTTATTTACCGAATATGATATTTAACTTTGTCCGTGCACAAATAGAGATTTTAATTATTCAAAATTTGAATAAATAAACAAATCACAGGTCATAAATTGGAATGTGGGACGCCACATTGAATGCATATGTCTATCTGTTCAATTTTATACAAATTAAAGTGTCTACTTATGCAACCAAAATTAAAGGACATAGAAATTAATTGAGGCCAAATTAAAAGACACATTTATATATAATGCCTTATTAAAATCACTACAAAAACGCTTATTTTAGGAGGGGTTTAATTAGGGATTACAATGGATCGAGGCGGGGCGGATTGAGCTTAACCCACAATGTTTATAGTCAGCCTCGTTCCGCATAACAACCTTTTTCCTTTTCAACCCACCCCGCATAATTTTTATAATATTTTCTTTTTCTAGTTAAGTTTGATACTAAAAATAAAATTCATAAAAATAAATTTATTTTTTTATTTAGTTATATTAATATAATAGAATAGTAACTTTTTAAAAAAAATTAGAGGTCAATTGAAAAACATATAGGAAATTATATTATTTTTTATCGAACGATTTTTATTTACTATCTTGAAAATTTTAGTAGCTTTAAAAAAAAATCAACAAATAATGTTATCACTCTTATAACATGTAAAAAGTTAAAATTAATTTTGAACATATATAAAATCACATATATCAACAACCCGCCCCATACAATCTTATACCCACTCGGCCCCTGCCCGCATAGCCTTAAATCCATCCGACCCTCACCCTGCACCGCCCAATTATCATCCCTAGGTTTAATTGCATTTTGTGCGGGTTTAAACATCACACAATTTACTCTTACAACGGTTTCAAAAATCCTCTCAAATATTTCATTTAGCAATTATTTTTGATAAACTATTAAATTCATTTAGCAGGGATTTATCACAAGTAGGCATTTTTCTCTACAAAAAAAAAATGTTCCTCCAGCACACGTAATTTGGATGTATTTCACGCAATTTGTTAGGTAGAATTCGAGTGTTTATTTGTTTTAGTTTTAAATAATTAAAATATTGACAAAATTAAAAGGCATAGTTGCCAACTAAAATCAAATTAAGGGTCATGTTTATGTGTTACTATCAATTTATTAAAGAGTAATTTCATCAATAATGTTGTTATTAAAAAAAATTGAGATAATTTTTAATAGTAATCTACAACTTATAAAAAAATTATGTTTATGAGCAAAAACTGTAATTTTATATCATAATTTCATCTTAGGTAGTTTGAAATTTCATTAAAATCATGGGTAGACTTTTGGTAATAGCGAGAGTAAAACTAGATAGGATAATGAGCGGCCCTTTGAACTTGCACGCTTTTTCCGTTTAGACACCTTAATGAGGTCATATTCCTATTGAACATCTCATGTATACACAAAGTGTGTCTATTAAACACTTCAATGATATTACCCAAAAATATATAGAGTGCGTGACTTTCAAACACTATAATATGAAAAAAGAGTCAATCATACCGTGACATGTGGCAAATTAAAAAAAAATGCCTTTTCCTCCTAAACAATATTCTCTAACTTGCACAGCTCAATTCTTCTTCTTCCTCTCTTTTTTATCATTAACAAATATAATTAAAACTTGAAATTATCAAGAAATAAAAAGGTACAACTTCGTATTTAGTTATTTTTAGCAACTTTGTTTATGGGTTTTGTTTAATCATGTTTATTTTTTTTAATTCAACAATCAGGACTGATGTTGCTTTAATAACACCATTTTAATTTTAACTTTAGAGAGTGAAGGAAGAAACATTTTCAAGAGGTGAATAAGACATGTTCTACGGCTGATTCGAGAAAGCTAGACATTTGAAGAAGTTGAAATCGACAAATTGGACATTTCTTTCGCTGTGAAGAAGATGAATGAAGAATTTTTTTTTATTTTCAGCAACAATGGTGAGATGTGGAGAAGAAAGAGATGAGAAATAAATAAAAAAGAAAAAATCTAGGGTTGGATAAATAAAAGGGGAAGATTTGGACCGTTAAGTGTGCCAATCAGACACGTCAGTTTTTTTTTTCTCACTTCACGCGCTCAAAAGGCGTGCCTCAAACGACAGGTGACAAGTCAGCCAAGTATGTTTGATAAGTACACTTTTTGAGTGGTTTAAGTGTTCAATAGGAAGGACCTCTTGTTAAAGTGTCTATACGGAAAATCTTGACAAGTTCAAGGAGCCGCTTATGCGTTCTGCCTAGAATAATTAACAATAAATAAATAAATTAGGGGATTAATATCTCAAAAAAACTTAGTGAAATTATTTTAATCTTTTATTTATATATATAAAAAATTATTTGGTGATTGATTATATATATAATACTTTATATGGGACAATTCAAAATGACATATTTACCCTTATCCAAAGATTCCCCCAACCCCCAACCCCCAACCCCCTACAAAATTCCATTATTAGTTAATGTTATATAATATTACTATTCTGAAATGGTAATGTAAATTACCTACATTTTATTCTATTTAAACTTTATTTTATAAAAATTACACTAAATATATTATTTTATATTATAATATCATTATGAAATTTTTGAAATATCTATTTTTCAACCCAAGGAACCTACTCAAGTACAATTTACTATCCTAATCAATGCAGAGATGGGTATACATGCTAAATCTATGTCACCTAGCTGGCTTATTAATTATTATAGAAATTAATGTTTCAACTACTTGCTGCTCCAAAAACCCTAAGTTGGTGGAAGCAATTAATTTACAGTTTGTATCTAAAAATAGTATTTTTTTAAAAAATACTTTCTCTGTTCTTTTTATATGTCGTCTATTTCTATAAATAGTTGATAATACTTGTCATTTTATAAAATTAATATATAAATTAACGTATTGTTCTTTTTTACTATATATGACAAGTAAAAGAAACGAAAAGACGCTCTTATCGTTCATTTTTAATTGCTCATTTTGAATTTGACACACTTTTTGAAAAATAATATTTATATATAGATATTTTATCATAAATCTTAAAAAATAAGTATTTAATATTAAGAATAAAATAGAAAAATATATATTATATTATCCTAATATGTTATAATAATAATAATAATAATAATAATAATAATAATAATAATAAGAATGAAAATGGGGAGGGGGAGGGTTAAGACTATGTGAGGCGGAGCACGTTTAAGGTTATGAGGGGGGCTTAAGGCTATGTGTGTGGGGGAGGGGGGGAGGGGAGCGGGTTTAAGGTTATGTGGGTGGGGACGATTTGCAGGTATATGTGATTTTATGTGAGTTGAAATTGAATTTTAACATTTTACATGTTATAGGAGTGATAGAGCATTATTTATTAATATAATTTATTTAAAACTATTAAAACATTTAATATAATAAATAAAAATAGGTCAATAAAAAATAATACAATTTTTCTAATTGATCTCTAAAAAAAAGACACTATCCTATTAAATTAATACAATTAATAAATTTATTTTTATGAATTTTATTTATATTAAAACACTTAAGCACGGCGGATTTATGCGAAGCGGGAAAATGCGAAACTGAAGTTGGTTGAAAATGAAAAAAATTGTTATGTGGGGGCGGGGCGAGGCGGATTAAGCTAAACCCGCACCGCACCGCCCAATTACCATTAAATATAAATAAAAACCACTTTTGAAATAGTGAAAATTCTCATAAATAGTACTTTCTTCGTTCCTAATTACTTTTAAACTTTATCTTTTATATATAGTTATCCTAATTACTTGTCCATTTTTATAAATAAAAAAGACAATTTTTTTTTACCTATTATACCCTTAATTAATTACTTTAAAAAATGTAAAACTTCTTTAAAATCATAAGATTTTAATTCATCTACTTCAATAAAATTAATAGGAGTAAAATGATAAATTAGCTATTTCAATTATTCTTAGTAGGTGTGTTAATTCTAAAAAAACACAAATAATTAGGGATAAATAGAAGAGAGTTTTGTTTTGGTGAACTGAATAATTTAATTAATAGCTAAAACAAGATACTGTTTCCGCCATTGACAGTACAAGAAGAGTTAGGTACCGTGGTATGGCCTAATACATCAGTAGTTAAAACGGAAAAGGATCAAATTGCCTATGAACTATGCGAAATAGACCACTTATCCCCTTCATTATATTTTGGGATCAAAAATATCCTCGCCGTTATCTTAGGAGACCACAAATACCCTCAAGAGTTAACACCCCAATTTAGTGATGTGGCATGCCAAATGAGACTAATCCCTCCACTTAAGCGTTGCCAACTAAAATTCACTACAAAAGAACTTAACCTTTAGGGGCGACAAAGTTCCCACAAAATCCCAAAATATTGCCACTAGAGGTTATGAGTGATTTTTAGTGACGACTTAGGCTCCAACAATCATTCGCTAGTAAAATTTATTTTTTCAACAAAAAATATGACATAATTTTGTATTGCAACCTAATTTCTAAAATAAATAACTTGCAATATCAATATTTAAAATACCCAGTATTATTACGAAAAATCATGAAAATTACTTCTCGATTACATCTCGTACTATATAATGCATCATTGTACACTTTATATATTTACATATAACATAAAAATAAAACATACAATGTATTCAAACTCCTACTTAATCGATGTCATTTTTGTTTTTTAAAAACAATGAAGAAAAAAAATAAAATTAGAATTTAATGTTAAAAACATTTAGTGACGATTTTTTGGGATTTTGTGGCGACTATTGTTGCCGCTAAAGGTCTAGTTCTTTTTTAGTGAATCCTAGTTGGCAATGCTTAGGTGGAAGGATTAGTCCCACGTGGCTTGCCAAGTCAATAAAAATATGGAGTCTTAACTCTTGATGGTATGTGTGATCTCTTAAGATAACAGCAGGGACATTTTATATCCCAAAATATAATAAAACGTATAAATAATTTATTTCACATAATTTAGTAGCAATTTTAATCCTTTTCCTGTGGTTAAAAGGATTAAGTTTTCTTGTATACATAATTCCTAAAGTGTCTGTCCAAACTACAGAGTTGAGAGTAGTTGCCCACCAGTCAAAGGTCTTAAAGGAAGAACAACAAAAAGCATGTGAATTAGAGATCAATTAATGTTGTTATTAAATTATTTATGTATAATAATTGTTGAAATTAGGTTTTAGGCCTAACTCACACCCCAAAAGCTAGCTCAAAGGGAGGAGGATTGCCCAAGCCTTATAAGGAGTCCACCCATCTCATTAACCATCGATGTGGGACTTTTGTCATTCTTTAACAATAATACTTCTATATGTTCCTAATTCACATGTCGTTTCTGTGAAAAATAATGTTACTTAATATATGAGTGATGTTATTTTTTTTAATTTATCCTTTGAGATGTATTAACTTTAAAATTATGTATATATAAATAACTTATTCATGTTTATTGTTAATTTCATTAATAAAAATAAATTAATTTATATTTATTTATAAAAATTTGACTTCAAAATGATACTAAATAAGAAAACAATTAATAGTAAACTTTCTTAGTTTCTTAAGAGACGTAAAATCTAAGATAATTCATATAAATAAGAAAAAGAAGTACAAAATTTAACAATGCCACGAATGTCAATCATTTTGTTGGAAGATGAATAAAATGCAATACTTTTAGTTTTTGTTAAAAAAAAAGACATTATAAGAAAATCATATCTAAAGTTTGGGACAGTTTAAAAAGTTTAAATTGTTTGAAATAAAAAAAAAAGTTTAAATTGTGTGAAATAAAAAAAAAGTTTAACTAATTAAGAAAGATAAATTGTAGGCTGTAATAAATTTAAATTGTTCTTCATAGTAATATTATACGTTACTTTTTAGAAGATAAAATTATTATTATTATCGCGAAAGTAGTTTTGGAATCTTGGCCAAGCATAAATTATTGCTTAATATTGAAAAAATTATTTTTAAAATTGATTAACAAGACTTAAATAATCGCTTTACAAAAATACTTTTTAAAAAATATTTCTAATAAAAATTACTTTTACAAATTGTTATATATATATATATATATATATATATATATATATATATATATATATATATTAAAAACTTGGTCAAATAAGCTATTTATTGCACATTAAAAAGATTTTAAAGGCAAGAAAAGACATAAGGAAGAGTGGTTGTTACATTTAAAAATCTTTCCATCTTGGGAAAATGTATCTAAAATTGAAAAGAACTTATCATAAAGTTTAATGTAGGAAATAGACATGTAGGTGGGGGTGGGGGAGGGGGTGGGGGTGGGGGTGGAGTAGGGGCTACAATTGTGAATACTCAACAACATATGGTGTAAGTTACTTCAATGAAAGGGAATTCTAACCGCGGACGAAATTCAGAATTTAAATTTTATGAACTAAGAGATAATAATTTTGTTTACTGAACTTTACAATTTTAGGACTGAACATGGAGGATGTGTGAAGGATATTTGTCATTCGAATAACTTTATGAAATATCATTTATTTATTTGGGAGTTGCATATTTGAACCATCAGGTGCATGCTTGTATTTCTTATTTGAAATATATTCATCAACTATATTTACCAAAACAATCCTCGAAGTTGATTAAATCAATTGTTTGAGTGCAATCGTGACAACTATATTCATTAACTTTTTTTCGTATTTTTTTCATATCAAACACATTCTTTCCTTAAATGTCAAAAAATATTGAAGAAATAATGTCCATTTAACTTGGTCCCGACTAGTAGTTTTATAAAATTATGGGAACATCTAGGAAAAATAAAAATAGGTAGCATAATAAATTCTCAACTAATAACTGTAACAACTAATGCATTAGTTGTGTTGTAACAAATGGGATGGGTTAATCTTTTGAGGGGCCACCTTAAAAGATATTTATGTAACTGAACGAGAGATGAAATTACATATCGAAATACATATTTAACTAGTAAATTTATTCGTGTTTTACGGGGGTTTTAGTAACAATTTTTAAAAAATAATGATCAACTTTTTTTTTTTACTTGAAAATTATTCTTTTAAAAAAAGTTCAAAATATAATTTTGTATTGATATAAATTATAATTTGAGAACAAGACCTTGTTGTTTGTCAGAATAACTCATACATATATCAAACGATAAATAATTTAAGCATCAATTATTTTAATAATAATCTTCATCTTTACACTTTGATGTTTTAATTATATAGTTCTTTGTTAACCATTTTAATTATATGAATATAATCACGTTAAACATGAAATGAATATTTTATTTTTTTATCAGACATAATTTTAAAAAGAAGGCACAATCTTTCCAAGATGATGGGAGGAACAAACAAAATTAAAATATAAAAGACTCGATTCACAATTAAATTAGGAATAAATTGACATAACAATATGAACATGTCTACTAAAATAAAACTAAATGACAAACATTTATAATATATAAAGAATTTTATCTTTGTCATGTCTAATTGAGTTCCCTAGAACATTATCTAAGCCTAAATTAACTTGTTAAAAATATCAATGACATGAAATATAGAAATAATAGGAATTTAAACATATCTAACATTTTAAAAAATAAATAGTAAATTTATGGTTGGCACTCTTAATTAGTAATACCATTACTTTTCTTGATTTGTAATAAGTTTTGTGTTTCTAATTAGGCTATATTTAAAAAAAATTATTAAAGAGTAAATATGTTGAAAGAAAAATACTCTATCTATTTTTATTAGTTATCAACATTTTAAAATTATTGTCCCAAAATATTTATCATTAGAAAAATCAAACTGAAGTTAATTTATTTTTCATTTTGTCATTAAAATTAATTATTCAGAACAAAAAATCTTTGAAATTAATTTATTTTTCATTTTGCTCTTAAAATTAATTATTCAGATAAAAAACTTCTCGTTTATGATTTCTTAAAGAATTTGTAAAAGAAAATGTGACAACTAATAAGGGATGAATAGAATAAACAATATCAACAAAAAGATCATTAGACAATTCACCTTAAATATTCTTTTTAAAATGAAGGAAATGAAACAAAACAAAGAGCATTATATATTAAAAATATAATTAAAAATGAACCCTTATTTAAATTTAAATACAAAATATTTTAAACAATTTCATATAAATAATAGGCTAAATAATATATTTTTATTTATCTAAATTATCCAATATTTTATTTTTGTGCAAACCTTGTCAAATTAAATGTTATAGTTAATCACAGTTAATATCATTTTTGTATTTTAACGGCTAATTAACCATTATCTTAATTACAATAATATTTCTGGTATATATAATTGCTAATTAAGAAATGAATGATTAAACAATATAAATAAATAAAAGACATACTAATAGAATATAAAATAAGGTAAACTAGATAATGATTGTTATGCCTCTTCATATTCTTCTTAAATTCTCCATTTAACTACAATATGTCATATCATATATAAATAGTCTATTCTCTTTAATTATCCACTTTCATCTTGACTGTTAATCTTCATCCGTTTATTGTTACAATATTATATAGGGAAATATAATTTTAATTACCAAGGCAATTAAATGAATCAAATTAACGGAATGATTTTAGAGAAAAAAATTAGAAGAGAGAAATATTTTGAATAGGAAAAAAAATAATTTACGTCATAGAGAGATCTGGCATCACCTTATATATATTTAACTTTATATTATATATAGATGTAGATTAAATAAAATTTGAAAAGTGTGATTCATGGATAATTATTCATGGTAAAAAGTTAAATAATAAAGAGGAAAAAATTTAACATGTGTTGTCATTTTATAATTAAAATAAGGTAAAAAAAATAGAGAGAATAAATAAATAAATTATTAAGAGTAGAAATTAAAAGGTGTGAGTTATGAATAATTACTTGACATGTGAGGAGTCTTTGTTGTAAATATTCATCAATTAATAAAATATTTATTTATAAAAAATTAAGAAAGCTTTACAATAAAATAATTAATTTAACTAAAAAAAAGAGCCCCAAAAAGGAGAAAAATGATAAATCTAAATGGAGGCCATAAAGAGGTGCCACATCACCTACTCTATGTTTCTCTTTTATATTATATTAAGGTTAAGATTATATTAAGATTAAGATTTGATAATATTTATACGAAAAAGGATAAAAATTGCTATTGAGTTATGTGAAATAGATCTGTTATATTTTGAGCTACGATATTATTCTAGAAAATCATGAACATCCTCAAGAGTTGACAACTCAATTTTTTATTGACGTAACAAGTCATGTAGAACTATTCCCTCTACTTAAATATTGGCAATTACGATTCAATACTTGAATCTTTAGCGGCGACAATAATCGCTACACAATCTCAAAAAAAAAAAAAATCAATCTTATAATCTGATGCTAAAAAACAATAACAATCTTTAATGACAATATTCTGGAATTTTGTTGTGACTGTCATCACTAGTAAAGGTTCAGTAACTTATATTGAATCATAATTGATAACACTTAGTTGGAGAGATTAGTGTCACGTGGCTTGTACTCATACCACATATATAATAACCCCGACTTAACTCATATATCTCAACATATAACTAAGAATATAAGGGTCTGTTTGGATTGGTTTGAAAAAATTATTTTTGAGTCAAAAATAAAAAGTCAAACTGAAATGACTATTAAGTAAAAAATAAAAAGTAGGGAGAAATTTACTTTTGATTTTTGACTTCTTTTAAGTCATTCTTAACTTTGTCAAACACTTCTCAACTTATTTCAAGTCATTTGACCTTTTTTAATGTTATTTTTTATATTTGTAGAACACTTCCAAAAATTAAAAAATGACTTAAAATTACATGTGATCAACTTTTAAATCAATCGAAACACGCTCTAAATAATATATTCCATATATCGTAACCCTGAATTAACTCATATATCTCAAAATATAATCAACAATATAAATAATATATTTCGTGTATTTGGAGGACAATTTTGACCCGCTATTTATATATGGTTGTACTCACATGACATGTAGTACCCTTAAATTAAACACGTAAATATTAAAAATAGGCTTAAATCATACACAACTCCTTAAGATTATTCGCATAATTCACTTAGATACTTTATTTTGGATTTGTTTCATTTGAACACCTTCATTAGTTAAAAAAAAATATACCTATTGAACATTGTGTGACAATCAACTTAAAATACAGAATGTTTGTCATACACTTGCGAATGTTGTGGCATAGTAACAAATAGAAAAAAGACATATGACATATCGTCCATAATAGTAAGTAAAGAATAAATTAAAAAGAAAAATAATAAAAAACTACGTTCTTAACAAAAGAAAATAAAGAAAAAAAGAAAACTATTCCTTCCGCTTCTCGCTTTTTTTTTTCAATCATCAATTCAGATTCTCATATTTTTCTTCTTCTTTTATATTATGAGTTCTTTAGGATTTGAAATTTTAACAATTTGAAAGAAAATAATTTCATATTCGTATTAGTCTTTTTCGGAAAAAATAAAGTTTCGCTGAAATTATTTTTGATGCATTCGATTTTAATTTTTGATGATATTAATAATTGTGGAATGCCGCTAGTAAAAATAATAATTAAGGAGTGTATGAGAAAGGGGTATCGCGGGGGTCATGGCAAAGAAATTTGGCCCTTTTTTTTTAAAAAAAATATGACATTAAAAAGTTTATTGGGGATGACACAACCATAATTTAACTAGAAAATTAAGTTTAGCAAATTCAGAGTCCGTTTGAATTGACTTAAAAATTGATCAAATCTACTTTTAAGTTAGTTTTTGACTTTCAAAAGTATTTAAATAAATATAAAAAATAACTTAATATAAATTACGAAATATTTAACAAGGTAAAAATAACTTAAAATAAGTCAAAAATGACTTAAAATAGGTCTTCATGTACTTTTTAATTTTTGACTTAAAAATCATTTTAATTTGACTTTTTATTTTTGATTTAAAAATTACTTTTTTTAAGTCAAACCAAATAGACACTCAATTTTCGTTTTAACAAAAAATGAAAAAAAAAATAGAACTAAAATGAAGTGCAAGATATTTTTGAAATGGAGTGAAGAAGATGACAGGTGTGTGGGGTAGGGTTGTTTCTTTTTCTTGATTAAGATTTTTTTTTTATAATTATTTAGTTAATGTATGCAGGTGTGAAAAAAGTAACAAATTATCTAAGCTAAAAAAATAAAATAGAACTTATAGACACGCTCACAGTAGTGATCTACATTTATTTTGTCACGTAAGCATTTTATATTTAATAGATATATATTTTAAATAATTTAAATATATAATAGATACAAAACCTAATTTAGATGTTTAAGTAAATTATACGAACAACTTTAAAAGATTCTCTGTAACTTAAGCCTTAAAGAGTTAAAGAATATATATTAATTAAAATAATGGTCTAACTCTATTAAAAATAACGGCTCAATCCTTCATAATCAAGTGTATAGACTTTTTACAAATTTTTAGTTTAATTTTTAATTAGCTTATCTCTTTCATTTTCTAACACGATTTGACTAGACATAAAATTTTAATATAAAATTATTATTATTATAATTGTTTTAACGTATAACTTTGTTTTATTATTTTAATCAACAGTACGTGTATATTCCTAGAATACAAAATACCCTTTAACTTCAATCAAGATAAAACTCAAGAATTGAATCTACTTAAATTAAGTATCTAATAACAAAAGTTTAGATTTAAAAAAAAATTCTAAAAATTGTATCAGTACCTCAAGTGCAAAATACTGATATTCCATTGAGAAGTTGCAAAAAAAATTTTTTAAAAAAAAATCGATTGTTATACGATTTCTTCGAATGAGCAAACCACAATTCAATAATAAGATATTGAAATATCATAATGTGCTATATTGATAAATCACATATCCGCATGCTCCTTTTATAAATAGATATATGTAATTATAAACTTTCAAATACACATAATTTTATAAAGATTCAATTGTGAAAAATAATAGTAACTTCTTATTCTTTAATGTAATTCTTTCTTACCAGCAATCTCTTCAGGCCAAACATTAGTTTGTTTTTTTTACAAAATTTAAAATAATGATTCTTTTCCTTTTACAAAATATAAATTTATAAGTCAAATTTTATATTTTAAAAAATTGAAATTACAATTTAAAATTTAAAATTACATATTTAAATACTAAATTAAAATCATAATTTTATATCGTATATTCAAACACAGCAGAAGAAAAAAAGTTGTCAGCATAATAAATTCCTCAACTACTAGCACAATAAATGTACTACTGTTGTAGAAAATGCATAAGTTGTTGCAAATGAATATTATAGCAGCATTTTTGGAAGGAATTTTTCAGTTTCTGGAAAAAAACAAAAACTAAAAGTAAATTTTGATATAAGTATTGATATTGACCTGTCTATGTAGAAGGTAGATGGGACCAAGAGAAGTAAAGATTGATTCTGCGAGTTCAACTGAATTCATTTATTTTTATTTGAATTATGTAATATAGTCAACTAAATAGAATGTTTAAGAACGTATTTATCATGAAAACAAAGAATGATCGACTCTATTTGAATTTCAAACTTAGAATTATGTTTGGCCATATTTTTTAGTTTTTACGATAAATATTTAGAACTTGAAAATATATATATATATATATATATAGAGAGAGAGAGAGAGAGAGAGAGAATAAGTTCGAAAGAGAAAAAAATATAAAATTGAAACAATATTAAGGATATTTTCAAGTCGTATTTGAAATTTTTATGATCAAATGCTAATTTTTGAATAAATGAAAACAGTGAAAATTCTCACGGCCAAACACGTCCTAAGAAGAATAAAAGAAAGAGATTGTAATAACTCAGAAGGTCATTTTTTAAACTTTCGTAAAAATTAACGTTTTACACCTTCAAATAGTTGGCCCACAGATCAGTTTGTGAAGTTATGCGTGTAACTATAGTTAATTAATTGACAGGTAATGTTTAGATAATCAATTTAATTGGTAGCAAATGAGTCAAATCCTTTTAGAATTTATTGAATAAATTGCATCGATTTGAAAGCCCACGAAAGGGGAAGGCTCAATTTCCGAAGTTATTGTTTAATTAATTAAAGCAAGTGAGTTTCTCAACTCTTGTTAAGTGTATAGAGTCATGTGTTCCCTTGTGATATGTGTTGGGTAGTAATAGACTTGGTGATGGGTTGACTTGTCCAAATTGAATAATTCTAATGACAAAAAAGGGTAATAAAAGGCAATGTGATTAATTATTGGGTGTGATGAAATAAGAAATGGTTTGAAAGGCTTATAGACTCATTGTTGTGAATTGTGCATAGTTATGGAAATGGCATCTCCTCATTAATTGTGTGAACATGTATTTGCATTGATTCTGGGACATGGTCGTAACATTACGAGAGACATGTCGCGCGCTACGACATATGTTATGACTCGAGAAATGTGTCGCACGCCGCGATAAATTCTATTATTGAGGAACATATCGCATGTCACGACAATTTTTTTTATCGACGGTCGTGTAACACGCCGCGAAAGATTCATGAATAAATATGTTTCCCATGGGCCCCAAACTGAAAAACAACGGGTGTATATCACTAGGTCAGACATGCATCACCATATTAGGCATCGCATATTTTTATTATGTGTGAACTTGTGAGTGAGTGCCTTTCAGTGGTTGTGATTGATGAACTTTATCTTGTATGTTTTTATCTGAAATTGTTGGAATGTTGTAATTGAGTTGTGTGCTATGAAATTTTGATATGTTAGGTTAGCCTGATTTTATGTAAATTGTAGTTGCGGAGGTTCGATCGGGATTGTAGGAGTACCCATCTTCTTGTCCGATGATATCTACGGAGATTTGTGAGGTAAAATCTCTATAAATATTAATACTCGATAAATTAATAATCTATAAAATAATATTTTCCTCCGGTTTCGACTTGGGCCAATGAAAAGAATCACCAATTTCGATAAGATAATATATTTCCAGAAGACACCTATATAAATACATGGTTTGATTAATATCATATGATTCTATTGTGTTCTGTTTTTTCTTAATATTTAAATCTAGTTAAAGCTCATCTCTAACTTTTCTTATTGTATCCAAGAACAACTCCGGTGTTGTCTTTTTAACTGTACCATAAAATTGTGAGAGGTCTAGACTCGATTAGTGTTTCCTTATGTGTAACTGTTCCAAAGATATAGTATCATCTTCAACCATCATCAACATTAAGTTTTCTGGTGGTATCCACAATTTCTTCTAGGCTCTAAACCTCTGAACATGTATCACTTTCACCCGGATAATTCAACAGGTTACTGACATCTATTTTATTGTAGTAACCGATATTATTAATCATGACATCAAGTTCATGAATGACATTTTCACAAGTGAGTTCATTCAAATTCTCTGAGATTGCATTCCTGAACGAATTTTATAGTGTCAAAAATAATATGTTATTGTCTCTTGCTGAATATTTGTTGTACAAGCAGGGATTACAAAAGTGATAGCATTCAAAACATTAATCTTTGCTGGATCAATTTGTCACACTTCATAGCCTATATCCTACGATAAAATCTATACATCTTGAAAGCCCTTATTATCCCAGCATCACAAGGTTGATATTAATAAAGATACAATGATTTTGATATATTCGTTGTACTTTATGGATAATTTATTTTAATGTGAAATCAATAAATATGATATATTAATTAGCAAGAAACAATGATTTAGATATAATTCCAAATCATTCTTTACATTAAATCTCAAATCATTCTTTACATTAATAAATATTAATTTATCGATTTAATAATATCTCTAGGTTTTACTGTAGTTGATTCATCTTAACAGGCCTTTTCATTCCTATTTATGATCATGTTCTCCTTTAGAGCCAACAACATTTGAAACTTGTTTATTCATTTCATATCTATTACTCCCTCTGTTTCGAAAAAAATAACCTTATTTTTTCTTTTTAGTTTGTTAAAAAAAGAATGACCCTTTTCTTTTTTGTCAACACTTTAACTTTAACTTTCCACGTGGCATGTTTAAGACCACAAGATTAAAGGGCATTTTGGTACATTTGACATAACTTTAATTTAGAATCACAAGATTAAAAAGTCTTTCTTTTCTTAAATTCCGTTCCAAGTCAAACTAGGTCATTCTTTTTTAAACGGAGAGAGTATGATATATTAGAAACTTGTATACGTGATAATCAGATTTTGGGACATATCTAAGTTAATTGTGAATTTTCACATTAGTTTATAGTATTTGACTTTTATTCTCACTTTACTTCCGCATTATCATATTATTGGCTGATTTGTCTTGTGAGATAAGACGAGTGTCATAAGATTCATTTTGGGTCGTGACAGAGCTTTAAAACAAACTTGAACATACCACAGTGCAACTATAAAACTTACAGTTTGATCATGCCATAAGATTTGTTAGTAAGATTATAAAGGCTTGTTTCTGAAAATAAAATAAAAGATCTAGGTTAAATATTTAAATCATTTTCAAACTTAAAAAGATATCGCGACAATAACAAACTCAATGTAGTCTCACACGGTAAGGTTTTAAAGAGGATAAAGTGTACCTCTACCTTAAACGTAAGGTAGAAAGGTTATTTCCGATAAACACCCTGCTGAAGGCAAAAACAATCTAAGAAATGATATAATGAAAGTACAACAGACAATAGATGGTAACAAAACAACAAACAGAAACAAAATAGTACTACCAAAAAAGATACTATTAGTCTACTATAAACAAACTATACGAAATAATACAAACACTCTGACTACTAATATAGGCATTCCACCTACTAACATTCTACCCTAATTCGCATCCTCCCCACCTTCCTAACCGAAAGAATAACTAAATGTTAATAGCTTTTAAAATAGTGATTAATTTTTAATACTATTAAAAGTGGCTATCTGTCAAAATGCAAAGTAACATGAAAAGAGATGAGGCTTTTTAGCCAGTCAGGCCCAAATTCAATAATATACCATTTGGCTTAACTATTATCCTCTCAGTTCTCAATCAATCAGTTTTATCAACTGTATAAAAATTCATACCATGGAACAGCTTGTATATACTCCATCAGTGACTTTTTGTCCAGCATCCTGAACTGTGCCAACGCTTATTAATCGAGTGCCAGCAACTATCGGTGAAGTAATTGTAGCAACCTTTTCATTGCCGGTAGAGAATACAGTTGGTAGGTGGTGGGCGAAAATAGTTATGGTAAGCAGCAAATGTAAACTTTACTGAGAGTTTTGTCCAAAATACACTTGCATATTGAAAAAACAACTGTCGACTGCACTCTGCCGAACCAGTGTACAATTATCACAATATAGAGAATACGAAGAACTGTTCTGGAACATCCAGAATATAGTGAAGAAGCTAGCGAGTACGGATTAAGCAAAAATGGACCTTCAGAAGATCCAGAATATAGACTTCCTTTCATTAGACAATGTATAGCACTTAGTCTTACTACTATGAGAACAGCGAACTCAGCATAGTGCAAACAAGAAACTACAAGAAGAGCATAGCCTAGCTAGACATCTTGAATGATGATACTTAAGCAGGCAGCTCATCCAGCTATTTAGTATGCAAATAGACAGGGCGACGATTACATGATCACTGTTACCATTCTCAAAAAAAAAAAAAAAAAAAAAAAAGGAGGTAGGCAGAACCCAGAAACATGCCCTCTATGAAAGTAGACCTTATATAAACCTCTCAGAGGTGCTCCGGAGTCGGTAACAAATGGCTTCCAATTTGCTTGTATCAACAAATAGAAAGACAGTTATTGGCACCAACGACAATATTGTACTTAGGTTGGTACACCAAACACATCTTCAATATATATCTTAGTTAGACACAGCACAACACACCAAACATTTGACTCATCAAGCAATATAAAGTGAGTTCATATTTCACATATTGTCTGGGTATTGGGGTCCTTCCAACCTTGAGATCGTGGCCCTCCTTGATCCATGCGATAATAACAAATCTCACTGACCACAGAAAAATCCAGATTACACGTGATATTTGCAACACCTGTCAGTTAATGTACTAACAAACTTACTGTGTCAAGCCCATCTCTCTACTCCTTTGCCCAAACCCATCCATCTTCCCCAAAGGCCCCGAAAATAAAATAAGCGAAAAATGGTCAAAACACTTGCCTAACATAAACTATAATGATCAAATCTAAAGCTCTATCGTGAATTGGAAATTAAACAATTGAAATCTAAGGCAGAGACAGATGTTTGTTTGATTAAACAATTGAAATCAAAGGGGAAATCCAAGGACTAACTATGCTTGTTCAACATACTAAACGACCCCTTAATTGTATTAGACACAACACGTTCACTAAAACAAAAGTCTAAAGAAAAGATATTCTGGAAATCCCCTCAACTCAAACAAAGTAACTAACCTCAACTTAAATAACTCCTTGTAAAGAAACTGGTAGCAAACCTGCAACAGAATAGGAAACCACAATTCTGGTGCATGGATCATGTTGGCAGACACTTTATACTTCCATAGGCATAACTACAAAGTCCTATCTTCAGAGTTAACTGTTAGTGAGCGGTAGCACTATCCCATGGAACTAGTCGACATACACAAAAGCCGACACAGACCCCTTGGCTATCAAAAACAATTACATAGTCCTATCTTCAGAGTTGACTGTTAGTGAGCGGTAGCACTATCCCATGGAACTAGTCGACATACACAAAAGCCGACACAGACCCCTTGGCTATCAAAAAAAATTACATAGTCCTATCGTCAGAGTTAACCGTTGGTGCGCGGTAGCACTATCCCATGGAACTAGTCGACATACACAAAAGCCGACACAGACCCCTTGGCTATCAAAAAAAAATTGCAAAGTCCTACCCGAAACACATAGATAATACAATGTCAGCTTCCAAGTTAGCATCTTTAACACAATTGCACATCACAGAAATAACATAATAATAAACCATCATAATTTTTATATTTGTTCGATGGTGAATACACAGTGTACTACCCAATAACATGGAGGATGCACTCCTCCATTACACTGTTTACAGTTACTTAGTAACATTTTTCACATTTCAATACTAATATATAAACAAAAGCAAAGTCACAGTAATTCAGCACAGTTGTTCATCAATTTTTTAAGCATCAATAACAAATGCATTCAACAAAACAGCAGAAATGTTTAAACGTTCCCCTATTAACCAAACACTTACACATAGAGACCACCTTTCATACCACTTCTTTAGCCGGAGCAGCAGGCTTCTTCAAATCATCATCCACAACTTTAGTCGGAATCGCCACATATCCCATCTTCTTAGCACTGGTAACATCATAATCATCATTTCCGCCCTCGAAGTCATCATCAGAATCTTCAAACTCGAAGCGGTTAGGCCAGAAAAGCGACCAGATCAAATACATACTCGCAGCAGTTAACGCACCACAACCCACACCGAAAAGCAAAGCTCCAACAACCCTCATAATATCCTTGGTCCGATCACGGATTGAGCTCGTCACCGACGAGTAAAATTCCACCGGAACCATCGACGATGATCGGCTCTCCTGTTCCTCTCCATCTTCCACATGTTCAACAGCGTCTTCTCGTTCGAAGAAAACCGGGTCGGGTCCACGGATTAGAAATGGGTCGGATCTTCGGAAGAAAACTGATGGCCTAAGAAGTCCGAACCTCGGAGCATCGTCACGGAAACCGGAGGTCGCGACGAAGAAAGCACGGAATCGAGGAGAAATGGAGGGGTTACGGAGGAAGAAATTAGGGTTAGGGTTAGGGTTTCGAGGAATAGCTGTGGGAATCTGGTAATAGGAAGTGGAGGTGATGAAGAATAGGGTTTTGCATGGCCGGGCGGCGGCGGAGACGGCGAGGAGAGAGAAAGCGAGAAGTAGAAGCGCGAAATTCGAGGACGCCATTGACGCTTAGAGAGAGAAAGAAAGAGACGGATGAGGAAATCAACGATGACAACTGTGGCTTTAGATGAAAATTTTGGGAGGAAAAATAGTTAATTAAACTAAATTTAATACAATTAATTAAACACTTTTTTTTGGTTTTGGACTTAAAAGTCATATTCAACTATTAACAACAAACTTCTAAATTAGTTACCATTTGTTGGGAAAAAAAGAACCAAAAACAAATATGGTTTAGTTTAGTTTGATTTTACGTAGAGAAAATAGAAATAATAAATATAGTAGACATATTAACGCTTTATAGGTTTAGTTTCGATAATTGTATTTCATATTTATAGTTTTATTTGATATATGGGTTGTGGGTTGTATATTTTGTTTGCGAATATATAAATAGAGTAAGTATATGCAAATTTTGTATTTATACATTCATAAATTTTCAGAACTCCGTTTGTATATTTCACTTATCAATATATTTATGGGCAAAAGGACATAAATCACATAATTTTAAGGCAAAAATTACTATTTTTCCTTTATAAGTTTATAATTACAGAAATCTCTCAAACTGATACAATAATATAAGCGCTGATACATAATCTGATATGCGAGATACATTAATCGTTAAGTAAGATACATTACATTTTATACATGATACACTAATCCGATGTACATTTTATACATCATACATTAATCTGATGCGCGAGATACATTAATCTAATGCGCTGATACATTAATCTGATGCGTGACAATGAGAATTTTAGAGATTTATAAAACTAATAGGGGACAATGATAATAAGAGAACTTTCCTCAATGCTCAAACAAGTGAGAATTAGTCTCCAACACTTGTTCATCACATAGGCAACAATCAGTCTCATCATCTTGAATGTGGAGCCTCACTTTCCTCTCTTGCGTTTGAAGTCTATCATGTACAGCCAATCATACCAAAAATCTATACCTAGGCAAGGCCATTGAGGTCCATATTAATTCTGCATTCTTATTATGATTTTTTCATAAATTATATAGAAATAGTTAGGATAACTGAGTAAGTATAAACAAATTCCTAAATTTATTTCATTAGGAATCGAATTATACGAATTAGACGAATGACAAGATTAGGTGAAACTATAGTTGTGAATTAGAATTCTCTAAACAAAGTTTGTAGCTATAACATTTAATATGGTTTAAATATTTGTTATTATGTACAATTTTTCCTTCTATGTATCATTGATACGGTTTATTAGTTTTCGATTTTCAAATACACTAAATCGAAAACAAAAAAAATAAAATATTTTTTATCGATTTTTAATTTGTTAATTTTTTTTATCCTTGATGGTTTGGATTTCAGTTTAACCAATAACAAAATGCTTATAAAATAATTACTCCAATAATTTGCACGACAAGATAATAGTGTAATATTACGAAATGCTCATAAAATAGAAGCAATAGTAACTATATTAAAAGAACGGAACTATACAAGTGCTATACAAATAAAAGAACTAGGGCAATTATGTGAATTGAAGGCGAATGACAAATATAATAACCACTAAGGTATTTAATATCTAATATTTATGTAGGGGTAAAGTAACAAATTACTATTGTCTTAATGGTTATGTGTTTACCTAATGATCCAATAATTTTGTTTAAAAAATCATTCGCCCAATAACCCATTTGCAATAACCCAATAATATTTTTTCGATTTGTGCACAATCCTAAATTTAAGGCTATGTTTAGATATGATTTAATTTAGTTGAAGTTGAAATTATATTTGACATAAAATTTGGATAATCCATATTCACATTGAGTATGAATCTTTTTTTTTTTTACAGAATTCAAAAGAAAAAAAAATTACAAAACATAAACTTATAAATCCTTTGCAATCAAAATTTTACTTTTCATTAAACGTTTCGTCATAGAATTTGGGATCGCCCTTTGAATTAGTGTTTATAAATGAAAATACATACTAATCTAGTTCTGTTGAAGTTGTGTCTGAGTTTGACAACATTTTACTCTTGGCATGATAATATATCAATAGACACTTTAATTTGATTCCAACTAATAATTAAATATTCAAATTTTGAGAGTGTACATTAAACTTCCCAGTTCCGCTTTAATGTATGAATTGAACTCTTCAACTTACGAAATGACACCATCAAATTCTATATGTCTCATCAGTATTGAATGCTCAAAAAACACAATGAAAATAAATTAAAGTGTCTAGATGTACATTTTCAAAATTGTTAGTAGACACCAAATTAAAATGTTTGTCTATGTATAATATCTTTGTTCAACAAAAAAAATATTCTGTTATGGTCTTTTAGCCCGCAAGAGCTATACTTTAATTCTTGAGCTGAGGATCTATGGTAAAACAATCTTTCTACCTCACACAAGGAAGATAAAGATAAGGTATGCATACATTTTATCATCTTCAATCTTCATATTTTATTCATGAAGTCACATTCTTGAATTAGGGTTCTATGATAAAATAGTCTTTTTACCTCACACAAGGAAGATAAGGGTAAGATATACATATATTTTATCTTCTTCAGAACTTAATTTGTCACGATCCAAAATTGGATGTGATGACACTCGTCTTATCCCACCAATACAAGTCAGCCTAAAACTCAACAATTACAATAATATGCAAAAAATTTACAATCAACTTAAAAATTTCAAAACCTGGTTGTCACGTGTACAAGCCTCTAATGTAAATAGTAGGATGAAATAAAATACGCTAAGTCTCAAATGACGTTGTCTTCCAAGTAAAATAAAATCATAAACAGGAGTAAGAAGGTTCGCTGAGGAGACAAACAGCTACCTCACAAATCTCCACAGGAAGCCGAAAATAAAGAGAATATAAGGCATCATAAAGATCCGGCTCGTGACCTACAAAATATGTAGAAGCAAGTGGTGAGTACGAAACCACACGGTACCCAACAAACAAACCTCTAAACACAAGTTAAGGAGATGAAATGCGGGTACTCCTACCACCCCAACCAAACCTCCACAACAACAACCTGCATAAAAATCAACCTAACCTAACAGCTCACAGTTTACATAGCACATAGCTCAACAACAACACTTAGACAAATTACATATCCTCCACAACAACACTTTGACAAATTATATATCCTCAACATCAACACTTTAACAAATTACATATCTTCAACAACAACAAGTCAACACTTCAACAAATTACATATCCTCAACAACAAGCTCAGTATTCATCAATCACAAGTTCCGCAGAAAGGCATTCACAAGATCAACAAAACACAATATCAAGTTCACTAATGATAAGTATGTGCAATGCAATGGAATGCAATGTCAGGTATAATGATGCATGTTTGACCTAGTGATACACACCCGCTGTCTCTCAGTGCGGGACCCATAGGGGACATATATGTCCATGCATCAATTGCGTCGTGCGATACGACCCTCGATAATAGTAACTATCGCGGCGCGCGATACGTCCCTCGAAATATAGTATTCATCGCGGCGTGCGATATGTCCCTCAAAATATAGTATCCATCGCGATGCACTATACGTCCCTCGAAATGGTACATCCTCTTTAAGTTCTCATTCTTTCTCAATGCACATAACACTTATCACAACCATGTCTCAGAACAATGCAAATGACGTGTTCACAAAAATAACGATGAGATGACCATTTTCATATATTGCACAATTCACAACAACATCAACAATAATTCAACAAGTCTTTCAAACCATACTCCATTATCAACACATCATACACAATCAATTAATCACATTGTCTTTTATTACCCTTTTATTTTTCATCATTAGAATTAATCAATGTGGCAAGTCAATCCATCACCAAGTCTCATTACTCACAAACATATACCACAAGAAAATACACGTATTCCATATACTTAACAAGAGTTTAGAAATTCACTTGCCTCAATCAATCAAGAATTTACTCCGAGATTTGAGCCTTCACCTTTCGTTAAACTTCCAAATCAATGCAATCTATTCAAGTAAATATTTACAATAAGATTTCGAATTTAATAACACCCCTATTACTATAATTCAATTTCTAATTCTTGATGTCAACCAATACATTACATATCACCCTCCTATTAAAACTACATTATTCATAAATCTTAGACCCCATATTTATATACCATGAGCAATTATAGAGCCCAACATGTCTTGACCATTATTTTTTAAAACATATTGATGCACGAACAAATGTACACCAAATTTATCATATTTAACCTCAATCTTATAAAATTTTCAGATTCTAGTATTTATGTATGTAATAAGGAGAGTGTAATTTACGAGGATTAAAATACAATTTAAAGGAATGGATCAACCATTACTTTCTCATCTACTCAATTAGTATAAAATACATTCTAATATAAAATTCAATAATTGAAATAATCATCATATTGTCCTAGTGTTAAATAAAATTAATACCACTGTATAACATTTAGAATAAATTCTCTTTATATGTATTACCTACCAACCAATCAAAATGATCCAAAGTGGTGGAAAGGTCATAATAGCAAGATTCAAGAAAAATGAAAACGAAACTTGTTCAAAATTCACAATCTCGTAGTTCTTAAGTAGGAGTTCTTACCTGAAACACCTATCATTCTTCTTAGGGATCGTTCGGTACAAAGATCAATAATATAAGGATTAGTAATGTAGGAATTAGTAATGAAGGAATTATTTTTATCAAGTGTTTGGTTAATTGTTTCTTACCTAATTTTGTGTGTGGTTTAAATGTTTACAAGAAAAATTCTTTTCAATTTTACCCTAGAGTTATTATGAAATTTTATATTTCATGTAATTGAGTCAGGGTAGATAATTAACTGAGAATATTATCTTTTATAACATTTTTAAGTAGCTAGGAGAACAAAATTTTTACTGGCATGTTCACTATTTTCTCACTTAAATTATTTGAGAGTAAATAATTGTCATCTTAATAAATTGGAGTTAATATCTTAAAACGTCACACAACTATAATGATTTATAGAGAAAATTTATTGAACTTTGTTTAGTATCAATAAATTTTAAAAAAACTCTTTATCATAAAATAAAATAAAAATATAAAATAAATATAGCAAAATAAATTAAACTATTTTTATACTCGAGATGTGTGTGTGTATGTATATGTATATATATATATTTGCTCTTGTTTTAGACTACTTGTATAATGTTTAATGGACTTTCGTTAAGAGGCAATATTTTACTTATGAATTGTTCTTAAATTCAAACATCAACATTAGCATATTAGTTGGATTATAATATTTTATATTAATAATAAATAGATTAAATAACTCATATTTTAGAAACAAAAAATTATATCTAAATAATAAAATTTTAAGCTAATTTATTTAAATAAATTTACTAGTTTAAATATAAAATATAAAATATAAAATAAAAAATTAAATAAAATATTAAAAGGATTTTAGGGGGTATTTTTGTCTTTACCTAGAATAATCCCATGGTATTAGAGCTCAAATGGAACGTATTAGTTATACACCCTCTAATACCATGTAGGGTGCATAACTAATCCCTAGATTGATAATACATAGACCCAAAATTCCTATCAAACATAGTATTAAATAATACCACACATAATACTTGGACTATTTCTCCTAATATTCCCTACCAAACGACCCCTTAGTGGTTGTGCCCGCCGCGTCGCTCCTTTTTTTTTCTCACACAAATTGTGGACTAAAATATTAAACCCTACTAATTTATTTTTTATATGGGTCAAATAGTATAGGATATTAAATAAAATATATTATCAACCCACACTACATCAAAAATGAGCTTTAACGGCAATTAATTAGCAATTGACGCTAAATATATACTTTTAGCGGCAATTAGCATTCTTTATATATGTCCTAAAGACTTTAGCAACATTAGATCTAATGACACTTAACTAATGCCGGTAAAGACTTTAACACTCTTTATTCGTGTGTCATTTTATTGCCGCTAAAAGTTATTTTTGTTGTAGTGCCATTAGCCATCAACTAAATAAATAAATTATTTAATATATACCCATCAATTAAACAACCGTAGTTATCTAATAATTTAAAATTTTCAAATCAATTTCATCGACTAATCAAAAATTACTTGGGACAACTATCAAGAAGGGTAAAACGTTAATTTTATGAAAGTTCCCAAAAATAACCTTTCAGGTGATTACTTATAGAATTACATTAAATATGTTATTGTTGTTATTGCGGAGCTATACTTTTAATAGCATAATCGTTCACCTCTCAAGCAAACTCTTGTTGTTCTGGGGATAATGTGCTATTGCAGGGCAGCTTTTGTTAATGATACAATTCACATACACATATACAATATACAATATATATACATAGATATTTAATTATTCAATTCGAGACTTGTTATTTAAATTATTTATTTTAAAAGGAGTATTTATGATTTCATCAAAATATTTGATGGTATTACTAGTAAGTAGTGCGTATGTCTTTTGATTTGATTTTTGTGGCTAGCTATTGTTATTTTTTCTCCCCGATCAATATTAATTGAGTGACCATTTAAAAAATTAACCAGTGAAATAAAACATTCAAAATGACAATATAAGACAATTTGAAAAGAAAAGAAAATAAATATAAAATGATAAACTCGACCCTTTCAAAGATCCAAAGGTTTCTAGTTCTAAATGTTATTACAGTTACTTCATCACGGATTACATTACTTTCTACTCTACATATATTCTTCGTTTCGAATATTTTCATTACGTTAATATCATTATACATTTCCATTATTACAATTTACACTAAAAAGTTTCCAACAATGGTATATAAATTTAAACAAAAATGCATGAGGCAATAATTGAAAGAAATAATTATGTGGTCCAATATAACATAATAATTTTTGCCTAGAGTTTGTCTAGAAAACAAGACATGTTTTTTTTTAATCATCATTAGTAATATATTATGCCATATCCAAATTAAAAACCTTAACCTTACCAAACAACAAAATCTTTGACAATTAAAAATGTCAAATATATATTTATATTGGGAGACAAATTGAATCATCAATCATATCTATGAGGTTAATTTTATCCACTTCATAAAGTCTTCTATAATATAAAATCAAACCCTAATACAAAATACTATGAATATAATACCTATACGATTACGAAAATTTAACTATTACAACTCAAGAATAATATGGATAATACTCAAATAGGATCAAGCTCTTTGTATTAGGATTTTGCCCTAAATTTTCAATTTTATCTGAATTATATTATAATTTTATTTTATTTTGAAAAGATTTTCTTGACTGAAAAAATTATTTTATATCTATTGTTTTCTTAGAGAATAAAAATTTAACTCAATATTAAAGTACACCTTCTTCTTCTCCTAATAATAATAACAATAATACCTTTTTGTAGATAATGATGATGTTGGAAATAGAGCAAAATATACTTCCATATTTTAATGATAGTCATGTACTCAAATTTATTGCCATAATCTTTTTACATTTATGAAACAAGAAATTTTTAATCTATAATTACTAGGGAAAAAAAACACTATAATTAAGAAGAAAAAAATCAATAGCTCTTTGGATTATGATTTTGATTATGACCCTCCTCTCTTTTTTTTTTTAACCTTAAACATTTGCCAGCCATTTCTCAAATATCATTATTAAAAATTGTGTTCCATTAATTGACATATTTAGTGATATGATTAAACTACCTAATTAATCTAAAATGAAAATTTACTGGTGTTAATTATGGTTTATGAACAAGGGTATAATTTATGTAGATAGGAGTGGAGGTTGAGTCCTACTTAAGAATTAAGACAAATACAATATCTTTTGCTTAGAACTGATTTTATATTAAAAATTAATTAAGTATTTTGATATTTAAATATTCATATTCATTTATCGTCCTTATTAAAAATATTTATAAGCATTTTATATTAGAAAGTTGGTAAATATGTAATTGTGAATTCCAATATTTAATTAAATATTTAATATTCATTTATTTGATGTGAGATTTTCAATAACCATATAATGTCACTAATTATTCCTCCATCAACTGTCCCACAGACTTGACCTTTATATATAGTTTCTTTTTTCTCTGTGCCAAAATGTTTATTGTCCGTATTAAAATATTTATAAGCATTTTAGAAGTTTGAAGATAAAATTAAATTATTATTTTCTTTTGTTTTAATTTAAGAAAATTTGTTTTTGAAGATATAAACACTTCAATTATGGTACATAGATAGAGTTAATATATTACGTATTTAATAAAGATAATTATTAGTTCTATCTTAATATATAAGTACTGGTAAAATAATCAAACACTCTTCTTAATTAATAATTTCTGAAGAGGAGTATAAATTAGTAAAAATCATAACAAATAATTTGAAATAAAAAAAAAATATATATTAAAATTTACTTTAGCCTCAAATATTGTATGACGAGACATTATTTATAGACCCTCGCTTCGAGAAAATGAATTGCATTAACTATAGTGTATAAGTTTGTTGTACCAAATTACATTTTATAGGCAACCTAGTATTCCAAGCTCACTCTACTATTATATTTCTTACTCAAGAAATCCTAGAAGCCTAGTGTTGGATAGATACTTGAATTTGGTAATTATTATTATTTTTTAATGGCTGAAAAATGATCAGAAAGTCACGAGTTTGAGTTATAAAATACGTAAAACTCTTTACAAAAATATAAAGTAAGATTACATTCAAAATATCTTATAATGTGATGGATCATATCTCGAATCCCATGCTCGATGGAAGTTTAGTGTACTATATTGGCTCACTTGGTGGGGTTTGATAATAGCTGAATGTACGCAGACCTTACTACTACCTCATGAAGCTTTTCGAAAGGCCCTCGGCTCAAGTGTATTGAACCTGAGTAAAAAAGGGAGAAATAATGAAGAAAACATAGTAGCTATTAGCTAATCAGAAAATTACTGTAAACAACAAATTTTTTACAAATTCTACTATTAATCAGAACAACAATTTTTCAGATAAATGATATGATTTCTACAAAACTCAATAACTTTGATCTATATCATATTAGGAAATCTATTAATGAATATGTACATATCATAAATTCCAGAACTTATGAAATTTAATACCTAACACTCGTAAACTTCAAAGCTTGAATCATCGTTTGATCGAACGAATGTTTATTAATTTTTGAATCACTTGTCGGTTGCCACCTACTTTACACAGCACCTACTTACTATATTACAAAATTATTTTACCATGAAATATTGAAGGGTTGTTGCTCCAAATCTTTGAAAATCTTTCACTAAAATCTTTGTATTCCCCACAACGTGTGAAAGGTTTAAGTCTATTGTACCATATTAGACTATATAGTACTAAATATGCAGGCCATAGCTAACTTTTTTTTACCGCTCTCTCCGTCTCAATTTATATGACATGATTCGATTTTTATAAGACAGACAAATTTTTTTTTAATTGATTTTGTTTGTGTATATCTCTTAAATATTTTACGTCACGTTGTTAATTGTTGTGATTTACATATTATTTTTAAAATAGTTTTTAAATATATAAACTTTATTTTAATTTTTTTAAAAAGTTATTATATTAGAATTTATGATCAAACTTAGAAGTTTAAATCTCAAAATTTTAACCGTATCAGATGGACTTTTGTTAGGCTATTAGTTAGTGAGATTCCAACTCAATGTATATATGTAGAAAATAGTAATGCTTCTGAACTAACAAAAAATCGATACTCCCTCCGTCCAATATTGTTTGTCATGATTTCTATTTTTAGAGTCAAATTAACTATAAATATTTTTGACTAACATTTAAAATGTATTTTTTCATCATATTTATATGTAAAAAATTGTAATTTATAGTAATTTTCATATAGTTTTAGAATATTTAATTTTTTTGTTTAAAATATCGAATTAATGTAATCTAATTTACCTTTAAAAATTAGTCAAATTGACTTTCGATAAGCGCAACATAACAACAATTCCGGACGAAGGGAGTGTATAGAATCTAGCAATGTTTTGATAAAAAAAGGGGGAAAACAATTCTACGTCCAAACAACTCCCTAACTTGTTAACCCTCTATGGATCGAGATTCGAGCGATTTCAAATTTAAATTTTAACAATATATATTAATTTTTTTAAAAAATTCTTACGTGAAAACCTTAAATCCATGCCCCACTATGAGTTTTTTTTAATTTTTTTTTTTTTTTATGATGAGTGGCTATATACACTGTATTTTTCTCCCTATCTTAAATCTTTTTAAGTGTACTCTCCAAAAATAAAAAAGTGTGAATTCTTAAAAAAAAAAAAAAAAGGAAAATAATTAGTGGCCACAACATATTGCTTTTTCTCACTTTTGACCAAAAGTAGTACGACGTATTAGAAAACGTCCACTTAGATATGAGAAGAAAGATGCACTTACCTTTTTAAAAAAAAAAAATTGAAAAAAAGTTTCAAATAAATTTTAATTTTTATCTAAATTTTTGTAACAATTTCATATTTTGAACAAGACCTGTTGCTCATACATTATTTAATAAATAATGTATTAAATAATGTATTTTAAAAAGATATATATGTATTCACGTGGATATATTGCATTATTATAAATAATAACTTGTTCAGTTGAATTTATATATCTTTAAAATACACTATTAGATAGTGCAAGAAGATAATACGTTATGCCCAAAGTTTGAAATTGTTATAATAATTTCGGTCAAAATTCATACATATTTCATATTTTCTCCCCTAGTTTTTTCTTAGAATATATCAATGACTTTAATTTCTGGATATATTTTATTTAGATATTTGAATATGTATGATTTGTATTAGTTGAGTACTTGAATACTTGGTAAAGTGTTCATATTATACAATTTTGACTCAAAATTTTTCTAAAAGTTTCTACCTAAATTCTCAAACTAAAATTCATTGGGTAGATACTTTAATCACTTAAAATATTTTATCATATTCAAATACATACATTAACCTTAACGAGTTATAAAATCTCAAAGTTTATTTTCATCGATGTGATTTATATGATTAAATGATGAGACATTTTATGTGAATAATTTATTTACGTAATGAGCATTTTTGAGAAAACGTGTCGATTTAACTTTTTGAGACACTATATCATGTATTCAAGTGCTTAATTGAGACATGTTGATTAAGTATTCACATGAAATTTACTAACAAGTTTAAAAAATTATCGATGAGTTCAACCTTAGTTTTATCTGCAATTCACTCTATATGAATATGTTCATGAGTTTTTTACTCCACTTCAATAATGATTAATTTAGAATTTTAAATTTATAAAATTGAATAGAAAAATAAAATAATAATTACGTTTGGACCAAAATATAAAACTCAAACTAAAATTATTAAATTTTATTGAACTTATATCTCAATTTTATCCTATACTAAATTAAACAAAGTTCAAATGTCTTGGTCCTTGTTATTGTCGACCGTTTTCGAAAAAGGATAATTGATGTGAGTTTAATTTGATGATAAAATGACAAAAATATGGTCCCTAGTGTTTGATGTATACTTATAATGATTGCTTGAATATATTTTTTTGAGTAATTTTAATTAATTTTGATCTTTTAAATTTATTAAATGTTTGGTCTCTATAAAATAAAATAAAAAATATTTGAATAAATTAGGAATGTTAAGGGACTATTTCTGTTTGAAAGTGTTAAAAAAAAATGATATCGTCGTTAGAGACGGAGCCTAGATTAGGAGTTTGAAAATTTTAAATTAATTTGTTTGGAGTTCAGAAGTTAATATACATTTAAAATTTTTTCTTAATACAAATATAAAGTCTACAAAAAGCTAGTGGGTTCGTCCGAACCCATGAACCCCACCTAACTCCGCCTCTGATTGTCGTAACAAGTTATTTTATTACTCTATATATAACTCGACCTGAGTTATCATTTGGCTATATATTTATATTAGATTAGAGTTTATTTTTAAAAATATTTTCAAAATTTCAAAACCTGGTTATTCAATTTATTCAATTATAAAATTTATTAAATAAAATACATGTTTAAACACAATCTCAAAAATCACATTTTTAAATATATAATTTTAACTTCAAAATTCATAATTAAATACGAATTAAACGATTTAATGGGATCGAATGACTCACTACTCACTAGCTATAAATTATTGTCAAAATAGATTCCAAACAATTCAACATTGGAATTGTTGATGTCTCCAAATAACTACGATTGATTCTTTAATCATGGAAAAATCTTTTTTCACATAGAAAAAAAGAGTATCTATAAATCCAAATTTTTATAAAATCTATAGGTTTGATAGAAAAAGAATTTGGTCCCCTCCTAAACAAAGTCCTCCTAAGACTATATATATATATATATGAGTAGTAAATTATCAATTTTTTAGGCATGGACCATTTTACCATGTACCTACCCTCTATATATACAAATTTTTTCTTGAAAAGATTCAATATAATACATTATTTAAGATTAAGTTTCCATTTTAATAATCTAATTTTAGTTTCACGCGTAAAGTCTTTACCTATAATTTTAACTTTTTGAATAATGAACTTAAGTGTATATATATATATATATATATATATACTGTGTTATGTGACAGAAAAATACATGTATCTCCAACACATTCTATAGAATAATTATAAGATCTATAATGGTATACGAGAATGAATATTAAATTGTTCAAGTCCAGCACAATTACAAAATAATTTTAAAAATGTAAATAATAAGATAATATACAATTATACAAGACTAAATAAAATTAGGAATAATAATATTGACGAAAAAATTCAAATAACACACATTAAAATATAGTATGCTATAATATCATACAAGATGGGGTTGGGTTTGTCATGTCATAAATCGACAATGAATGCATAAAATGATGATGAGTCAATTTAACACTAGGAAAAAAAAAATCAGTTTGCATCTTTTTCGATCCATTTATGAAATTATACTAAATATATAAAAATTATTAGTGATATATATACAAATAATCCCAAATAAAGTATATTACTGTTTCACTACTTTTTTCAACTCTTTCTTTCTTTGTCGCGAGTTCAGAACCTAAATAAATAAGTTACATAAAGGTAAAAATAAATAGTGACTTATTTTAATCATTTTTATCTTTTTGTAACTTATTTAGATTCCAAACTCTTTCTTCGCTCATCACTAAAGAATATAATGCTGAATGAGACTGTTTCTTTTTTAATCATAAAACCCAATTTAAGTTTGAATATGAAAATATTATTGACATAGATAGCGTGAATATGAATATCGAAAATGGAAAAAAAAAATCTCTTCTTGTTGATCATGTGCAAATATTATATTGGATGGTCCGTACTCTGACAATGACTATTCAAGAATGGTGGCACATGCCACTTCTGTCAAATCCAATACCCCACCTCAATTCAATGGCGAAGATCATTCATGTACAGGTTCATCAAACGGCTGTTGATTGAAGCTTTTTTTCCCCCAAAACCCCTTTCTCTGATTGAGTATACTCCTTATCTTTCTCTCTCTGTTTCTTGATTTTCTCTCTCTACTGTTATTCAGGTCGAGCTTGGTCGGGTGTGCTATAAAAACAGAAAAAAAAGAACCTTTCTTTATCACTCTTTCATAGATAGTGATTGCTCTCAAAACTCAACTTCTTTTTCTTCATATTCAACTAAAATCAAGAAAAGGGTAGTGTTCAGAATTTCAGAAACACTTCAAAAATTTGATCTTTTGGTGTTTTGGGGTTGTTAATGGAGGTCTTGGAGAAAGAGAAGTGTTGATTTCTTTAAGGTTTGATGTTGGGGAGCTGAAATTAGGAGTCTTTTTTTAGTGGGGTGGGTGGGGTTATTGAGGGGTTTTATATAATTGTCTGGATAATCATAATTTGAGGGTGTTTTATATATATATATATAATTTAAGGTGTGATTAAAAATATGAAGCTTTCAACATCAGGAATGGGTCAGCAAGCTCATGAAGGTATCTTCTCTTCCTTTCATGTCCTTTTTTTTTTCTTCCAAGTTTGCCTTTTTATATATCCTTGTCTGTATATTTATGCTTATGCTTTGTGTTTAGTTAATAAAAGAGAGATCTTTAAGTATTTACTTAAGTTGAACTAAATTATTGATGATGGATTCTGATTCTTTGTTTGGTTCTAAAAAGGAGAAAACAAGTGTTTGAATTCAGAACTATGGCATGCTTGTGCTGGTCCCCTTGTATGTCTACCAACGGTAGGGAGTCGAGTGGTTTACTTTCCTCAGGGTCACAGTGAACAGGTCTTTATCTAATTAAGCTACATTAATTTTGAACTAATTGTTGCATATATTAGTATATAGTCAATTGATGATAGTTACCATTGGAATTGAGTGTCAGGTTGCGGCAACAACTAATAAAGAAGTCGATGCTCACATACCTAATTACCCGAACTTGCCACCACAGTTGATCTGTCAACTCCACAATGTCACAATGCATGTAGGTTCTTTGTTCATGTTCTATGTTTTCTTATGAATTAGTGTTGTGTAAGTTGTAATATAGGCTTACGAGGGAATGACGATTCCTAGGATTTTAGGCAGATGTTGAAACGGATGAAGTATATGCTCAGATGACATTGCAACCCTTGACACCGGTATTTTCTGAACGATGCAATAAAGCTCATTTACTTTTACTGATTATCCGATATTTTGTGTGAATTGGTGACAAAATATGTTGTTGCATTTTCAGCAAGAACAAAAGGACACATATCTTCCTGTTGAATTGGGTATTCCTAGCAGGCAGCCTACTAATTATTTTTGCAAGACACTCACTGCAAGTGATACCAGTACGCATGGCGGCTTTTCTGTTCCTCGTCGTGCTGCAGAGAAAGTTTTCCCTCCTTTGGTGATAACTGGTCCACTGTCTTGTATTTTCATACCACTCTGGTTCTGAGCCTGATGTTATTCTCATTTTCTTGTGGCTCTCAGGATTTCTCACAGACACCACCCTGTCAAGAATTAATTGCGAGAGATCTGCATGACATTGAATGGAAATTCAGGCATATTTTCCGAGGCAAGCTTCGGAGGATCCTTTCTTTGCTATGTGTAGATTTACGCCGTGTTAACTGTATTGGGGTTTAATCTAACAGCTGGTGGTTCTTTAAGTTTGTACACTTAGATATGTGCTGTCATTTAGCAATATTTTAGTTTAATCCTCTCTAGTACTTGCTTGTTTAGAATTCTTGAGTTTAGGTACTTCCTTCACTTGAATGTATTGTAACAACATGAATGATGATGAGTCTAGAGAAGATCTTTTGAAGTGCCTTTTTTTCTTTTTTGAATCAACCAGACTGAAAGAAAAGAGAAAAAAGAAGCAGGATAGTAGCTGGTGTATAGGGGTGATGTTTTGTCTTCTGTACTCCCTTATACTGTAATATCCTTATGAATGATTAGAGTTGTGATTATAATTATGGAGGACTAACAATCTGTTTTGTAGTAATAAAGTTGTTATTCAGTGGGCCGAGGATGAGATGGTATAGAAGTTATCTCGTTTTCTCTGTGAATGTGAAATTCAAGTAGGAACTAAGGCCATATGAGGTTCACATTTTAAGTTAGGTAACCTGAGCAGGAAAAAGTAAATCATAAATGTTACTTCAATTCTTTTTTTGAAAAAGGGTAAACAAAATAACAGGATAAATAGATTAGTCGATGGCCTAGAATGGGGTAGTTATAGAATGAGGAAGCAGGTCAATTGTTTCTACTAACCCATTTATCTTTAATCGTCTACTCAGTTTCAGTGGGACTGACATTGTGAGTGAGATTTGCACCACTGCTTCGAAATTAATTGTTTAATTTATCTGAATTCTCGGTACATGTAAAATGGTGCATGGATTATTGTAGTCTTTAGACTTATGCTATAGATTTTGGACATCCAAATGAAAATGGTTCCATAAATGGTTCAGAGTTCTCGGCTATGTGCTCTTAATTTCTCATTTCTTTTACCTTATTATGGGACTGTTTCTCTTGTCATCCTAATCCTGTTCCCTTGTCATTCTTGGCTTGTTTGTTGGATCATTTACTGGATATATTAGTGAATACTGATGTCGCTTGGAAGCATGAGCATAATGCATATGAAATTAACTAATGCTGAAATATGTTCATATTTTTTGTCTATGCATGTAGGACAGCCTAAGCGGCATCTTCTGACGACTGGCTGGAGTGTGTTTGTTAGTGCCAAAAGACTTGTTGCTGGAGATTCAGTTCTTTTCATCTGGTAGTTTAAGTTTTTTTTATCAACATATCTGAGTAAATTTACACTTGTAGAATTGCAATTAAGTGCCTTGTTATTCCTTGAGACTTTCTCTTAAATGGTTTCTCATTGTTCCGGTGTCAGGAATGAGAAAAATCAGCTTTTTTTGGGAATTCGTCGTGCAACTCGACCTCAGACTGTGATGCCATCATCTGTTCTGTCTAGCGACAGCATGCACATTGGATTACTTGCTGCTGCTGCTCATGCTGCCTCTACCAATAGCTGTTTCATTGTTTTCTTTAACCCAAGGTGGTGCTGAGCGATTGTCTGCTTCTTTTTTTTTTTTTTAAAGTCATATCCATTCTGCTATTTGAACTAACACTTATCGCATCAGGGCTAGCCCATCTGAGTTTGTTATACCACTTACAAAATACGTCAAAGCTGTTTATCACACACGTGTTTCTGTTGGAATGCGTTTCCGGATGCTATTTGAGACTGAAGAATCAAGTGTTCGAAGGTACGGAAGTATTTGATCTTAGATCTCGTCGTTGTTTCCTTTGTGGTTAGGTTTCTTCAATCTCTTTCGTTTAGACAAGTGCATACAGCTACTTAAGTAATTCCTTTGTCCCAATTTAGGTGACACACTTTTCTTCTTAATCTGTCCCAAAAAGAATATCACCTTTCTATAATTTGTAACAAGTTAACTTTTGAGTTCCCCTTTTATTCTTAATGAAATGATTTATAGCCACAAATATGGTCAAGGAGTGGTTTAGACGACAAATTTCAAAAGTCTTCTTCTTTCTTAAACTTTGTACCAAGCCAAATGGTGCCACATAATTTGAGATGGAGGAGTGAGTAGCATATTAGTTTCTTGTTGATCGATCTTAGGCACTTTTTGATACTTAACATAAATGGGTCTTTGATCTGGCTCCTAAACACAGATGAGTGTTTTTTTTGGATGCGGCTCCTTTGTTTTGTCAATAATTTCTAGTAATGTAAGGAGAGGTGATTTAAGATGAAGGTGCAAGTTTATGGCCACTGTTGCTTCACTTTATACTCATAATTTGCATATCTTGTTTAGTCTAGTGCTCGCAACAAGTAACACTAGAGTATTAACTGGGCCAACTCAGTTTTTAGTACATGTATATAAACCAATTAAATTGGAATTCCATAGCTGGGAATGGGATACGTTAAATGACCTGATTGTGGCTATAATTGAAATTCAAGTTGACAAATTGTGTGTCAGGTTTCTTTTCTTATATGTGGATCTGATACTTTTCAGGTACATGGGAACAATTACTGGCATTGGTGACTTAGATCCAGTTCGCTGGGCCAACTCTCACTGGCGGTCTGTTAAGGTAAATGTGTTTTAGCTGTCATAGTTTTTACTTTTTAGCATTTTTATATACAATTCTTTTGAAGCCATAGCATTTAAAACCTATGTTGCTCGGACTCTTAAAAATTGTCATCGGGTGCGTGTTGGATCCTTCAAAAGTAGTGCATTTTTGAAGGATCCGATACGGTGTGGCAACATTTTTGGAGAGTCCGAGCAACTTAGTTTAAAACGCCTTCTGTGCACAGATTAGGTTTTACTTGTATGTCCATATTATTAGGAAATTCAGAATTGTTAATAGAATATTTTTCAACTGATTTTTCTTCCCCCAGTTTCATTTTCGCTTGATTTTCAGTCATTGATGTTGTCATGTTTCCGAGGCACTAATTTTGATCTTCTTCAATTTATGTTGGCATGCACTAGCTTTGCTTATGTCTTAAACTAGCTATTACTTGTACATTCTTGTCCTAAATAGTTTTCTACATTGCTATGCTATTTCGCACCCCACCTCTCTCTCTCTCTCTCTCTCTCTCTCTCTCTCTCTCTCTCGTGTGCAAACAAAATACACCTCTGAGTTCTACCTCTTTTCCTTTTCCTGTGGTTGATATCTTCAATTTTAGAACATGCCCAAGTTTTTCTTCAAGAATGATGACATACTTGCCTCGGAGCTCATGGTTCTTTTGCTGGCAAAGATTGTAGACTTCGTTGCCTAATTAGGAAGACTTTTACTTCACCAGCATCAAATGCTTATCTATCAGCTTTTCAAATACTTTGAACTTTTAATAGGAAGTGATTTTGGTTTATTTTATCAAATCTCCAAGCTTCTTTACTATGTCAAGTTGTTTCTCCACAAGGTTGTCTATCATTGGTGCTATGTTCATTAGTGTATAGAACCTGTTTGTCTCAGAACTCACGTAGCAAATGCAGAAATCAGACTATCTTTCTTTGCTTTTACCACCATTCATAGGGAAATTACAAATTTACGATTGTACAATTGTTATATGTTTGTAAACAGTTATTCTATGTTCACAGATATCTATTTACTTGTGAAATTGTAGGTTGGTTGGGATGAGTCAACGGCAGGCGAGAGGCAACCTAGGGTTTCACTATGGGAGATAGAGCCTTTGACTACTTTTCCAATGTATCCATCTTTGTTCCCTCTTAGGCTAAAGCGGCCTTGGTATCCAGGAACTTCATCTTTTCAAGGTATTTTGCGCACTCAATGTTATGCTGCTAGGAAAGTGAAGCTGTGTAATCCTGAGGTTTCCTTGTACTCCCTCCGTTTCAATTTGTGTCGTCTTACTTTCCTTTTTACTTAGTTTCACAAAGAATGCCTCTTTCCTTTTTTTGACTACTCTTTAATTTCAACTTTTCACATGACATGTTTAAGACCACAAGATTAAAGTGCATTTGGGTACATTGTACACATCTTTAGTTTTAAGACCAAAGATTTATTAGTCTTCTATTAGTTTTTTAAACTCAGTGCCAAGTCAAAACTAGACGAACAATTTGAAACAGAGGGAGTACTGTTTATTGAGAAAAATGTAAATTCCGTTGTCATCCCGATGGCTCTTCTAAGAAGGAAAAAACCTTTCTTTAGCAGTATCATTTATTTCATTATTTGAACTTTCAGCTTATATGTGTTCCCACGGTCTATTATGAATATTTGCCGTTTGTTTTTTTGCAGAAAATAACAGCGAAGCTATTAATGGAATGACATGGTTGAGAGGGGAAAGTAGTGAGCAAGGACCACATCTACTGAATCTTCAATCTTTTGGTGGCATGTTCCCCTGGATGCAACAAAGAGTTGATCCAACAATGCTCCGAAATGATCTTAACCAGCAGTATCAAGCTATGCTGGCTAGCGGTTTGCAAAATTTTGGGAGCGGAGATGTGATGAAACAACAGATGATGCAGTTTCCGCAGCCCGTCCAATATGTTCAGCATGCAGGCAGTGTTAATCCTCTCCTGCAGCAGCAGCAACAACAACAAGAAACAATGCAGCAGACGATTCATCAGCATATGTTGCCTGCACAAACTCAAGATAACCTTCAAAGGCAACAACAGCAACACGTTAGCAATCAGACAGAGGAGCAATCTCATCAACATTCTTACCAGGATGCATACCAAATACCAAACAGTCAGCTCCAGCAGAAGCAACCATCAAATGTTACTTCTCCATCATTCTCAAAGCCAGATATTGCAGATCCAAGCTCCAAGTTCTCGGCATCCATTGCTCCATCAGGCATGCCAACAGCGCTGAGTTCTTTATGTTCGGAAGGAACTACTAACTTTTTGAATTTCAATATAATTGGTCAGCAGCCTGTGATAATGGAGCAGCAGCAGCAGCAGAAATCTTGGATGGCAAAATTTGCGAATTCACAATTGAACACGGGCTCCAATTCACCCTCACTCTCTGGATACGGGAAAGATACTTCCAATTCACAGGAAACATGTAGTCTAGATGCCCAGAATCAATCTCTTTTTGGTGCTAATGTTGATTCTTCAGGGCTTCTCCTCCCGACAACTGTGTCTAACGTCGCTACTACATCAATTGATGCTGATATATCATCTATGCCACTAGGGACTTCTGGGTTTCCGAATTCCTTGTATGGTTATGTGCAAGATTCTTCTGACTTGTTGCATAATGTAGGGCAAGTTGATGCACAAACTGTGCCCCGTACATTTGTCAAGGTGCTAGTTCTGTTGTGTAGGTTATGCATTTCATTGTTGCTTTCTTGCATATTACTATGATATGGATGGTTTTTTTATTTTTTTTGTGCAGGTTTACAAATCAGCATCCCTTGGGAGGTCATTGGATATCACTCGGTTCAATAGCTATCATGAGCTACGACAGGAACTTGGACATATGTTCGGGATCGAAGGGTTTCTTGAAGACCCTCAAAGATCAGGCTGGCAGCTTGTATTTGTTGACAGGGAGAATGATGTCCTTCTCCTTGGAGATGATCCATGGGAGTAAGTACCTAATTAACCAGAAAACTTTACATTTTGACTCTTGTACTTCGATTATCATATTATATTGTTGTAGTTACTGCTCAATATGTTTTGTTATGCTTTCACTTCCATTACTTCGTTTTGGATTTTTTTTCCTTCCCTACCGTAAACAGCCTCTCTACCTTCGAGGTAGGGGTAAGGTTTGCGTACACTCTAACCTCCCTAGACCCCACTTTGTGACACTAGACTGGGTATGATGTTGTTGCTTTACATTTTGACTCTGCTCCAAATTTTTTGAATCTGATGGAACGAACAACTTTATGCTTCAAGTTCTTGTACTATCACAGGATCATCGGGTATTTGGTAGTGATAGCTGATTATATATCAATTCTATTACCTTTGTCTGAATTATTCGTTCTGTTTAAAAAAATGTCTTTTTACCATCTTTCAACTCCATTTATTTTCTTTTTTCGAACTGCTATGAAATGCTTCTCCTTGAATCAAGGGTCTATAGGAAACAACCTCTTTACCTTCCAAGGTAGGGGTAAGGTCTGCGTGCACACTGCCCTTCCCAGACATTACACTTTATACGTTGTTGGCTTTTTACCATCTTTTGTTCGACATGATATTTTTTCAGGGAATTTGTCAATAATGTTTGGTACATCAAAATTCTTTCACCCGAGGATGTGCAGAAACTGGGGAAAGAGGAGGTTGGATCCCTAAATCGCGGTCCACCTGAAAGGATGAGCAGTAATAATAGTGCTGATGGTCGAGATTTCATGTCCGGACTTCCCTCTATAGGATCACTCGATTACTGACTGTTGTCATTGTTCGATAAACCAAGTGTGGCTCGCCTAATTAATCCGGTCTCGTTTCTAAGACACTGTTGTTTATGTAGTAAAGACTTAATCCCCATCTGTCATTTGTATTACAATGCTATTTGTATTGGTTAATCTTAATCACTGTACTAAGAATCTTGAGTTGTAAACTTGTTAATGCAGTTAAAACTTTTGTGAGTAAATTCCCTTTTTTCGAAAAGGACCATGTTTGCGAAATGCCAGTACTATGGAGCTGCTTTAAAGCCAACGTGGTTGGATGATCGAGATATTGGTGAATATCACATATGATCGAGAAATGTGTACCTATGATCACATGAAAACCATGAAAGCGAGTTGATAAAGAAAAGGTAGAACCAAAAAAAGTGATGGATGGTTGATAACATATATGTTAGTCTAATCTCTCTCGACAGTTGACACTAACATATGTTGGTATTGGACAGATGAGTTCAACTAAATTTGAATTCACGCTTAAAAGTTTCACATTAGGGGGTAAAGCGCTCTGCCGCTCCCTAATAAAGGATGACTCCGTACCCATACATACATGAGTACGGAGCTGCTATTCATGTCATTACACAATAAGCAAAAAAAAAATATCATAGTGGCCTAAATCAAGCTATTGCTATGTTTACTTGCTTTGATATTCAATACTGTTGTTCTCTGAACTGTACTGAGGAGTTGTGATGGATATCGTCTCGACGATGCTCGATGAATCTATGTCAATTGGAACCATAGAAGGCCAAACAAATGATGGCTTAAATGGTGGTACTTGTGGTGGTGGTACTGATCCTGATATAACTTGAACTATAGTTTGTGTTTTAGGTCTTTCATTGGCAATTGGATGGGAGCAAGCCAGAGCAAGTAGTAACAATCTCTCTGCTTCTTCAACAACGTATTGATCCCCGAGCCTCGTGTCAACAGCTTCAAGGATTCTCCCATCGCGATGCAAGAACCAAACCCAATCAAGATAGAGTTGAAAGCCATTAACTTTAGTTCCAGGTCTTTGGCCACATATCAGCTCCAACAACACAGCTCCGAATGCATAGACATCAGAATGTTGAGTTGCTTTTCCTGTGTGGAAGCATTCTGGCGCGATGTATCCCATCGTGCCAAGTACACCTTCAGCTTCATCAGCATATGAGGTCTTTTCGTTGTCAATGGCTCGTGCTAATCCAAAATCACCTAAACGTGCATTGAAGTTTGAGTCGAGCATGATGTTGTTTGCCTTGAGATCGCGATGGACTACCTTCTGCTCGTATTCGTTGTGAAGATAGTGAAGAGCTGACGCGACTCCCGATACAATGTTGTACCTCACACTCCAGCTGAGTGGCTCTTGTTCTTGACCTGATGAGAAGAGATGTTTGTCCAGGCTACCATTTGGCATGTATTCATATACAAGTAGTAGCTTACCATGCTTATGGCTCCATCCTGTCACAATAATATGCATGTGATTAGCATATATATATATATATATATACACTGACATCGTAGAAGAACTTTTATACCATTACCAGGTCACCTAAATGATAACTACATGTAATATTTACGTAACGTTCTCATTAGAAGGTAAAGGATTACTTTAGATCACTTGAAATTGTTAGTGCAACAATGAAATCCTACAAGTGGGGAACGTCTGACAAAGGTAAGATGTTAATATCCTTATTCCTATCTTTATAGGGTAGAGAGACGGCTTTCGGTTGACCCTCGACAATTCTCATTCTTTATTAATCTTGAGACCGACAATATGAGCGAGATTACACCGGTGACAGAGTCGAAATTGTTAGTAGTACATATAAGCCAAATTATGACTACAATAATACTGATCTATGAATGTATGCAGCCTTATTTCTACTCTTATGAGATAAAGGATAGTGTTTGATTGATTCTCGACAACTCTCCTTTATTCGAATTAGGGACAGACAATTTAAGCGAGCTCATGCAAATGCAAATGGAGTTAAAATTATTAATGCATATATAAGCTAAATTGTTTCTACAATAATAATGATCTATAAATATATTTAATCAATACTATTTTGAGGATATCAAACCTTTAAAAGATAAGGCAAAAAAAAAAAAGTTGGGTTGTATGTGTTCCAATCAATTTTTTTTTGTAGGACCAAATTTTGGAATATTTGGACCTCTCTCAATTATGATGACATGTTGTAGGGTTACAATTTTAGCCTTAATTGGAGTTGAGTGCATTTTGAAGCAATTGTCCAATTATATTATATTTTATATTAATATTAGAAAGTACCAAACTTATCACAATGAGTGACATTTGAATGAAAATGATTTTTTCAAAGACAAAGGAAGCTTCCCTACAAAAGAAAAGTTTTGTACAAATCATGATATGGTTTTTATTGATACAGTTAATTTAAATGAATAGAATTACTCGATATTTATAATGTTCGGAGGTTAACAAATACTAAATAATTTATATTGAACACAATTAATTTAAATGAATAAAATTATTCGATATTTATAATGTTAGGAAGTTACAAAGAACAAAAGAGTGTGGGACCCAGGTTTGAAATGGTGGTATAAACCAAAAAGATTCAAGAGGGAATGGAATCAGTGCTCTTCTGTCTTCCACCCAAAAAAATTAATATTTATAAACTTTTGGATTTTTCATTAAAATTATTAGTTAGTAGGTCCTCCAAGAAACTTTGGATTTTGTTTTTAAAAATTCATAAGATAAAATTAATTAGCCCTACCTCATTTAATTTTAGTAGAAGTAGTTATTTTTTAAATTTACAAAAACCTCAAACATAAATAGAAATTATGTTTTAAAAAACATAAATAAGGGAAAAATAAATAAATACTTCTATTAATTAATGTTTTCTTAAGAGACATATAATAATATATATATATATATATATATAAATAAGTATTTAAGATGAAAAGAGTATATATTTATCACTTCCAAATTATCGTAAAAGTATGTGAGCACACCATTTTTGACACTTGCAAGTTGCATCAAAGCTTTTAACTTTTTTCACTTATCTTATAGTAGTTGGATATGACTTATTGGGACCATTCTCAAGATGGACATGTAGGGGTGGGTATAAACATCGAAAAATCGAAACATCGAATTGAATCGAATTTTTTTAATATTTTGATTTTCGATTCGGTATTCAGTTTACTTTTTTGTATTTTTCGGTATTTTGGTTTGGTTTTCGGTATGTATTATTTTGGAATTCGGTATTTCGATTTAAATTAAAATATTATATTAAATTTATATTATATTTATATTATATTAATTAATAATTATTATGTTAAATAATCTTTTAAAAAATCAAACAAAAAAATATTACACTATTTCTACTTTTTAGCCCATTAAGTTGAAAAATCAAACAAAAAAATTGTAAAGTTTAAAATTTGAAAAAGCGCACTAAGCAGGCCCATTAAAAAACCGAAATAAAAAACCGAACCGAATTAATAAAAACCGAACCGAATCAATAAAAACCGAACCGAAATATTTTGGTTCGATATTCGGTACATATTTTCCAAAAACCGAAAACCGAAAAAACCAGAAAAAAAAACAAAAACCGAACCGAAATATCGAATGCCCACCCCTAAATTACAGAAAATGGGCCTAATATATAAGAGTCAAAATATTTTTGGTACCATAATAATAATATTTAATTCAAGTTTTCGTTCGAAACGAAGATGGATAAACATGCACTTGTACACGAAAGTAATAAAATTTGAAAAAAAAATGAAACAAATCACTATGTTGAAGAAGGAGAAGAAATACGACTCAATAAAAAAAAAGTACAATCAAAACAACTAAAGGCACGAAAAAATTAATGACTATGAAGATGGATGAACATGCACTTGTACTCGAAAGTTGTAAAAAATATGATAGCAATCACTATGTCAAGGAAGGATAATAAGAAACACGGCTCAATAAAAAAAGTGTCCTCAAAACAAAGAAATGACTCTTTTTTTCATAGAATCTTAGTAGATTTTGCTATCTATACATAAAACATGGATAAAATTTCACCGACAAGACGAATTAGATACGTTCAACTCAATAAGCATATATATATATATATATATATATATATATCAAAAATCTTTATATCCACTCAAAAAAAAACATAAAAGTAAAAGTTCAAAAATACTTACCAAGTAATTTGACAAGATGTTTATGCCTTAAACGGTTGATAATTGTCAACTCAGCCAAAAAATCATCTTGACCCTTGATACTTTCCCTAGAAAACCACTTCACAGCAATTTCCAAATTTTCACCAATTAAATACCCTTTATACACAACTCCAAATCCACCTTCACCAAGTTTATTTTTTTCATCAAAATTATTAGTAGCTTTTTTCAATTCTTTAAACTCAAAATCCCTAGGCATTCCAGGTAAACTCTTTAATGCCCCTAATATATTAGATTGTGACCTATCATCATCCCTTTTTTTCTTATAAAAAAAATAATACCCAAAATACCCTGACAAAATTAATAATATTGTCACACCAACACTTACACTTATTGCTAGTACCTTTTCTTGATTATTCTTTTCTTGAAAATACTCAACTGTTAAATTCCATCTCAACACACAATTCAACTGTTTGAAATGTCCTGTGGAAGCTGAGAATCCAAAGTATGAATCTTGATTAACAATTTTTTTCAAATCAACATTGTGTGTTAGTATGGGTACTTTTGGCCTTGTTGGTGTTGTCCCATTTTTCATCATTTGTTCAATAATATACACATCAAGTATTTTCTTGATTCCATCATATTGTATCCATATATTGTAAAATCTTGCACCTATTGGAGATAGTTCAATTCCATAGGGTGTTAAAGATTTCGATTTAACGGATTCAACATTGTTGATATCAATCCCAATATGATTATCATCAATATCGAAATCTTGTTTGAATGTATCTAGCTCAATCGCGATTATTTTGTTAGATAATTCACCATTTGTTGTAGCATTCGTTAGGCCCAAGTACTGACCCTGGCTGTTTAGTGGCAAATCCAAATTTGGACATATCAAGAATGCTAGACCTTCAGCTGCTTTATTGTTATCCGGTCTATAAATGTTTACTAGGAATGACGTGTTGAAAGACGCTGTCCTTGAAATATCGTCTACCCATAATTTGAAAGGTTGTTTTAATAGGATTCTGCCTGAATTATTGAACATTTGGTAAGCATTGGAAGCTGTGTCAGGGGTGATTTGAAGTGCTTGATTGCTTATTTGTGCAGGATGTTTGATTTCAAGAAGATTAACATATGTATGATCAAAAGGATCACCATATTGTTTGTCAAATTTTATGATTTTGGCTTGTGATATGAGTTGAAGACAAGAGAAAAATATGAAGATTTTTGGTGTGAAAAATTCCATGTTGTGTTTTTTTTTTCTTTTCATGTAGTGAAAAGAAGTATAGAGGTGTGAGGGTTTTAATAAGAGGAAGGGTCAATAAAAGAAGCTATATTGAAGCATGTTGGAGTTGTGTAAAATGAGATATTAGAGGAGTCTTATACAATTTTATGATGATGATGATATATATATAATGATAATATATGGTAGTGGGAGGGTTGAAGTTTGAATATGTTTTGTTTTTTTTGGTCTTTCATTGCACTACTAGGAACTTGACACCTCCCTACCTCAACCACCCACACTAATTTTCCTCAAATTTGTTTTGGTACTTTTTGTTGTAATGGTAAAAAAAAAGTTTCTCCAAACTTGACGTAACTGATAAAGTTGATGTTATCTGAGTAAAATGTTATGTGTTCGAATTGTGGAAACAATCTATTGCAGAAATATAGGGTAAGACTGCTTACAAAAGAGATTATGTGTGTACTGCAGAAATGTAGGGTAAGACTGCTTACAATAGAGATTCTTGTGGTCTGATTCTTCTTTGAACTCCGTGCATAGGGAGAGTTTAGAACACCCTGAAGGAGAGTATTGGTGTAACTAGTAAAGTTCTTCTCATATGTGACGAAGAGGTCACATGTTTGAGATGTGAAAAAAGGCTCTTGAAAAAAAATACAAAATACAACTGCGTACAATAGACATTACGATTTCGCTCTTTTTTCAAAATTATGTGCATAGCAGAAGCTTAGTAAACGAGCGACTTCTTTTTTGTCAAAAAGTTACCCTCGTTTTACCTTTGGTTTATTTTGATGTCATTCACATATCCTTAGGTATGGTTAGCAACTTTAGAGACAGATTTATGATTTGACTTTTATGATATTGAACTATAGAGTGAAGTAATTTTAATTCATAGCTAAAAATAGAAGAGTAATTAATATGTTTTTTCTCGAAGTATTTTGATACATAAAATTCATCTAGTTCACGTTAGAGTTTTTTTAAAATCGAAATTGAATATGAGATGGTTTACTAACAAAAAGAATATGAATGATATTTAAAGTATAACTATTGCAAAAATAAAATACTTTTTTATGCAGTAGAGTAAAAAAAATATCTTTCATAACATTTTTTTGTATTTTTATATGGTATATTTTTTTAATTTTTTTTTAAAATTTTTTATATGGTATATGTCTTGTTATTCATCCTTTTTCCTGCTAATATACAAAGAAGTTGCCACCTTCCTTCCTTTTGTCTTCTTATTTGATAATAATGGATGGGCCATATCCAAATTTGGATATATTTATTAGTATTTTATTCTGAAACATTAGTACGTAATCGAATATTATCATATTTCTTTTAATTTGATAATAATAGATGGTATTGATGGCCATATACAAATTTAAAAATCAAAGAATCGAATTAGTCCAATTTGATTTTTTGATTTTTTGATTTTGAGTATTTATGCCCACCCTACTACGAATATATGCAATTAGAGAATTTTGTGTCTACGTAATGATTAAAAAGGTTTTTTTCTTGAAGAAAAAGGCAAAAGTATTATTCCATAACATAAAATTAACAAATAAATTAATAAAAGTAGGTTTCAATTGTACAAAAAGGTATGTGTATGCATTTAAATATTTTAAATAGTAGGATTAGGTTCCTTTTAATAGTGTGAATATTGATGTATCATGACCCTGCTGAGCTAATTAATTAATTCTTTAGGTATAATAAAATTCCATATGGACCACGAGGATGTTGATTAGTTTGGAGTAACTTGTATTTAAAGAAAAAATTAAAAGAAAAGGAGAAAATAAAGTATGAAGTGACATAATAATTATAATAATAATAACAATGTATAAAAACCTTCAAGTTACTTTTCTTATCCTTATTCTTAGGTCTTTTTGGCTGTCTTTTATTATTTTATTTGTTTTTTGTTTAATAATATTTTTTATTCCTGAATTATTTATGGGCTTGAGAAAACTCATATTAAGCAATGCTCCATCATTATTGGTAGAAAGAGGAGGCACGATAATGAAAATTAATCCATCTCAATCTACTAACAGTATTATTTTAGATATGCAATTTAAAAAAATAGAAAGATTGTTCGTTCAAAGAAAATTTATTTAAAGACTGGTAAAACGAATCAAGTCATTTTTCTTGGAAGTGATTGAACTTCCCTCACTTTGGCAACACGAGTCGATTACGAAATAACCTTAACCGATTTTCTTATTCATAATGACTTTTTGACAAGTACGCTTTAATCCATTGAATTTAATATCGTTAAACACTTTATGGACAAATTTTAATTTATCCATCTTATTGAAATATATAAATTTTTAGTCTTATTATGTAGGAAATATGTCGTGTATGGACTATTTTTAGAGGTATACTACTTCCAAATATGGAATACAAACTTAGTATAACACATAAGCAAATAAATAGTCGAACAGTACGTTAATAATTCTCGAAATTAGTGAATATCACTACAATAAAAATACATTTTAGCGATATTAAATATACACAGTAATAAAGAGCGGTAAAGTCTTTATCGACATTAGTTAATTGTCATTGGATTAATATCTCTAAAGACTTTAGCGACATATATAAAAAGGTGTTAATTGACGCTAAAAATATATATTTAGTGAGAATTAAGCTATGCCGTTAATAATTGCCGCTAAAGATATTTTTATGTAGTGTATTCACAAGATAACGGATAAAAAAGGAACATTTTCACTAATTAAAAATCAAATCTACTTAGTCAATATTAAAAAAATTAAATTAAGTTTTTTTAATAATTAGGTCAGGAAAAATATTATTTGCCCGAAGAGAAAGTGAAGGGACTTTATTTATTTTCTTTGTTTAGTTATTTTGAGTTGATTTTTTTGGGGGGGTGGGGGGTGGGGGGTGCATTATTTTCTTTTCTTCACACTTTTTACGTATAGCTCTATTAATATATGTTGATTTTTAGCCTATGTTCATATTAATTCATTTAAATTTAATTTAATTTTAAAAAAATTCTCATATTAAAAATAAATTATTTTGTAATAAATAATAATTTATATTCAACAAAGTTTGAAATCAAATCTCTTTTAAGTCTTAAGGATAAATAAAGTTTACACTTTACACAAAGCAAAAAGTCACCATTCACGGTATTATTTAAATTATAGAAAAATGCACGCTTTATTTTAAAAAATCAAATAGACAATTATGTAAAGTTCAAATTTTTCTTCTAAACTTTACGGTATTATTTATTTTTTGATAAATTATTTATACCTTTTGTAAAGTGAACTTTTTACAAAAATATTTATTCCATTTATAAAATAAATATTTAATATGTTTTTGTTTAGTTGTTTTCTCTATCTTTTGTCTCTCTTTTTTGGTCCTTTTTCTCTTTTGGGGCCAAGTTTTGCTCTCACACTTTGGTCAACAAATATTATATAAAAGAGATAAGTATTAATTACATCAATTAGTTGAGTGGTATCTATAAAAAAAAAAATTAGTCAAAACATAAGGTATGTTTGGTACGTAGGAAAATAGAAAATGATTCTTGAAAAAAAGTGAGTTTAATTTATTTCTTATTAATCAATGTTTGATGAGTTAGGAGGAAAATATTTATCCCAAAAAATATTTAGGCATAATACATAAATATATTTTTTAACTTGGTTTCAGCGGATAGTTATGCCCTCCAACTTTGGATTTGTCTAAGTAGACACTTAAATTTGTATAGAATTGAACAAGTACACATGTTTCCTACGTGGCATAATATTCGTAAGACACAAAATTGTCATGTAGAACGAATGTGACTAGTTGTTCAATTTATTACAAGTTTAAATGTCTATCTGTGTACACTCAAAGTTAAAGATCATAGTTGTCGGTTGAAGTCAAGTTAAGAATCATGTTTATGTATTATGCCATATATTTAAAGGTATTTAACAAAATGGAATGGGAAGCAAGAGTGGAGGTTCACGGGCGGAATAGGTGGGATGAATACGAGGTTGAGATTGGAGCGTTAGGTGGATAGAGAGAAAATAATGCATTTAAAATATCACTTGTAAAACTTATTTTTTCTTACTAAATTATTTATTCGCTCATTTTTACTGAACTTAATTCTCTACCAAAATATTTTGATCAATTAAATATATAAAAAAATATAAAATTATTTTCCTCCTTACCAAACACACCAATAGAGTCAAAAGTAGGAGGAGATTATTGGTTCTCTGTCTTTATATAAAGTAAAGTCACTACTAAAGAAAAATCGACTAAAGAAATCTCCTTTTTATTTGTTCATCTCAGATGGACCACATGGGGAATTATATAAAAATAAAGTTGTCAATTTATTTTATTTTTTATATAATTAAATAAATAAAATATTGAGAGTCTAGACGTAATTGGTAAAGTCGTTGTCATATTGCTAAGAGGGTCATGAATTTGACCTATACGGAAATAGCCTTTTTGCAAAAATGTAGGATAAAGTAGCATATAATAGTGTTCGGATCCTTCCAACTGGATCGTGCGCTTAGCAAAAGCTTAAGCACCAGACTTTCTTAAAAATTTAAATATTAAAATAATTATACACTTTAATATGATATCTAAGCAAGTAGAGATCCTAACTCGAATCTCACCGTCATACATTATTTTTTAATACTAATACTATCATAACTTAACCAAATAAATGTTACAAAATTAATGAGCATCTAGGACAATAACCTTCTAAGAAGAGTACTATTACCTCTAGACATCAAAGATTCAACTTCTAAATATTATTAGTTTAAAACCTAGAAATCAATTAGAATAAGAAAATTAAAAAAAATAATAAAGGAAGTGATAGAAAAAAGAGATAAACCTTTTATTTTTTTAAAAAAAAATAGAAATTACTTTGACTTTAAAAATAAGAAAAAATTAAAATAGTTTCCACATTTACTTGCCTTTAATAAATAAATAGTGCAATATAATGATACAAGAAAGGACAAGTATAAAAAGCAGGGCGGAGCTACCTTGTATGAAGGGGTTCATCCAAAACCTCTTTGGTATAAAATTATATTATTTATACATGGTTAGAATAATTTTATATGTATATATAATAGATGTCGAATCCCCATCGACTACTTCACATGTGTCTATTTCTACAGATTTTGAACCCTCTTATTGAAAATTCTAGCTCAACCTCTGATAATAACTACATTCATTGAACATTATATGTCTTGGTTGTTAAAATTATAGAGCATAGAGTCAAACATTAAGATGATTTTTGGTGCATTTCTTACCGATACAACAAATAAGCGAGTTAGACTGAATTAAAACGAATTAAAATATATTCAATTAATAACAAATTCATTCATTACTTGAATTGAGATCAATTTGAATTACATATTTAATCCAAATCAGCTTACTTTTTAATTGGATAAAACTTATCTATACCGGATATTTACACCAAGCCAATAATGCATGTCATCTGTTTAAATTTATAGTTCATTTTACTTTATCAAATCACATAATAATGAAAATTACATAAACTTGATATAAACACCTAGTGCACATAAATTTTTTGTTATTAATAGAGAAAAGTATTGTTCGAAAGTAATTCAATTTTAGTAGTATAAAGTGAAGACAATATTAAAATAGAGCTGTTGTAAGGTGGACCAAAGACTTTTTTTTTGTTGTTTGATACTTATTCACATCTTCACTTTCTTCTAATTTAATTATTTCTTAATATTTACCTAATGATGGATTAGAAACTTTGGCATAACACAATGATAGCTATTTAACAAACTTTTTAAAAAGTAGTATGCAAGTTGCAAATATTGCTAATTCTCAAAAGTGGATATATTAATGATTTAAGCCAATGAGCCAGATATTTGATTACTTTAATATTCAGAATGTTTTTTTTTTTAAAGTTCATAAACAACACAAATTCCCCTTTTATGAGAGTTTTCAATATAATAAATTTTGCATATATATATATATATATATATGATCAAAATTAAGTGAAATGCAAATAAGATACACTATAACAAATTGGATTCACATGTATCTGATTCTCTTCTCAACTCTGATCTCTCTTGCTCGCTCGCCTTTTTTCGATCTCGCTCACTTCTCTTCCTACTTATTTTAATTTGTATTTCAAAATATATATAATTTATTTTAGATATAATATGTATCTAGTGTGATTTGCATAATATCTGTGATTCACCATTTTGCTTTCTCAAGATAGTACAATTATATATGTGCCATTTATTTTATTTTATTGTGACATTTATTTTATTTGTTGCATTTTTTTTTGCCTTTTTCCTACCTAATTCCTTAACAAACAAAGTCATAACCACATTTATTCATTATGCTCAAGTCAATCAACACAATATTTATATTTTGTCCATGAATATATATACTTTTTTACAAATCAACCAAAACAATGATCATCTAATGCACGAAGCTTTCGCTATACTCGAGCTTAAAAAAGGCATATATATAATCCGTTGTACACAATATAACCTTTGGATTTCAGCAACAAATTATTTCCCCAACTTAAATCTATGACCTCCTGGTAACACGACAACAACACTTAACATTGCATCAAGGCTCCCCTCGAGATATAAAAAGTATTTGATCAGGACAAGATATACATGAAGTATGTAGACCAAAGGGTCAGAGCAACTGCTGCCACAGCATAATTCCAAAACATGATAACAGAACATTCAGTTTCACCAATTTCAAACAACTGTGTGATAGTACCTGCAAAAAAACTTCACTCATCAATCTCAATGTTTTCGGAGGATCCGACACACACAACACAGTATATCTGAAAAGTCTGAGCGACATATAGTTTATTAAAGAGTAAAGGGACAAATATACTTCTCAACTTTGCGCTTTAAAATGAATATACCTCTTGTTTAAGAAAATGGTTTATATCGAGTATATGCATCATTTTTCTAACAAGAGGTATATCCACTCTAAAGCACTTAGAGATCAATGAGGAAACTCATTGTTTAACGAATGTCATATGTTCGTCACTTCGCTCATGGATCTCACGTTTTTGGAGGATCCGATACAGTATTTTTGAAGAGTCTGAGCGAGATAGTTGATTAAAACTTGAGATGAAATGAGGGATCATTATAAGTGAACTTTACCTATAGCCATTGCAGGTGGGACTGCATATTGAAGCAGAAGAACAAAGTGATATAAAGGATCTGTTCCCACCATGCCTAGATTTTTTGCAACTGTAATAACAGCAACACCGATTATAGGCAAGATAACGAATCGAACAACAATGATCCCGAAAAGAAGCCAGATTCCCACTCCTGATCGCTTGAAACCTGAACGAGTACGTAAAAAGTAGTTGAAATGATGTTACAGAACAATGCAGTGGATTTCGAACGATATACAATTGTATAGGATACTAAGTTCGATATACAACTTACCTCTTAGAAGATTCGCGCCCATTATAATGGTCATTGATGGAATTGCTGCCTCCCTGCAGTAGATAAAATCGTGTAACAAAATGGCCGCGTTGAGAACCAAGAGAGTAATGATGGAAATGCTCAACATGCTAGGCCATGGTTGAGTGAAGGTCTTTCAGAAACAAACTCTCTACCTCCACGAGGTGGGCCGGGGGGTAATTAAGGTGTATGTGCACTATACCCTCCAAAGACCCTACATGTGGCGGATTACACTGATATGTTGTTGTTGTTGTTACATTAGAGATTCGTTGGGACAAGGGTTAGGTATGAGTTCGGTCGAATACAGTAACTTTGGTTCAAACTTTGTATTTGTATTTAGGCAACAGATATGATATACCCTGCTACAAGTAACTCAAGTAGTATCAGGAAAAAAAAATTATTTGCATGAGGAATCATACCCTAGCAAAACAACGGAACTCTCAACGAAACGAAGTGGAGCACCAGAGCCAACCATGAAATTTTGGATGGGAGATATTGAAGCAATGATAATGCCAATAACCTACAAGAAACGATAAGCCACGTATAAGGAAAGAACTGAACAAGCATGCATCCATGAGCCTTATTGGAACGACATTGTGTTATGCAGTTGAGCACCATTGTCATACCGTTGCAATTGTAGGTGGTCTGAAAAGAACACTCAGGTCGATATATTCCACCAACGACTTCACCTTCTTCTCAATGATTGTAGGTATCGAGACCTGTTATTTCGAGTTGTGAAGTGTTTATATTTGACAAATTAAACTACAATTATTATAACCTTGATTATTGATTAATAAAACGATTACATGGAACACCATACCTACAAATGAAGTTTCTCCTTCATTTTAATGAAGTTTAAAATGTTGCAGTTATTTTCACCTATACAATATCCGTATCATGGTGCACGAGGAAAAGTGAAGAACATACCTTGGTTTCGTCCACAGATCCTTGGTAAATAAGCTCAGCTGAAACTTCATCACCTTTCGAGTTGCTACTTGGTAGCAATGTTTGTGTAGTACTATCCAAGGCTCGTCTTGACGTTTCACTGTGGCTATTTTCTCTTAATTTGGAGTAGGCTGAGACATCCCCGTCATCCTTCTTTCCATAAGCCCGTATGATATTATATACATACGACCAAATGCCAATAGCTCCTATCTGGAAACAGGATAATAAAATCAAGCTGAAAGTCATCACATCCAAGACGGATATTAATTATGTTTTATCACATATAGAATGAAGTTGTATTCCATACCCCCATAGAGAGGGATACATAGCCCATCCCATTTATTGAGCACGTAGATGAATCTCCAAACGGATTGTTTTTCTCGGCACAGATGGCTGGGATTATAATGACAGGCAAGTTCCCCATGTTTCCTGTCATGATCATTTTTCAGAAACCTCGTGAGTATGAATACGGACTTAATGGTTCAGAAGAAAAACTTGAAAGTTTTAGGAAAATCCATCAAAGGATGTTATGAAGAAAAAGTTTGTGTTTGAAGATCGATAAGTTCTAGCATACTAAAGAAAAACGATAAAATGCTGTTGATCTACCTCCCGCGCAACAACCAATAACAAGGCCATGTAAATGCTGAGGCGTTCTAGTGATTTTGACAAGTATCCACCCGAGAGCTGATCCAACAAGAAAGGTAATAAGAATACTCACGGGAACGAACCACCTGTGAAACAAATGTACCAGAAACACAAGAAATGTTGAAAACTAAGGAAAATGTAAAAATGCATTTAAAAGAAAGGCGGAGTGACAAGAATACACCTACAAAGAAAATAATCCCGTCGCTGTACTTGAACTTATGAGACCACTAGCACAAAGTGATGGAAAGAAGACGTAGAATACAAGCTGCCCCAAAAAAATACAAAATATAAGACCGTCGTTAGCCCTTGCAAGGTTAGTTAGACGACAAAACTACTCTGCTTTCCGTTTTCATTTTCTCTTCGAGGCAGTTAAATATTTGTTTGTCATGGCGAAAGATTTAATTGGGTAAAATGCTACATATAACCACACGTCTTTCAGTTTCATGCTTAAATGTTGCTCGGATTTTTCAACAATGTTGACAACTATGTGTCAGATCCTCCAAAAGTAGCACATTTTTAGAGGATTTGACACAGTTGCAGCAACATTTTTGGACTTCCCAAGCAACATAGCTTATAGCAGACTGCTAATTCACACATATACTTCTGAGTAAACACAAGCAGATAATTTAACATATTTGCAGAAACAATAACTCTCACGAAAGCAGAACGTTTCAGCACGTCACCATCCACACGAGAAGACACAAAGGTAGAAATCAGCAGTATATATTGCTTTTACCACTTCAAAATTTTAAAACGCGGAAGGATGACTAGCATTAGCAGTCTCATGTTAACTTACATTGTTCAGATGGTGCCGTCCTTCTGCAGTCAAAATACTCACATGATCCAATGCAAGATATAAGCCAACAACCGCAATCAACAACATTTTCAGAACAGGCATTAACGCCAACAAAAACAATTCCTCAATGTTCATCGTAAATACTCTTCTACAACCTCACAAATGTCCTCCTGCAAGTCTATATGCATCGAAATATTAGGCAATAAAGCAACTTAAATCTCCTTAAAACACTAAACAAAACATCATCATTCAACCAAGAATTTCAACCCGAGACCTCTTCCGAATTGCAAAAAGCCAAAAACCATAAACAACATAACGTCTACATGTCAGCCAAAGTCAAGCTCGGATTTGTTGAAGAAAGTAAATAAAAGCATAAATCTCTGTAACAACTTAAGCTTTCAGATGAGATAATAACACAAATTTAACAGGGCTCAACCGCAAAAACAAGTATCATACATCTCTTTTTCAAGTTAATACTTTCAATAAGATATTTCGAAAGGTTAATTACACCTACCATCACTAAACATACACACCAAAAACACAAAAACTAATCTTTTGTGATAGTTTACATAGAAAGATCCAAATCGCCAAAAAGTCAAATTTTGACTTTCTGAGATAATAACTACTAGTTGAATGACCATCTGAAAAAATTTATCGATCAATTGATGCAAATCGTCGTGCATTTTAGCTACAACTACAACTAATAGCTCAAATTACGCCTCTTTATGCAAGTAACTAAATAGAAAACAACATTTTCCCACAATCAATCAATCAATCAACTACGCCTCAATCGCAAATTAACTACAATCAAGTATATTTCTTTCTAGAAGATCCAAATAAACTAAATTCAACAACTTTATACTTCTTGTAAATTGGACCATAAAAGCAATCTAAGGATGATGGAACTACAACTAACAAAGATGTAGAGTCAGAATTTAAAGTTTATAAGTTTGAGATTCGAGATTCTAGTCTATTAAAGTTATTAAGTTCTAAGCTAATATTTTCTACATATTCAAATGTTTTATTTAAATGCAAACACAAAATTTGTACGAAAAATTACTGAGTTCAATCGAATCCGTAACCAAAACACACACACAAAAAAGAAGATGAATGTGAAGTGACTTACAAATTTAGAAAACTGGTTCCCGCGCAAATCTTAAACTTTCCCAAAATTGGTTTTAATTTTATGAAAGTTATAACAGAGATTCAAGAACTCTGTTTCATATATATATAGTATGACTCTGGAAAGTTTTTGTAAATTACACAAACACCCCTTATCTCCATTTCTAACATACTGGCCCTCCACTTTTCCTTTTTACCGTAATTCATGTTGCAGTACAGTACGATTAAATTTATATTAAAATTGAGGAAAAAATATAATGAAGATAATTTTATATTTAAGGAGATTTGGATTTGATATTTAATGTTAGACAATAAAGTATTTATCACTTTGCTACTATCATTTGTGTTGTCACTTTCCCTAGTCTGTCAGTCTATGGAGTTTTATACACACTATTTTATTGTGATTGGTATGAATCAAGTCACTTTTTCATTAGATATTTTTGAAAATTTGATTGATGAGTAAAAATATATTAAAATATGAAGTATTAAATTATGTTAATATTATTAACCAAATAGGAGTGTGTCTTGATGATTATTTTTCTTAAGCATTAAAATTAATTAAAATAGTGGTTAGAATTGAACTTTTTAGCATTAAAATTAATTAAAATGGTACTCCCTTCGTTTTACAAAGAATGACCTAGTTTGACTTGGCACGGAGTTTAAGAATATAAAGAAGACTTTTGAATCTTGTGGTCCTAAATTAAAGTTAGGTTAAATGTACAAAATTGTCCTTTGATCTTGTAGCCTTAAACATGTCACGTGGAAAGTTGTTACCAAAACAAGAAAGAGGTCATTTTTTTTAAACATATTAAAAAGAAAAAAAGGTCATTCTTTTTTAAACGGATGAAGTAGTTAGAATAGATAATATAAAGTGATTTGAGAATCATGAAGTGTATAAATTCAAAATATTTGACGATTTTTTCATAAATTCATATGAAACTAATAGAATGTGTGAAAACGAAATCAAACACTATAATTGTCTAAAAAAGAGGGGAAAATATTTTTCTCCTATTAATAAAAAAGAAATCTTGAAGATATTTATGGATGACCAAAATATTCGAAAATGATTTTAGTATTTGTTAGACGTTAAAAATATATATGTATCTTTTATTAAATATCGAGATATATATACACCGTCTTTTTAAATCAAAACCACAAAGTTAAAAGGTATATTTACCCCTTTAAAGTTAGTGATTCTTGGGCCTAAGATCCTCCCTTTTACTTGGTAAAGCATGCAAGCAAATCACTATTTCTATTAGTGAAAAGGAATAGAAATCGATCGCGGATTTAAAAGGTGTTTGAATTGGCTTAAAAGTTAAATAAATTTATTTTTAATTCAATTTTTGACTTCTGCAGGTGTCACAAATATATAAAAAAAAATTAAAATAAATTTAAAATAACTTAGGAGTGTTTGAAAATGTAAAAAAATAATAATTAAATAAGTCAAAAATCAAAGGTTAATTTTGACTTAAAAATTATATAAATTTGACATTTTATTTTTGACTTAAAAGCTATTTTTTTAAAGCCAATTTGAACATGCTATTAGATTTTTCACTAAAAAAAATTTAAAAACAATATATAATGCAAGGAGTTTGCACTTGAAATCTCAAGATAAATTTTGAACTCCTTAATATATTAACCCAACTACTAACTCTATATTTTATTGGATTCAAAATCTATATATGCGTACACACACAAAAAAGATCTTATATATAATGTATTTTTTGTTGAGACAGTTCAGTGAACATCTTAACAACTTTTTAAATCTTCCCCTAATTGACAATAACATAAATAGCTTATTCCGAGACAACTTGCAAATATTCAATATAATAGAAGACAAATAACAATTTTATCTTATTAGTATTCGGACTATATTATCATATTTTTTTTAAAAAAAGGGGAAGCAAGATAAGCCACGGCTCTTTTGTAACTCATCAATTTTTGTGAAGTAGGTATTAGGATGAAAATTAAAAATAAATAAAAGTCTTTTTCTTATATAAAAAAATGACAAAAATGGGAAAAGGACCAGCAGAATATAGACAAAATTAAACTATATATCATCTGTGGACTGTATAAATTTATTTAAAATAATAAAAGGGATCTTTCAGTATTTTTTTTATAAACATTGCCCTTTCATGAAGTGGATGGTCCAATATAAGATTTGTCTGACTATAAGATATTATTTGAATATTAAATTCATTTATGTGATTTGACGGGTTTGAGATTGAAACATAGTTATTTATTGATATTATGAATTTTTTCATTTGCATTTTTTATGTATATACGATAATTAACTCTTTGGACGATTGTTGCATATGATTTTATAATTGTGTCGAATCATATTATACCATATTTTTTAGAATGAATATAAGTTTTAATAGATTGTGTGATTTCACGTTGTTACATATATAATGTCACAGATAATAATACGATCAAGTAATATTAAATATATAAAAAAAAAGTAGTATGGTGTGGAGTTATTTTAAATGAGATAAAGGTATATACTATAGGATAAAACATAATTTTTTAATAATAAGTCAAGGCAAAATGAAAATTAAAAAAAGAAGTAAACAATACGATAATATCAAATCGTTTGTTTGATAAAATGAGACTTTTCGTAATAATGAATTTAAAATGCCATTAAAAAAATATGCAAACTTTGACAAAAAATGAATATAATATAATAAATTATGTTGAGAGTGACTTTGACTTGATTTAGTAAGATGAAAAATATTTAATACGCCACTAGGGAGAAAGATAAAAGATGGATGTTAGCGTTATATTAATTCATACTTAATCAAAGCTTTCGAATTCAAAATATGTAAATGTAAAAATTACCTAATCCAAATTAATGCAATTTAATCTTAGATAGGAGTCTTTCAAATTAAGTTTTCCCAATGTCCAAAACTGTGGAAACTCTTTTAAAATTCTAATTGAGTATTTTGAGTTACAAAAACTTCTTTGTTAGACACTCATTCAAATCTAGAATCGTCAATATAGATTAGGTTTGTTGGGCCAGTCTGACCTAATTCGGGATTTAATAGGGGTGGGCTAATATTTTTGGAGTCCATTTAAGAAAAAAAATTTTTAGCCCGACCTGAATAAACATGCTGATTTGTGGGGCTTGAGAAATATCGGTAGGACCGGCCTGTTGGCCAATAAAAATTAATTAAAACATATAATATAATATTAAAATTTAAAATTAAAGAGAGTCCAAACTCAAAACAATTAGGTTAATATTTCTATTTAGATATTTATACTTAATAAATATTATAAAAATAATTTTATTTGTGAATTTGATAAACAAATAGTAACATTAACATCATGTAATATGGTTTTGTCTATATTTATGATAATATTTTCAAATTATAATTTAATTTAATAATTATAAAAAAAATATAATTTTTAAAAAATGGACTGGCCCGGCAAGTTTGTAGCCAATGTACTTGTGGGTTGGGCCGACCGTTTTTTGACCCACACCAAAAATAGTCTAGCCCCGGCCTGATCCGTAAAATGTCAAAACTTATATGGGTTAGCCCGGATGGAATGAGCTAGCCCATATAGATAGCTCTATTCATATCATATATATTACTAATTTTATTTATACTTTCAAATAATTATGTGTTAAGCACTAATTAAAAAAATTCTACCATATATCAAGAAAGATATATCTAGATACATGTATTTTTGTTATCATATACAATAAAATAGGGAGAGAGAGCAAGATGGGGAAGAAGGCAAGTGAAATAGTCATATATCTCATATATATGTAAATCACACATTATATATATATATATATATATATATATATATATATATATATATATATATATATAGGAGAGTGATGAGAGAGATGGAAGAGACACAAATAAGATTTGTTATATATGTATTTCAGATACATGCAAATCCACTTGAATACGATATATATGGAACAAAATGCACCTGATTTGGCTCATGTATCCCTAGATACATGTATTTGGACAAGAAAAACATAAGAAAATTATATATACAATAATGTTTCTATCCTAAAAAAAAAATATCAAAAAAAGGAAAATAATGTTGGAGAATATTATACTACAAAGTTTTTTCCTAATGAGTAGAGGCTTTCTACATAACCAAAAATATTGTTGCACAAATCATACTTTTCACTAGATTTTTCAACTTTGAATTCTCTCAATTTTTTTCTTGTAATATTGTAACACATTAAGAATTTCATATTACTTTTAAATAGTATATCTTCACAATATGTGCACACAAATTTTAATGATTCCAATTTTCCAAAGTTTTCATTGTAAAGGTAATCATGTGACTCTCCCAATCGTCATTTTGTGCCAAAATCCACAATTTGATATCTCTCTCCAAACCATTATTTTTGCACTTCAAAACGGCTAATTTTCCATTCACCTCTATCAGCTTGTAGTTAAAATTATATTCAACGGAATTATAAGGACATGTTAAAATTTTAAAAGTTTCAATTTTGACATCAAATGCAACTATTTTCAATTTGAATGGAGGATACTCGTAACTCAATATATAGATAACTTCATTGAGACAAATTTTTTTTGGGACATAAAACAATCAACACTTTTCATCCCTCTCCATGATTTGTATGTATCTAAAGTAAATATCCAACTTCTTGTGTACCCTTTGAGTGATACTATTAATTGACAAGCAAATTTTGTGCTTCTTTTCTTTCGGTTCAAAACCTATTGAATAAAAATAGAAATTGTAATTTCGGTAAATATGAATATTTTCATCCAGACTCGGAAGAAATCTTACTTCTCTTGTACTCGCGTTGCAAATTACAACATGTTGCATGTCTTTCCATACGCAAAATAAACCATTAATGCAATAAGGATGATAATACGTGTGATAATGCTCACAAAATATATGGAAATTCTCATCAATACGAATAAGGGAGCCTATTTTATCATCCTTAAGCTCTAAGGTATAAAATTCTTTGGATTGGTGCACAAGATATTTTATTCCATTAGGACGTGTCATCAGGGGCAGAGCTACCTTGTATGAAGGGGTTTTATTCCCTTCGATGAAAAATTATATTATTATACATGGTTAAAATAAGTTTATATGTATATATAATAGATGTTAAACCCCCTTCAATTATCTATTTCTTCAGATTTTAAACCCCTTTATTAAAAATTCTAGCTCCGCCTCTGCGTGTCATAGAGTGACAATGATAGAGGTCCACGAAATTTGATTCAGATACAAGAGAATTATAAAATTCTGAAACGCACCTATAACATATTAAAGACTTCACCGGAAGCAATGAGAATATTTCAAAACTTAATTTTTGTATATTTCATCTTCTTCTCTCTATTGGATGAGAGTGGAATTGGGGCCATGCCTTATGATAGTTTGTAAACCCTAATATATTAATTTTGGTAGTTTTATCGATTTCTTTTCCAAATATGTATGGACTATACTATATAAAAAGATTATATTCTCGAGAGTGAGAATCCTAAATAAACTCTATCTAATTAATTTAGAGTTCAGGTAACTTTATAGGGCAACTTTAACATATAGCAAATAAAAAATTCATATTTGTATGCTAGAGCAAAGTTTGCATAATTGCGCTCCATAGCAAACATAGAAACTGTATAATTCGCTATACATATACAGTTGAAGCGAATTGTATAAAACGAAGTGTATAAAACGAGAAAGAGAAAGACACTTGGGCAGAGACTTGTATAAAAACGAAGTGTATAAAACGAATTGTATGATTATAAGTGTATAGAACGATTATATACAATTTGAATTTGTATAAAATGAGAAAGAGAGAAAGATAAAAGAGACTTGGCAGGGAATATACAATTGAATCGAATTGTATAAAACGAGAAAGAGAGAAATTAGATACAATTTGAAATTTATATAAAACGAGAAAGAGAAAAAGGCAAAAGAAATTGGGCAGGGGAGTATTTTTATTGTATAATTATAAGTGTATAGGACGAAAATATATGTACTTGCATGTGTATATACAATTTTCTCACGCTTTATACAAACAGAAACGCAATTATACATTTCGCTTCTGTTTGTATAAGTGAGAAAGGCGAGGGTGGCGAGCGAGATTTGGGAGAGTGGCGAGCGAGATCTGGAAGAGGGGAGAGAGGGGAACAAAAATATATGTATTTATACAATTTCCTCTGCTTTATACAATTAGAAACAATTTTTATACACTTGTGTTTGTATAAAAAGTGAGGAAGCGAGCGAGAGATTGGAGGAGAGTGGTGAGCGAGATATTTGGGAGAGAGGCGCCTGACAATTTTTTGCAAACGTTTGCTATGGAGCACAATTAAATCAAACCCTAGCTACTCCATTTATTTTAGGTTATTAGTTTGCTATTATATATAATTATCCCAATTTTATAATACTTTTATTATTTTTTTATTTAAATATTAATAACATGTGAAAATACTTTGGAATATTTCTAAAAATAAAATGATCGTCTAATATTTTATTATCCATTGTTGGATACTAATTAATCTCTAAAAAGAAACCATATTTGATATAAATGATGGTGTAATATAAAATTTCTTCACATTAACTACTTCAAACGTTTTCTAATTGGGAGTGATATATGGGTACCGATTTGGATTAATTGGATTAATCGATCTTAACCATGGACATGGTGTGCATCATCGGTTTGGTTTATGGTTTTCGATTTTTAAAAATTATAAAATCAATAGTTATATAAATAAGATATATCGATTTTGGTCCTTAACGGTATGTTTTTCGGTTTAACCAATAAGAAAATGTTTATAAAATAAATATACAATTTCTTCAACAATTTTAATATGAGAAGACTATAATGTAACTTTACTAATGCTCATAAAATAGAATAAATAGAAATAAGAGGAATAGGGTTCTTACTTTAGGTTTTTGACGTTTTGTACAGGTAAAGTAATTAATTACTACAGTCTTAAGTGAGTTATCGGTTTACCCAATAACCAATATTCATAAATCAAAACCAACCAATAACCTGATAATATATTATTATTTTTATAAAACTATTAAAACCAAATTATTAAAGCCTTAATGGGTTATCGATTTACTCAATAACCAATATTCATAAATGAAAACCAACCAATAACCCAATATTTTTTCCCCATAAAACCATTAAAAACTCGTTAATTCAATAGTCCAGTAACTACAAACCAATACCATTTTTTAAATCAAATATAAGTGAGGGTATAATATGGATATTCCGAACACAATTTATATCAATTGTATTTGTATCAATATGAATATAATATACATTCATCTTTTATGTCAAATGTATTTATATCCAATCAAAGAGAGGATAAATACAATTATATTCATTGTATTTCGAATTTGATACAAAATAAATAAAGAATACAATACAAAAAAAATAAAAAAATAAAGGAATTTAATCTTAAAGGATATCTTCATTATTATTCCAAGATGTGCACATAAAATTTTAATGATTCCCATATTCCAAAGTTTTTCCATGATAAAGGGAAGTAAATTATGTGGCTCTCCCAATCATCATTTTCCAAAATCCACAACCTGATTATATCTCTTTCGAAACTATTTTTTTACTTCAAGACAGCTAATTTATCCTTCACGTCTATCAACTTATAATTATAATTATTGTCAGAGAAATAAGGACATATTAAAATTTGAAAAGTTTCATCTTTGATATTAAATGCAACTATTTTCAATATTGATGTGAAACATTCGTAACTCAGTATATAAATAAATCCATTGAGACAAATTCTTTGTTGGGACATAAAACAATCAATACCTTTCGTCTCTCTCCATGATTTATCCGTGTCTAAGTGAATACCCAATTCCTTGTATGCCCTTCATAGACATTAACATTAATTGACAAGCAAATTTTGTGCTTCTTTTTTTTCTGATTCAAAACCTATCGAATAAAAATAGAGACCATAACTTGTGCGCACATTCTCATTTAAACCGGAAAGAAATCTTACTTCTCTTGTACTGGCGTTACAAATTACAACATGTTCGCACGCTTCTCCATGCGCAAAATAAATAATTAACGCACATTGCACTATTATATATATGAAAATCCTCAATACGAGTAAAGGAGTTAATTCCATTTTCCTTAAGCTCTACGGTATAAAATCCTTCCGGTTGGTGTACGAGATATTTTCTTCCACCAACACGAGTCATAGAGCGATAATGATGAAGGTCCACGAAATTTGATTTAGATACAAAAGAATTATAAAATTTAAAAACACACCTGTAACGTATTAAAAACTTGGCCATGAGAATATTTCAAACATTATCTCCTTAGGAATTGACTTTATTTTTGTAGATTTCATCTTCTTCTCTCTAGTGGAGTTGGGGCCATGTGTTACGATAGTTTGTAAACCCTAACATATAAAATTAGGTAGTTTTGTCGATTTCTTTTCCAAATATATATGGACTATACTATATAAAAAGATTATATTCACCGAGAGTGAGAATTCTAAATAAACTCTATCTAATTAATTTAGAGTTCAGATAACTTTATAATACTTTTATATTTTTTTATTTGGAGGGGGGGTTATCGTTTTTTTACTTTTTAAAGACGGTAAATCAATAGTCAAATAAATAAGATATTTCTTATCGATTTTGGTCCTTAAAAGCTTGGTTTTTGGTTTAACCAATAAGAAAATGTTTATAAAATAAATATTCTCTCCGTCCACTCTTATTTGTCATGTTGCTATTTTCGAAAGTCAATTTGACTAATTTTGCATATCAATTTAATGAAAAATACATGATAAACTTTTAATCAAAGTTCTTAAAAAAGAAATTATGACAATTAAAAGTGGACAGAAATAATATATGATTTCTCCAACAATTGATATGACAAGACAATAATGTAGCTTGACTAATGCTCATAAAATAGAAATAGAAAAAAACTATACTAGTGTAATACAAAGAGAAATTAAGAAAATTAGGGTTCTTACTTTAGATTTTTGACGTTTACCCAATAACTAATATTCATAAATCAAAATCAACCAATAACCCAATATTTTTTTTTCATAAAACGATTAAAAATTCGTTAATCCAATAACCAATACATTCGTATAATTTTTTTTATTAATAATAGCAAATGCCAATTATAGGCACAAATTATATGTTCATGTCATACATGAAAAATTATCAAATATAAATAAAATAAAGGAATTAAATCTTGAAGTCTATTACTTCAATTTTTTTCCCAACAAGAAGAGGCTTTCTATGTAACCAAAAATATTGTTGCACAAATTCTTTGCAATAAAATTTTTCACTTTGAATTCTTTCCAACTTTTTGTTGTGATATCATAAGATATATAATCCCATACACCAATTTTCATCATATTACTTTCAAATATGATATCTTCATCATTATCCCAAGATGTGCACATAAAATTTAATATCCCAACATTCTAAAGTTTTTCCATGATAAAGGGATATTAATTATGTGACACTCCCAATTATCATTTTCCAAAATCCACAACTTCATATCTCTCTCCCTATTATGCTTGCAATTCAGAACAGCTAATTTACCCTTCATTTCTATCAACTCGTAGTCATTGTAATAGCTAGTGGGACTATAAGGACATTTTAAAATTTTAAAAGTTTCAGCTCCGACATCAAATCCAACTATTTTCAATCCGAATGTAAGACAGTCGTAACTCAGTATATAGATAACTCCATTGAGACAGATTCTTTGTTGGGACATAAAACAATTAACGTTTTCCGTCTCTCTCCATGATTCATCCGTGTCTAAAGTGAATACCCAATTTCTTTTGTACCCTTCTAAGACCTTGACATTAATTGACAAGCAAATTTTGTGCTTCTTTTTTTCTGGCTCAAAACCTATCGAATAAAAATAGAGACCATAACTTGGGTGCACATACTCATTTAAACCGGGAAGAAATCTTACTTCTCTTGTACTGGCGTTGCAAATTACAACATGTTGCACGCCTCTCCATGCACAAAATAAACCATTAACGCACATCGAAAGATAATATGTATGGAAATCCTCAATACGAGTAAATGAGTCGATTCCATTTTCCTTAAGCTCTATGGTATAAAATCCTTCCGGTTGGTGCACGAGATATTTTCTTCCACCAACACGAGTCATAGAGCGGTAATGATGAAGGTTCACGAAATCTGATTCAGATACAAGAGAATTATAAAATTTAGAAACGCATTTATAACGTATTAAAGATTTGACCGGAAGCCATGAGAATATTTCGAACATTATCTCTAGTGGAAGTGACTTTATTTGTGTAGATTCCATATTCTCCTCCATATAGGAGGAGGGTAGAGGTGTAGACATGCCTATGATAGTTTGAAAACCCTAATCTATATCGATATATTATATTAAAATCACAAGGAATTTCGAAAATATTGTTTGAACTTTTTGCCCTTTATTAAAAGTATTCGTAATATATAAAATCGTCTTTTCACTAATTTCCTAAAATTATTGACTATAATAAATATAATAAATAGATGAGAAATTTTTATCTTCCTAAATATATGAGAAGTAACTAAAATTCCTATTTATATGGAATATAGTTACGCATGTAATGCAACCGAGAGTTTTTATTTATTGTGGAGTCCAAATTAAAATCAAAACATTAACTTTTTTTATTTTATTTGGCAAGTTTAATTAAATTGAAATATATATTTTTTAAATAATATTTTGAATAGGAAAAAAACTTATCTGCATCGATTGTTTATTCTAAAAAGTAACGCTTTTGCTTCCGTCGTGTTGGAGTTGGAGTTCTATTTAACTGTATATTTTTTGCAAGGAATATTTAATATTTGAATGTACTTTTTAAAATATGACTTATAACTTGCATTTTTAAAAAAATAACAAAATCATCCAACTCAATTTATTTACCTTAAACGTACTATCATATTTGCTTTAAAAGAGTAATATCTCAAATAGATAGCTAGTCACATATGTAATGTCATATGTTAGATCTATATATACAAGCTACTATATATTATTATAGATATTTTTTCACTTTTTTTTGAAAATTTTGAAGTTAGAGTTGAAGATGGAGACACTCGTGACTTGAGTTAGTGGTCTGGCATGCATGCAATTAAATAAGTTAACCCTAGAAATCGTACGTTTTCTTAAGTATGTTGTACTAGGGGACAATGTTGAAAGATGCAAAAAAAAAATTCTTAAAAGGATTTATTATTTTCGATAGATTTGAAAATAAATACACATTATCATGATTTGTGACCAAAGGTCGTCGGCTCCTCTGTCATTACTCATCAGGTCATCAACTTCCTTGATCTTGTGGCAATGGGAAGGCGTCAGGCTCTGTTTTTTTGATAAATAATCGTTTTGACCTATGCGCCGATCGAATTGACTAAATTAAAGCAACACTTGAAAATGCGATCGAGAAGAATAACTTTTCAAACTATAGTAAAGTCTTTATCGCAAATGTGAGTTTCCCCTCATCTTTATTCTCTAAAGTTTTATTTAATGTTGACCCATCCACTTGTATTATATATTTGTATATTTGTAATAAATAAATATAAATAGAGACAACTCATTATTCCTTGTAATATATACATAATTCATTTTTCCATGAATAAAATGGTTTCTTCTCTCTCATATGGTCTGTTAGAACCAAGGTTACTATAATAGATATTTGAGAAAAGGGACGTATTTACCCCGAACTTTAATAAATGCTATGTTTATGCCTTTCGTTATACTTTGCGTCGATGTAAGCCCCTACCGTTCAATTATAGGTATACATATACCCCTCTCACTAACGGATCCCTAATTATTTACATGTGTCTTAATCTTATTGAACTACCCGTTTGACCTCTTTTTTTAACCCATAAACCAACTATCCACCCCATAACCCAATACCCACCCATAACAAGCATTATCTCTTAATAACTCAAAGTGGTCAGACATGAATATGGTTAAAAGGAGAGGATCAACTAAAGGAAACCTTACTGCCGGCTAAGAGAGAGGTGAATCGTTGCTCCGGTTGTCGAAGGAAGGTAGGATTGACCAGATGGTGGGTTATGGGGTGGATATATAGTTGGTTTATGGATTAAAAAAAGAGGTCAAACGGGTAGTTCAATAGGATTAAGACACGTGTAAATAATTAGGGATCCATTAATGAGAGGGGTATATGTGTAACTATAATTGGATGGTAGGGGCTTATGTGGACGCAAAGTATAACGGAGGGCATAGAGTACCATTTATTAAAGTTTGGGGGTAAATCCGTCCCTTTTCCCTAGATATTTTCACTACCATTCCCATAATGTTTACATAAAATGTGTATAAACAATTTTAGAATAATATTTATTTATTATACATCAATCACTAATAAATAAAGAAATATATAATATATTTTTTAGAAAATATTCTTCATCGCACCAAACACACCCTTCATACTCCACTCTTTTGTCAACAAATTTATTCAACTTTTTAACGAGTTAATCTTCAATACATCAAAAATTAAGAGTTGATATTCAATACATCAAAAATAATTTTTAACGAGAATTAATTAATATAGCTTAACTGTAGTATATTTTTAGAGACAAATGACATTTTTCTATAAATGTTCCTAAAATTCAATAGCAATAATTGACCCAATAACAATTAAATAATATCAATAATTATTTTAATTATTTTTATTAATATGCATAGTTATTACCGCTTAAATTTGTTTTCGTGGTATTGCTCGAAGATTTATAAACATTATCCAAAAAGTCATCCTTAATTAGCTCTAAAATATTCTTTGGACTTTCACTTGCTAATTTTTTTTTTAAAATAAAAAAAATATTGAGTGGAAAACTGCTGTTACGACCGTCCAAATTTATTTATTTTATTGCTAGTACTAAATATTATATGTATAGTGGATGTATATTGTATATACCAATTTAATCATACACACTATTCTTCTTAATGAAATATTGGTTTTGTCTCAAATTATTTATGGGATAATTATATATAATAGCAATCTAATAACCTAAAATAAATGGGGTAGCTAGGGTTTGATTTAATTGTGCTCCATAGCAAATGTTTGCAAAAAATTGCCAGACGCCTCTATCCCAAATATCTCGCTCGTCACTCTCCTCCAATCTCTCGCTCGCTTCCTCACGTTTTATACAAATATAAGTGTATAAAAATTGTTTCTAATTGTATAAAGCAGAGGAAATTGTATAAATACAGATATTTTTGTTCCCCTCTCTCCGCTCTTTCAGATCTCGCTCGCCACTCTCCCAAATCTCGCTCGCCACCCTCGCCATTCTCACTTATACAAACAGAAGCGAAATGTATAATTGTTTTTCTGTTTGTATAAAGCGTGAGAAAATTATATAAACACATGCAAGTACATATATTTTCGTCCTATACACTTATAATTATACAATAAAAATACTCCCCTGCCCAATTTCTTTTGCCTTTTTCTCTTTCTCGTTTTATACAAATTTCAAATTGTATCTAATTTCTCTCTTTCTCGTTTTATACAATTCGATTCAATTGTATATTCCCTGCCAAGTCTCTTTTGTCTTTCTCTCTTTCTCATTTTATACAAATTCAAATTGTATATAATCGTTTTATACACTTATAATCTACAATTCGTTTTATACACTTCGTTTTTATACTACTCTCTGCCCAAGTGTCTTTCTCTTTCTCGTTTTATACACTTCGTTTTATACAATTCGCTTCAACTGTATATGTATAGCGAATTATACAGTTTCTATGTTTGCTATAGAGCGCAATTATGCAAACTTTGCTATAGCATACAAATATGAATGTTTTATTTGCTATATGTGAAAGTTGCCCTATTTTTTATACTATTTTTAAAAATATTAGTTAGAAGTTTTACGATGCATGTAATAATTAAAAACGAAATCATAATTAAAGATATTTAGTCAAAAACGATTTTAAATCTTTTAAGACTATTACAAACAAAAAAAATATTTGAAACTTTTGAAATAATAAGTTATTTGAGATAACTATTTTTGAAAAAATATTTGGAACTTTTGAAATAATAAATTATTTGAGATAACTATTTTTGAAAAGAGGACAGGTAATTTGAAGGAAAAATTACATGAATTGGTATATTTTAATAAATAATTATTGATTTTAGCAATACTTTTTATTTATTACCATTTATAGCAATACTATGTTAAATCTGCAATGTGTATTAAAAGTGAATTAGGTATGCAATATATATAAATTATATGTGAATTATAATTATTTTTTAAAATATATTATGTTTGTTTGATAAAAATTTGACACATTATATTATAAGTGTATTAAAATATGTGATAAATATATTAAAATTTGTATTATATGTGAATAAAAAATTATTCTTTGTAATGTGAATTAAACTTGTATTATAAATAAATTAAAAATGATCAAGTGAAAAATAAATATTATTGTTATAAATAATAAATATTTTTTATTATAGTATACCTATGTAAGTTTCCCTAATTTGAATAAAGGGGTACATAATTAACCAAATTAAAGTTTATCTTATGATGGAAAGAAAAGTATACCACTTAATTAAAGGCACGCAATTAATAAGACAATATTAAGAGACTTTAGACTTGAGAATTAATCAAATAATCTTACATGTTAATTAATTAATTGACCTCGTATATATTGCATGACAGAATCAGAGCATATGTAGGAGGAGATCATCGGATTCACGTAAATTCATGCTTTCTTTTAAAATCATATATAGTAATATTATATTTTTTTATTTTTTTATTTTTATTAAATATAAATTTGTAAACCGCAATTTAAGTATCATATACTGTGAAAGATGATTGAGTGTACTTTTCAGTGAGATTAGAAATTTGACATCTTAGGCCCGTTTGGCCATAGATTTTTCAAATAATATTTGGAAATTTTTTTGGTTTGACCATAGATTTCCCAAATAATATTTGTGGAAAAAATTGGCAAATAGTGTTTGTCCATATAATTTGTTATTATTTGACAAATATATTTGGCAAATATCCCAAATTTCAAATACTAATTTTTTCTAGTATTTGGATAAAATCTCAATATCTGAAATCTTTTGAAAATTGAAATTTCACACCAAACTTTTATCTGTTACAAGAACATCCTCTATAGTAGTGTTTGCGTTGTATTATATATATTTTTTTACGTGAATACTAAAGTAGTGATGAAATATTTAGTGAATATGAAAGTGATGATATGGTTGTTAATGAAAATGATGAACAATCGGCTCACGGTAACAAAGTCATATTTTTCTACTTCACAATGCATGGAATAATGCTTCTTGCACTAATTCTAAACTATCACATTACTCTAGTGTCATGGACATTACTTGTTATTTGTTGCAACGAATATTCAATTGACTTGTAATACAAACTTATGCTTAGTTTTGATAGTTTATAAAACTTATGGATATAAATCTTATTTTTCTAAAAAAGTGAAATTTATTTCTCAAATACTATGCCCAAACACAATATTTTTCTTTCTAAAATTAGGTAACACCTCTCTAAGTGTTATTGGTAGCACTTTTGACGTTTTAATTAATTAAGAATTTCAATTGTGGACCTATAATTTTAAAATTTTATCGTTGAACCTAAATATCAAATTAATTTGATTCACCTTTTCATAATAATACACTTATCATCTCAAAATTCTCAATACGCCTCACAGAATATACTTGTTAATATAATTTATTGCATAACAGATTTTGTGATTATCACTTTATTAATTCACTAATTTGTTATGCTTATCTATCTAATCTCACAACTACTCCAGTTACTTTGGTTTGTGAAATATAAGACACTTTCCCTATTTTTCTATCGTTTGTCTCCCTATATTCTGTCTTGATTATATTCTCAAATAAAAAAAAGAAAAATGTCATTTAATTATTGATAAATTTTTAATTTTTATTTATTTCACCAAATTTCATTGAGAATACGTTCAAATATTTATTTAAAATGTTTTAATTGAAATTATCTAATGTATAAGTGGATACTTTATTATAGGAAAAAGATTTGAAAAATACTTTAATTTTGGCCGAAATTATTATTACGATATCAAATTATGAAGGACCTTTTATCCCATGAACTATTTAATAGTGTATTTTAAAGGTATATATGTGCTCACGTGAACATATTACTATTTATAGTTTAATATTTTTATGTCCACGTGGGCACACATATACCATTAAAATACATTATTAAATAGTGTAGGAGGCAAAAGGTCCTCCATAAAGTTTGGCATCATAACAACAATTTCGATCAAAGTTCGAATATATTTCAGACTTTTTCTCTTTATTATATGTAATCAGGTTTTTTATTGGAACAACTCGTTTCTGTTAAATACTTTCGATTAAAATTTTGAATTTTTTTTTATATGTGTTCTCAAACATTTATTGAGTAGTTAAGTTAACCATGTTAAATATGTCGTCTCCTTTAAATATATACATCAACTTCGAATGAAAAGGTCTAAGGTTTTACGACTTACTAAGGCAAATACGTACAATTAAAGAGAAGTGACAAATTTTAAGAGATTAACTTATCTAGACAATAAACACGTAAAAACACATTCAAATATTTCTCAAATTCAAATTGAAAATGTGTAATACAAACACTATATCATATGTTCACACCCTCAATTAAAACAAATATTCACTTGAGTTCCTTAATACTTTATTGTATATTCAAATGTTCAATTAAAACAAGACCTCATTCAAATATCTAAACACTATATTAAATGTTTAGAGGTTCAATTAAAACAAATCTTTATTTAAGTGTGGAAACACTTATTACTCCCTCCGTCCCTTTTTTTTTTATAATTGTTCCTAATTACTTGCTCATTTTGACAAATCAAGAAAGGATAATTTTCTTTATATATTATATCCTCAATTAAATAACTAATTACGTTGAAAAATATAGAACTTTTCATCCATTTTATAATTAATAAGGATAAAATGGTAAATATACTACGTCATTAGTTATTTTCTTAATAGATGTGTTAATTCAAAAATAAACAAGTAAAAAGGAACAGAAAGAGTACATATTTAGATATTCAATTAAAATAAGTCATAATTCAAATATTTAAACACTTTATTATATATTCAGATGCTTAATTAAAACAAATCTCCGACTACCTAAACCTTTTCCTAAGTCTTACAAATCCGCGTTTAGACCATCAAAAAGTCTCCTCCAAAAACACCCCAATTTCCAAGTTATTTCCCTTTTCCACTCACCAACTTGAAATCATTCAATTTCCACACTTATTTATAACACAAAATTTCCATCAAAAAATAAAAAACAATTCATCATTTTTGTAAAAAAAATAAATAATAATATCATGAGTCATATGGGATACAAGAGAGTAATAATTGGAAGAAAAAAGTGTTATGGAGTTAGAGGAATTAAATTAAATTCAAGAAAATTTTCAGTTCAAAGATTACAAGTGAAGTTGTTGAATTTTTTCAAGATTTTGAGAAAATCAATTTGTGGGAATTTGTTAATTTTGTTGAAGAAGAATTTTAGTGGAAGAAAACAAAGAGATGAGAAGAATTTGGTGAAGAAAAAAGTTGATTATGGTATGTATGGTAATAGAAATGATTATAAATTAAAGTCTTTTACAAATTCAAATTCATTTTATGCTGAGGCTATTGCTGATTGTTTGGATTTCATCAAGAGGAATTCTCTTTCCATTGAGGAAAATCATGAAACTTCAATGTTAAAATGATCACAATAACTGATCAGAGATCTCGTGTTCGAATTCTGAAGATAAAAGAGGAATTTACAAAAGGTCGAAGAGATTGCAAGTCTAACAAGAGGTGTCATGATTGAGTTCGAGTCCCAAAAAATTGAAGGTCGAAAAGATTGCAAACTCTAACAAGAGCTCTTGGATTTTATGAATTTAAGTTCTGAAAATACAAGTATTCCCAAAAAGGTAGAAAAGATGGCAAGTCGATGGAGAGATCTTGAATTCGAATATTTTTGTAATGAGCTCAACGCAATTGATTATTCAAATTAACCAGATTAATGAGTTTTGTCTATCTAAAAATAAAGTCAAAGTCTTTGTAAATATTATTAAGATAAAGTACTATATATTTCCATCTTGATTTTTATTTTCTTTATTTAATGTTGTATTTTTTGGGTTGTTTGATCATATGGTACCTTAGATTTAATTCAGGTGAAAATTGCCTGGTCATGAGATTTGAAATAGAACATTTTTTTTGTGTGTGTTTTGTTTGTCTTTTTCTTCTTGATGTTTTTGTTTGTTCATTGGATACAGTTTTGTTTGTCCTTGTGTTTCCTCTTGTTGAATGATTAGATTGGAAATGTTGTGGACCTTTCAAAGGAAAAAAAGGGAACAAAATTACAATGGAAATAGGACAAAGTTTTGTTGTAGGAATGTGGCTCTCCTCCTGATGTCTCGGGTTCAAATTATGTGTACGTATATTTTTAGTAGGGATTATATTTCTTCGAATAAGACCATACGTGGTGTAGATTTAAAGTAATCAAACCTCAATGTAGGTACTGTCTATCAGACGAGAATCCTTTTTTTTTTAAAAAAAAAACTTAACATTTGTGCTTGTGTAATTGTATTGATTAATATTGTGTTTTTTATATTTGTTTGGGAAAATGAACAAGTACCCTTCAAGATTATGACGGAAATACAAGAGACACACTTTAACTAAACTAAGGTCCTATTACCCTCCTGAACTTATTTTTTTGGTAATTTTGTGCACTTTTTTGCCTTACGTGACATCCAAATATCTTCCACGTGCCTCGAATGCGTGGAGTCATGGAGTGTGCCTGCCGCGTAAGACAACAGGTGCACATATTACAAAAAAAAAAGAAGTTCTGGGAGTAATAGGACCTTAGTTTAATTAAAATGTGTCTCTGAAATTTCGGTCATAGTCTAGGGGGTATTTGTGCATTTTCCCTATTTGTTTTGGTATTTAAGCTTTTATGTATTGATAATTTCATATTGGAAAAAAGATCTTCCTTCTGTCCTAAAATAAGTGTTATTTTAATAAAATCATGTTAATTAAGAAATCAACGAAAATAATGAATATTTTACTAAAATCTATTTTTTATTTAATAAATGTCTCTTAAAAATTAATATTATTAAAAAGATAATATATGATGGTATAGTTAGAAAGAAAGAAAAATCTAAAATTTATGTTGAATTCTTAAAATAACACTTATTTGAGATGAATAAGTACTTATATGATACTTTTCGAATTTTAAAATTCAAATAAGTCTATTTTTGACTGTAAATTTTTCATAGATCTTTTACGAATTTTGAATTATTAGTTATTGTGATTTATAGTACTTTTTACGTAGTTTACAAATATATAATTTCATTTCAAAAAAAATTAAAGATTCAACGCGCTATTTCTCGATAAACTTAATTGTTTGATTTTCAAAAAAAACAAAATATAAGAGGGGTTTGAAAAATTACTCTCTCCGTCTATAATTGTTTGACAGGTATACTAAAAATAGATGTTCAAGATTAATTGTTAATTTAAATAATTAAGAAATAATTAGTCATTTTTTTTCAAATATGCCCTTAATGATAATGTAGTTTAATTGAAAAGTTAGATAGACTTTTGATATTCTTAATAGGATTATATTAGTCAAAATACACATTGTATTAAATTTTCCTCGAGGGAGAGAGTAATATAATTTATTAGATTAAGGGCCATTCTAATTTTCAAACTTTGGGAAAGTTCACTAGTTATGTCTCCATGATGATAATCACTTTTGCTTTGATTAGTCAATTGTTGAGATTAAAGTCTCTTATCTTTAATCATTTCATTAGAATGTTTACTAAATATAATAATAATGTCTCTCTCATCTAATGAATTCATATTGCTTTATTTATAATCTCATGATTCAAAATTTATAATTATCATACTAAATAGAATAAAAGTAAAATTAAGTTTAATAATAATAATAATAATAATATAACTAGAAGTTGTCAAACAAGTTTAAAATTTATTTTCCGCTAATATATATTTTTTTATTTATTATTATACTTTATTTTTAGCTAAGTTTGCATTATTATTTACAATCTATGGTCTTTTGAGACATCTATCAAATTAAATTTTGAACAAAACTTTATAAGAAATCTGCGAAGTAAGAATCTCTTCAATTGTGAAATCTTATAATAACTAAAATAATTTACCAAAATATTATTTAATCAACAACTATGTGATAGAGTTTTTTTTCTTTTTTTGGTTGTCTGTGTTGGTTATTTACTTATTTTATTCACTAGTCCCAACTTTACTTATTATGTTTAATTAATGTTTATCAATAGCGTAAATTAATTTTATATCATTCAAGCATTTTACTAATTATGACATGTTATTTAATTAAGACAGTAAAAGTAATATTTCCTCCATCCAGTACTATTTGTCATTAGAGTCAAATTTTAAGAACTTAGACTAACATTTTAAAATGTATTTTTTCATCATATTAATATATAAAAAATTGCAATTTATAGTGCTTTTCATATAGTTTTTAAATATCTATTTTTTTTTATTTTAAATATCAAATTAATATAATCTAATTTAACTTTAAAAATTAATCAAATTCACTTTTAAAAAAGTATAATAAATAAAAGTGGACGGAGAGAGTACTTGCTAATAACCATCTATCCCTTATTCCAAAGAGAAAAGAAAAAAACAGTCCAAATGGTGCAACGACTGTGAAGGTATTGAATTCGAATTCTCGAACATAACGATAAATTTTTTGACTTAGAGTCTAATTTCATATTTTTATTTTTAATTGTTTCAAACTTTAATTATCTTACAATGTAACAATATTTGCTTTTGAGCAAAATGAAATTTGTCAGCTCATAAGTCTTATGTATGGCTTATCTTGTTTGCCGCTTTGTTTCTAAGTGAATTTTAATTATATTTTTAATGTCAAATCTTAATAGTTAAACAGATAATTAAGCCGCTAACAATCTATAATCGATAATCCAATATTAGATATTCTACAATGATTTGACATATCTACAAACTAATAATAAAAAAATCAAACTAATAAACTTTAAAATTGAACTCAACTAACTGATACGCAACCCTACTTGCTTGTGGCCGTTTAGTTTGTTAACCGCTATTTGAATTTGGCGCCAAAGTAAGCCCGCCCAAGAATGAAAATATGAAAAAACCGAAACCGCCAAAATCCGACCCATTTAAGACAAAGTTTTGACCCGTAACTATTGGTCACATGTCATAAAGATCCACTCCAGAAAGCCCAAAAACAATATCAACTCTCCGCCGTCGCCGTCGTCGTCGCCGCCACCAACCACCACCATCACCGGGTCGCTAACAGAAACTCTATGGCGGACATACAGAAGACCAAAGTTTGCATCATCGGGAGTGGACCGGCGGCTCACACCGCCGCCATTTACGCAGCACGCGCCGAGCTAAAACCGATCCTTTTTGAAGGATGGATGGCCAATGATATCGCGCCAGGTGGACAGCTGACAACCACCTCCGAGGTCGAGAATTTTCCCGGTTTTCCGGAAGGACTTGCCGGTGGTGAACTCATGGACCGGTGCCGTGCTCAATCTGTTCGATTCGGTACACAGATCTTCACTGAAACTGTAAATAACGTTGATTTCTCTGCTAGTCCTTTCAAGGTCATGTCCGATGAAAGGACTGTACTAGCAGACACTGTTATTATCGCTACTGGTGCTGTTGCCAAGCGGCTTGAATTTCCAGGATCCTGCGACGGGGCAAATGGATATTGGAATCGCGGGATCTCGGCTTGCGCTGTGTGTGACGGCGCAGCTCCAATCTTCCGTAACAAGCCTTTGGCGGTGATCGGTGGTGGAGATTCAGCAATGGAAGAAGCTACATTTCTGACGAAATATGGTTCAAAAGTGTATATAATTCATAGAAGAGATGAATTTAGGGCTTCGAAGATTATGCGAAATAGGGCATTGAGTAACCCTAAGATAGAGGTGATTTGGAATTCTGCTGTGGTGGAGGCATATGGGGAGAAGTCTTTGGGTGGATTAAAGGTGGAAAATGTGGTTACTGGAGAGGTATCAGATTTGGAGGTTTCGGGTTTGTTCTTTGCTATTGGGCATGAACCTGCTACCAAATTTTTGGATGGACAACTGCAATTGGATGCTGAGAGATATGTTGCGACCGTGCCAGGGACGACAAAGACTAGCGTTAGAGGTGTATTTGCTGCTGGTGATGTGCAAGATAAGAAGTACCGGCAAGCCATCACTGCTGCTGGTTCAGGTAGTGATCCTAATTTTACTTTGCTGTTTGCTCTTTGTTAGTTTGCTTCATTGAGCATGGCTACAGCTTCTCTATTCGTTGTGTCTGATGAACGTCATAGAGTTGAAATTACAACAGTGCTGAAGAATCCCCATTTTTCAACAAGAACACTAAGCCTCAATCGAAGCCCATCTGAATCCAAAATCCTATTTTTTTGAAATTAATTGTTATTAGTTTGGTGATTCTCTATAGTTTTAACTGTTAAGGATTGGATAATACTATGTCCTTCTTGGAAATACAGAACTAATATTAGCAATTTGACCCTTTTATTTTCTGAGCTAGAAGTAAAGCATCAATATGTTTTAAAGTATGCTGCTTTGATAACAAGTGTACAAGGATTTTACGATACACGACCTTGATAGATGCTGAGAATAAGTAGGCACTTTCTATTATATTAAGAAAGAGCTTCAAAGGAAGCATTCCTCATTGCAGCTACAGCAGTAGCCCCCTGCATTTTTTATTAATTGGATCCCCTATCTCTACTTTTTAGGGAAGGTTGACTGGCTATGTTGAATGAGGGTTAGGTTCTCAAAGTTTGAAAATAGGAAATTCTCAAAAACTATTCAATTAATAGCGTCAAGTGTCGATACTGACTTCCAGGAGACATCATAGATGTAATAAAAGAGGTGAGGTTTCTATTTAGCAAAAGGTGGTGTAGTGGTTCAAAATGTTGATCAGGGGAAAGATCTATTCAGTTTATAGCAAAAGGTGATTAAAGTTTGTAGCCCTTGATATTAATCAAAAAGAGATTTTCTGTAGTCCATTATGATGGTATCTTGTAAGGATTGCTTGAGCAGAAAGCAACCTCCTGAGATAGGTAAAATATTTTTCACCTCAAGGGTATAGTGTAGTGCATTGATCTACTATAAGCAACAGTTCTGTGGAAAATTGTTTCAATTCCCGAGAGCTTGAGAGTTTCTGGAGGTAAAAGTATTTGATAGGAAGTTGATTGCCAATTTTTCTTAATGTACTGACCTGGACCATGGTAAGTTGTCTCCATATGACCCATAAGTCATGGGTTCGACCCATGGAATCAACCAATGATGATTGTATTGGGATAAGCTGCCTACAATACATCACATCCCTTGAGGTGCGTCCCTTCTCCGGACCATGATGTAGGATGCTTTGTGCACGGGACTTTTCCTTCTTTTTTTTATACTAGCATGGACCAGAATATAATGATCAACGAAAATATATATTCTTTCTACAATTTATTTCTTGTGCACTGATTTCTTGTTTTGGCTAGTGCTACTATAATCTCCTGTCATAGTTGTCCCATGGAAAAGAAAAATATATTTCCCATCTAAAGTTGAAGAAACTTTAATCATTTCTTCCAGTCCAATATTATACAACTCAAATATAAAATAAATTGGTTTTACACCTTTCCTAACACAGTTCTGCACTTTTTGAAATCTAAATTGTGCCTTCCTATTTGTCTAAGCATCATCATCAAATTTTTGTATCGACCATTTGATTCTATGATCTTTTGATATCATTATACTTATAGGAGGTTTATATGCCAAGTCAACAAATGTCAAGCAGTGCATTTGTTATGTTGGCACCTTTCAGTGCCAACCCCGACTACCAAAACTATTAATCAGTTGATCCTGTAAGGAGTACTACGTTTACCAATTTTGAACTGTTAGCATTTATATGCTATGGGCTTGGTTCTTTATGACACAATGAGTCTCTTTACTATTTTGATTTGGTGGAGAATGTGAATGTCCATTATATTACTGATCTCGAGCTGGATTTAAGTCAGAGATTTGTCTCACAAACATTAGACAATGCATGTTTCTCAACTCCCTGTATTAACCAGTACTTTATACATGCTTTGAAGAGAGTAGTTTTCAAGGAGTAAGCTTTACATTGAATGCATGAAACATGTTGTCAATCTTGATATCTAAGTTTTTTCAAGTCTATGAAAATTTCAGATCTAGTGTCAGTTTGCGACAATGTCAGTGCTCGTGAGATCATATATGGTCTATTGTTAGTCTGTATTTGTGTGTTAATATCCTTTCTAGAATCGTCTTAAAATTGATTGGTTTCAGGTATCAAAGTTAGTGATCTATTGGAAAAAACTTGTTTTGCAGGATGCATGGCCGCGTTGGATGCAGAGCATTATTTGCAAGAACTTGGTGCCCAAGAAGGAAAGAGTGATTGATAGCGTGGCAGCCTTGCCACGAAAGAATCGGTATTTGCTTAAATTCCCTATCTGTTCAAATAAATTATTGTTATCATGAATTTATTGACGAGAAGAAACTATTTTGCAACGATTTACATATCTTTGGTATCTCAAGGTTTGGATGAATTTGATGGATATAATGGCTAGCATTTGCTTTATTGCAATTTTATCATGTAATTTTGTAATCAAAGATTAGATGGCGTTTGATTAATTTTGAATGACTTAAACAACTTCATCTTTCTCAAACTTCACTTTGTGAGATTACATTGAATATGTACTTGTTAGAAAATTTCTAAGATATTGAACTTCGAATATAACATTTGTTGCAATTTTAATGGTGTGATAAACTCTTGGTGCTTTACACTTGAGAACTTCAAAAAATGTGTATAATAACAATCAAAATGGGTAACCTATGTTAATAGCTTTTATTTAAACTATGTTATATGTAGTAACAATTCATTAAATATCTATAAATATTTTTATTGTGAAAAGAAGTACGTATTAGCTTAAGATTGTTATAAAAATTCATGAACTTGAAATTTTAAAATTAGTATCTATCCATTACAACTAAAAAGTAAGCGTGTTCAACATGCTAGACTAAACTTGTTTGATACAAGTAGTAACTGTATACTGTATTGGTATTATTAAGATCTCTTGTTCAAAACTTACTCATTAGACAATGATATCTATTAATATCTTCCGTTTTTTTTTTTTTGGCTTAAAGTTGCTGAAGACATTGAGAAAAGTCTACCAAATTGTCCCACATCGCCAATTTTATTAATTATTTTTGTGTTTATGTAAATTGACAACTTGTTATAAGAATGTGTTCGTAGAAAGGAGAGATGGTTGGCATCTCCCCCGACAGGGATGGGAACAGCCTTCGGGCTTTACCTGTTATCAGACACATCCGGTTAAGGCTACCCACTTCGGTGGATCTTACCCAATTTTTTTGAAGTTATTTGGAAATTATATGGTGAATGAAGGGAATGATTAATATAAGTAATTCCTTGATTTTCAATACGATAATTGTGAAATGGGGTACATTTCAATAATGAATTTTTAAGTAAATATTACTATTTTTTTTAGTATCTGACAAGAGAAAGGATTTTTATTTAAAATAATACAACACAATGTGAAGAGCAAAACAATATCAATATTGAGATGCCATTTTGATTTTTGGCCCTAAATTACAAAGTAATAGTACAAAATTAAAGACATTTGTAAGTTCATCCACCTTGACACAAATTGAAACTTTAATAATACCAACTACCTTCTCCCCACATATCTTTTTTTTTTTTTAAAAATATTTGCATATTAATACATACAACACAGCATACAGATCATCTTGTCTCTAATAATATGAAAATATTATTTCCTATATTTGGTTTTATAATCCTTTATTTCAAAGATGATGATTATATATATATCAAGAAAATCTGTACAATTTTGAAAAAATTAGCTGTGTTGTTGCATATTACTTTGTGACATCTTTGCATGATCTATTGTATTTCATGTGGCTCTTAACAAGTTGCCCAGCTGAGATAGCTGACATGAGGGATAGCTCACCCGCGAGAACCGAACCTGCTACTATTGTGGCCAAAAGCCTTGCATTTGACCCTGGTGCCTCTCTGTTGGCACCTTTCACTCCTAATAAGTTCAAGCAAGCTGATTGCGATGCTAGTTGAGTTCCTCCTCCTACTGTACCCACCTGATAAATCACAATGACATGCATAATAAGTATCACGAAGAAACTCATGCTTCCATGAACACTTTTTAGCAGTACCAACAACAACAACGACATACCTAGTGTAAAGTGTACAAAGAACTTAGACATAGAGAGGTTGTTTTCGATAAAAGCATAGAGGACTCATATAGACAGCTATAACTTCCTTGGTGTTTGAGGCATAGTTGTTTAAAACTCATTAAATGATATCGTTAAAATCGTCACATGTAAAAGTTTAGGGTGGAAAGACGGTGTACCAAGAATATAACGATGATCAAGAATAAGTAGTAATTTGTTTTGATGCATACCTCTATTGAAGGCATGGTGACGGAAATATGAAGGTCCTTGCCATCATTTACAGCCTCCATCATAGTGATGCAGTGAGAGCTTTCAATATTTTGAGCCGGGTCTTGGCCAGTGGCTAAATATACAGCTGAGACAATATTGCTGGCATGGGCGTTGAAGCCACCAAGTGCTCCAGCCATGGCGGAGCCAGTGAGGTTTTTAAGCATGTTCAGCTCAACTAGAGCAGCAACCTCGGTTTTCAGAACTTTCTTCACCACGTCTTCCTTGATGATTGCCTCACAAACTACCGACTTTCCTCTCCCCTCAATCCAATTAACTGCTGCTGGTTTCTTGTCCGAGCAATAGTTCCCTGTCATAGATCAACAATTCCAATTAATAAGTGCCTCCAGATCATGGGGGTAAAAAGAAGAGAAAAAATTAGGTGTGCAGTAGTTGAGGCTTGTCGTTACATTACATTGGCATTAGGTGTACGTAAATCAAGTATACATGAAAAACCAATGAACTAGGTATGGAAAACCAATGAGCGCGGGGTATCAAAAAGGATTTTTCTTTTTAGAAAAAGGTAGGTGGAGTACCAGATATGCCGATGATGTCCATGTCGGGGTACTCATTCTGAAGGTAATCAAGAACGTTTTGTACACCTTTGGAAACCATGTTCATTCCCATCGCGTCACCAGTGCTACAGCTAAACCTCATGTATAGATTCTTTCCAGCTATTGCACATTGAATGTTCTGTAATCTGGCAAATCTGCTTGATCTGTAAAGTCCAAAACAAAAACAAAGTTATACAACTAGTATTGGATGTCGTAACATGTTGATTCCAAAAATCAAAGATTTATCCAAGGAAACTAATGCAAATGACAGATATTGACAGACAATCTAATAAAATCATAAAGAAACAAAAAAAATGGCTAAATTCACTGAACACATCAGCATCAATGGATCTTCAAATGGAAAACGCAATATGAAAAGATGTCTGAAATATTAGTCAACAATAGAAGAAAGAAGGAAAGATCCAGATGTTCTCATCTACCATACTGTTTGAACACTTCCATGGTAACTTTCATCGACTACAAAGCAAAATACTACTCTCTTTCAATCCGTTTGCCTGGTTTCGACTAACACAGAGTTTAAGAGAGAAAAAAAGAACTTTTAAATCTCGTGAACAAAGGAAATGTCGAATGTACCAAAATGCCCTTAGAATTAACGAGTTGCCAAAAAATGAAAGAGCCGTTACAGACTAAATAGGAAAGCAAGACAAACAAATTGAAATGTAGGGAGTATATCCATTTTAATTTATACCATTTTCAAGAATTCACATTTATAAAGCTATTCAACTCCTGGACTTGAATATGATGATATTTCTATACTTTTTAGCCATAATTTAATACTTTTTCATAACTAGTCTGATATATAAGTCAAATTTAAGGGATTACTATGATTCTACTAGCTTCATAGTGACAGATAAATGCAGTAAAATGAGTATAAGCATATTAAAAATCAAAACTTGAAGACGAAGAACAAGAACACTCACTTATTGAAAACAACAGATAGAGTGTCGAAATTCATTGGATCCTCGACGAAGAACTTCAATTCTGCAGCTCTCTTTGCGCTGCCGAACCTAACTACAGGAGCTCTAGTCATCGCATCTCTAAACAAAACACTCGTAGCGCCACCTGAAACATAAATGGCTTTACAACCCCTGTTAGTACTAGCAACTAAACATCCTTCTGTGGTTGCCATTGGCACAGAAAACTCATTTCCATTAAGCAACAAAGGTCCAGCTATTCCCACTGGTATTTGAATATACCCAATTGGCATCTCACAACACTGTCCAAGAATTGATTCATAATCAAATCCATCTAATGGTAACCCATCCAATGACTTCCCTGTACTCCTCTGTAACGCCTCTTTTCGAATAAAAGCAGCTCTTTTACAGTCACCCAACTTAGATTCCAATGAATATGATGGTATTCTCCCTTCCACCACCGATTTGATAACCACCTCATCGTCCTCTGACGAAAATGGTGTGATTATATGAGCAGCTTTTTCAGCAACAGGTACAGATTTCATTGGGATATTTCGTCGAACAGGTGGTGATGTAACAGTTCTATCAATAAATGGTTCTGGGGTTTCATCTTCAACGTCCCAAGAATCATTATTTCCTTTAGAAACGAAAGATTGAACAAACCCAATACCAAAGAACCCCAACAGATAAATAACTGAAGCGATCAACGAAAACATAGCAACTAATTCAGAAAAGTTAAGCACGTGGAGTGGAATTCCATTACGGATCTTCTCACGCCATCTGTGTAGAAGAAAATACATGACAGAGAAAAACATGGTGAAGAACAAACCATTTGTAAGATACAAAGGTAATGGAAGAGCATCTGAAGCTTTAACAGAGGAATCTTGATTATGGGGTTTGAGAGGTTCTCCGGTGGAAATGTGTTTGGAAGCGTAAAGGGGTTTTACAGCTCGCCGGCGAACGTCCATCGTGAAAATTTTCCGGCCGCCGGAATTTACAGAGGAGAAATGTGAGAAAGTATTGTGAGTGATAAAGCTAATGTATCGGAAATGTATTTATAGCCAAATAAAAAACATCGGCTGGAGTTCTTGACTTTTATGGCCACCCTTTAAATTAAATTTTACTTTTTTTTTTAGAATAAAAAAAAAATTTTTGTCTATTGGTAAAAAAAAAAAAGATGTTTTTTTTCAAAAATTAATATTAATTTAATTAGATCTATATTTCTTATGTAGGAAAAAAAACACTCTTTTTTCGAATCTTGTTTATAGAATTATACTGGATCGGCTAAATTGAAATAACGAAAGTATAAGTTCAACTTATGACTTTAGAATTTCATAATGACAATTTTAAGTGATAATAACTGAATTTTAAATTTCAATTTGTATACACAAAATGAAATGCTTAATACAAATTTATTGTGTAAGAAAAATTTATTGAATTCGGTGAACCTGAGTGTGAGCTACTAGCTCCCCCTATAAAGCACGAGTATTTTTTTCTCTCATTTAATTACTTGGTTGAAATTGAATCCTTTAAAAACAATTTTCTAACTCGATGAGGTAATGAAAAACTATGTATACACTTGATTATTTATGTATTTAATTTTATATATTGTTTGGTTTGTAATTAGAAAAAAAAATTATGCATATATTAATTTTATACTATGGTTATTATCCTATATAGCATTGGGAAGATCTATTTTACATTATGCAACATATTAATTAAGTTTGATGACTTGCATCCTTTCATAAATAACATTACTAATATCAATTTTAGCATGTGTTAAATTTTATTAATGTAGACTAGTCATTAAAGGTGAACCCATAAAATCTGAATTTAAATTTATATTTTTTTACAAAAATAAAATAATTCAACTTCTCCCCCCAACAATTAATATATATTCCATAATTGTAGCAAATTTTCTCTATATTGTTTATATTCATCATATATATTAAATAATATAATATAACACACTATTACTTTCATGTAATATAATAGTATTATAATTTATAGTAACTTCATACTATGCTTATCTAAATAATTTTATTATATGTATTCTGGCTATATTCAATGTACATAATAATAATAATAATAATAATAATAATAATAATAATAATAATAATAATAATAATAATAATAATAATAACCTCTGATTATAATATAATGCACACTAAATTTACATACGTATAATATTTGAGTTGAGTTCAAGTAACAATTGCCTAATTTGTTTAGGAAATTATTTTAGTTGAGGTCGACTATTTGAATTTTTAAAATATTAATTTTATTATGTTCGTTTTAGGAGAGGTTAGTTGTGATAGTCCTCTATTAATGTTATTTTGGTTAAATAATTCTATTAGGGCGGCCAAAATAAGCCTAAAAATAAATGGCTCGCCTAAGCCGTTTAAATTTTATGGTCTGATCTTGAAATATTTAAAATTAGACTGAATTTCAATTCATTCAATCTATTAAATCGATTTTAATTAGCTGAACATAGTTTAATCACGAATTTCAACTTGTTTTATAGTCATCATTAAATCACAATTTTTATTTTTTTGAATATGTTTCATCATACTCAATAAGACGAGGTCATGTATCTCGAATTTCATATCTCGAGTATTAAATCCTAGGTCAGGATTGAATAGGTCTTGAATCACAAATACAAAAAATTCTGAGTCATCAAAGTCACGAAGTTTGAATTTTAATTTGACGTATGAATTTGACCCTATGTCTTAAGTCCCAAATTAAAATCAAATCTCAAATTGAGATTATTAAATTAAATTGGCGAAATCAAGACACAACTTTCAACAAACTAATTTTACTCAAGTGATATTTTATTAATTTATTACATTTCAACTTGATCAATATCAACTCAATCCTTTCATTTTAACACTATTAAATCTAGCAGCAACTCACATAAATGGAGTGGAAATTAAATACTTAAATATACAAAATAATAAAAAGGCTTGATTTTAGTTTATTTAGTCAAGTTGACTACAAAATTGGAATGTTGGAGTAAACACAAAAAAAAATGGGTATTTATATAAATACATTATATTGTGAAAGTATATTACATAAAAAAAATTGGATAAATTTATAATAAGACAAAATTACAGTTGGATAAATTTGAAATTGATTGGATAAACTTGTAATAAGATAAAATTATAATTGGATAAACTTGTATTAATCAGAAAATTTTTAAGTAGTTCATAAAACAATTTTTATCTTCTATAAATAGAAATTCAATTCAGTTCATTTTTATATTAGTTAGAAAAATAATAATTTCTCTCTCCAATATTTTTAGCTTGCGTTTTGTTACAAATTCACAATGTTTTGCAACGTCATTTTTTAGTAAAGTTTTACCGTGCGTTTGATCATAGTTTTTTAAAAATTATTAATTTTTACATATAATTATATGATTTATATATGCCCATAGTTCTAAAAATTATTCATGAGTGTGTCTTATTATTTTATAATAATTATGTTTCGTTAAAAATAACTTTATTGCTTAATTGATGTCAATCATTATCAACAAAAACAACAATATGAGCAAGAGCAATACAATAATCGTATATTCAAGTGTCTCATTGATACGAGATAAATTGTAATTCATTAAAAATAGATTATTCTTTTTTATGATGTTGGTTGTAAATAGATATTAATTGAAATTTATAAATGATGAATAATTTTTATCAAATTACAAAATTTTGAGATGATTTTTTTTTTTTAATTCAAATGGCCAAAGTTTACTTTTTTTTCTATAGCTTGGAAACCTGAAATGTTTACCAAATATATTTATCAAATAATAACAAATTATAAGGCCAAACACTAATTCCTAATTTTTTTTAACAAATATATTTGTGGCAAAATAATACCTTAGCTATATGTCACTATTTTAAACCTGAAATGTTTACCAAATATATTTATCAAATAATAACAAATTATAAGGCCAAACGCTAATTCCTAATTTTTTTTAACAAATATATTTGTGGCAAAATAATACCTTAGCTATATGTCACTATTTTAAAACTGAAATGTTGTTACCTTTCGTAATAAAATAAAGCCTTCTTATTTATAAAAAAAAACACTATGTATTAGGGATTACCTAATTAATTCTATTAATATATTAAACTTAAAAGAGTTAATGTAAACACTTTTAAATGTGGAATATTCATTACTTACATATAGCTTACTCATTTTTACATATATTAACGCATTAGCACTTAATTATATCTTTTTTATTTTCAATATTAATTATTCATCGTTTAAATTATTTCTTAAATCCATTTAGACTTTATATGAGTTAATATAAATATTATTTATCGTGGACATGTAGAAATGAACAAATGAGAAATGTAAAAACAAATATCACTATAATGCAATAACACAATGATTAAATTCATTTATTTCCCCATACCGAATTTAAAATTTTCAAAAATAGTACTTTTTTTTTCTCTATTTTTTTTTTAAAAAAATAAACAATAAAACGTGAAGTCTGCATGTAGATTATTATTATTTAATGAGTTTATTGGATAAGATAAAGGCAGCCAAAAACGAAGAAATTAAATGGGCAGTCATGCATTTGACTCTCTTACGTTTGTACATAATTGAAATTATTATAGAGGCGGTGTAACGACCCGCTAGATCGATTTGAGAATTAAGATTATTTTAATTTTTTTCGAAAAATGTAGAGGCATATTTTTAACTATTCGGTAACTACGAGTATCTAGTTGATGAAATTTGATTAAATAATTAGAATAGTTAATAGTTAATGCGTCAAACTCATAATTAAGTTAAATCATTAGACAATGATTAGGTAATCATTGGAAATTGATAGTCAATGACAACAATTATATTCTCCCTGAATGTAATATGTGTAGTTCCAATGGTTATTAATTTAATTTAATTTAGTAGATTCTTCTTTTTTTTTTAAAAAAAGTTAGGCATTTTTGGTATAAAAATGGATTTTGGAAAATGGGTAACGTCGCTGATTTCATGTGCTTTATCTGGTGCTGTTGAATTGGTGAAATTGATTCTTATTATATTTATTTTATCAAATTAAGATACTAGTTTTGATATATTGAGATAGGTAATTAATTATTAGGTGTATATTATATGATTCAACATTGAATTTTGGGATATTTGGAGAGATTAAAGTTCAATTTGTTGACTTGAAATTTAGCAAATATGATAATTTTGACATATAATTTATATCAAATTTGGAGCTTGGTTAGAGATATGAGTGGGTTTTAGGGTCTATGATAGACATATAATAATTTGGATGCCTACAAACTCGCTTACATACGAATATTGCAAAATTGATAGATTGGGAACGTTTCGAAACTTTGCGAAAAGAAAAGGAAAAATCTTGAAAATTCGTGGCACGAGGTTCGCATTTAAGGTATGTTAAGACTTTTTAGACTTGTTGAAGGATGTTTTCCTAATTAAAGATTTTTAAAAAAATGGAATAGACAAGGGGTAAGGGCAAAAGATGGGGGTCTCGTATCAATGGCGTGACGGGCATTGGTACGAGTACCGGTGTTATAAAAGGGAAAGTTACTACTATAGAATGTAGATTGTAATGCGAGAATGCCAAAGCATATGGACATTAGCTGATATATTATTGACTTGAATTCCTTGTGTGATGGTGTTTTCTTTATAACATTTTTATAGTTGTAATAATTAAGGTGGTTATGTATTATGTTGATATTTGACTGATTGAGTTGCATCATCATCCCTTATTTGAAATAATATTGTGCACATGCATTGACATGAGATTGAGTATAAGTTGGGCACGTGGAGATCGTCCGTGCTGGGGATGGTGAGATGTAAAGATTATAATTTGGGCATGTGGAGATCGTCCGTACGGAAATTGTTTGATTTTATGATAGTTTGTTGAGATCGTCCGCACAGACACGTGAAGATCGTTCGTGTCGGTATATGGACCTCGCGAGTCCCCCATGGGTCATGAACTCTCGATGTATTTCCGAGGAGTATCATGTATATACGGTTGAGAGAGTACTGGGTATTCTGAGACATATTATTTCATGGCATTATATTGCATTGCATTTCATCACATCCTTCATTCTTGATGATTATGTGTTTTATTTGATGGTTGGAAATTACTTAATGTTTTGATTACCTCTATTTGATGAAACTTGATTGGTGAGTGAAATATAGACTTGTATAATTAAAGAATTAATTTTTCTTATATAAACTCCCGTCCCTACTTTTTCGTTGTCGGTCAATGAGATATACTGGGTACATGTGATTTCATACTCATACTACACTTGTTGCACTCTTTGTGGTGCAGATCAATCGATTCCGAGTACAAGCACATCTCGTGGAGCATTTTGAGTCCGAGCTTGGAGTGTCTAGGAGTTGTGGTGAGCTGCTTCGCTGTTCCTTGGCCCACACCTCCCTCTATCTTTTACTTATTCTGTTATTTAGTATTTAAACAGTATATCCCCTATGTTAGATTTGTCATTTTAGTTTCAGACTTGCACTGTATTTTAGAAGCTCTTGTACTGATGACACCAATTCTTGGGTAGTATTTTTTTTCAGTTTTTCGCATTCGTACTTATAAAGAGCTTTATGTTGGAGATTTTCACTTAGTTTTTTTTTTTCTTCTCACGATTTAGTTCAAATTGATAAAATATGGGTGGTTGGCTTACCTATTGATTGGGAACATAGGTGTCATCACGACTTGTGAATTTGGGTCGTGATAGGCGGATTTAAAATATAAAATATATGTACATATTTAATAAATTTTTCAATAGATATAACGGCTGAATCAGTATTTTTAATAAGGGATTCAAAATCTGAGAAGTAAATACACGAATTAGTGGAAGAGGGTTCGACCTCTATTATACATACCCTAAAAAATAATTTTAATTATGTATAAATAATACTATTTTTTATCGAGGGATTTGGATGAACCCTCTAAGTATATACTGCCTCCGCCCTTGAATAGACATATCAAGTTAATTGGACTGGTGTTTAAGTACTTGCACGATACTAATTTCCTTTCTAGCTTCAATTATATTTTTCTTAACAACTCTGTCAATTAACAAATAATCTTCTATAATGAATAAAGATTAGTAACCTATAATTATAAAATGCTAGTGTTATTAAACCACCCTTAATTTCCAAGACTTAGCTTGTTCCACATTCCAATATACTATTATACATTTGACATTTATTTAATTAATTTAGTTAAATATTGGTTTCCTTATCTTAATAGAATGAATTATATGTTAGTTGAGTTATATTTCCTTAAATCTTTTTTCTAATTTATTGTAAATTTCAAAGTCAACTTTTCATGAATAATATTTCAATAATTGATATAATTATGGCTCAAATAAGTCAAAAATCATAATTTGATATGATTAATATTCTCTAATACTATTTGCACGTCACGTAAATTCTCTAACACTAGTAATGAGCTTATTATAGCTCCAGCCAACTCTATCGTTAATTAAAAGACTCGAATTTAAGGTTAAAAAAAGAAAATTATATTTTGATAAAGCGTTTTTTCATTAAGGGTGTGCATTCAATTTTTTGGTTTGAGTTTTTTTTTTTTTGTTTTTTTTTGAAGAAGTGTAACTCAATCAAAATCGAAATAAATTTGGTTTGGTTTGGTTTTTCTCTTTTCTATTTGATTTTTCCGATTTGATTATTTGGTTATGTCAATAATTAGAAAAATATATACATTTATACAAGGAGGAGTAATAATATTGAATCTCTTAAATATACTTTCTGTTCTGTTATAAATCACAAGTAAAATGTAAAACACAATATTTAAAAGTATATCAATTATAAATGTCCAAACACAAAATATAGACTAAATCATAATGAAAAAATTAACTAAAATTTGGTTATTTGATTTTTCGATTTTTATTTTTTTAAATCCGAAACCAAATTAAAAAATCAAACAAAATAAATTATTACTCCTCAAAATCAAACCAAAAATCAATCTAAATTAAAATTCAGTTAAATTTAATTTAATTTTAATCCAAATAATACGCATCTCTATTTCAAAACCCTACAAATCAAAATAAATTAGATAAATAGATTTTGAGTATCGTATGGTTATTAAGTTGATTGAGTATGCTTAAAGTTATTAATTAGGTCTAATCCATTGATGGCCCCTTAAAGTTGGTACGAAGTTTCACTTAGGCACGTTAAGTGGGCAATGTTCATTTTAGACACATCATGTAGGATTTTGTTGTATCATTTTGACACTCTTTTGCCAATCAACAAAAATATATGAGGTGTGTGTGTTACACTCGTGAATGACGTGTAAAGTGGTGAATTAAATGACGACATTTGTCAAAAATAATTTGTAGATAATGAATTTTGAATATAAATATAAAGTAACCAATGACTCAATGACACGTAGATTTTTGCCCAAAATAATTTTCTTAAAACAAATTAAATCAATAAATTCTCACATGACGCACCCCCATTGTCTTCTCCAAAAACCCATACTCATTTGCAGAAACACCTGTCCCCCCCCCCCCCCCCACCCCCACCCCGGCTTCTCCAAACCCCTACTCATTTGCAGAAAAATCTGCACATACACGTTCCCCCACCTCATTGTCTTCTCCAAATACCTTCATCTTTTTTTTGCTAAAACATCTTGGTGCAACTACATACTCTTCCTTTTCTATTAATGTCTTCTTCAAAAAAAAAATATTCTTTTTTTACTCTAATTAGCAGGTTTATAATTCACCAAAAATTAAACTTACTCCTCTCTAAATATTCAATTCTTTCAAGAAAGAATCTAATGAATAATTTAATATTTAATCTTGAGCAAGACCTATTACCCCTCTGCACTATTTAGTAGTGTATTTTAACGGTATATATGCGTCCACGTGGACAAATTACTGTTTATAATGATGCAATATTTATGAGGTCCATGTGAACCTATATAACCTTTGAAATACACTATTAAATAGTACAGAGGTAAAAGATTTTTCAAAATTAGAGATTGTTACAATAATTTCAGTCAAAGTTTGAATATATTTTTTACTTTTTTCCCTCTAAAATAAGTTATAAAAAATTATGTGGATATAAATTATTTTATTAGGGATAAATTTAGGTCAGACGTATATCGCAATACTTAAAATTGCATTTCAACATGTTTAGTAGTAGTTCAACATTAACATGTTTAATTTATCTTTAATGAGATATTTATAACCATACAAATGTCTTAGAATTTTAGACTATAAGTTTATAAAATCTTTCTTTTAATTTGATGGTCAAAGTTCAAATCCTAACTTTTCATTTGTAATGTTCTTTTTTTAATGTTTGCTTGGTTAAAAATATATTTGAAAAACATTTTCTTCAGGGAAATGAGTTTTTTTAAAATGAAAAAAGAATTATATATTTGATTATCATTGTCATTTCATGCTAATCAACCATTTTTAGTTGATAAAAAATGTGCATATTAATATCATAATGTGATTTGAAATAACAAAGCCAAATGTAGTTAATTGATTTGTAATATGTGGTTGATATTACCTTTATTGATATCAAAAAATCAAAACGAGAGGTCTATTTTTCACAATTTATTATTACTCCATATTTCAAGAGAATATAATTTTAAGAGAAAAAAAGTCTGAAAAATAAATTAACTTTGATCGAAATTATTGTTACAATATTAAATTTTATGGAGAATTTTTACCACTAAACTATTTAATAGTGTATTTTAAAAGTATATATGTTCCCGTGGATACATTACTATTTAAAATTATGCAATATCTTTTATGTTCACGTAGACACATATATACCTTTAAAATACACTATTAAATAGTGCATAGATAAAAGATATTTTCCAAATTTTGATATCATAACAGTAATTTCGATCAAAATTCTAATATATTTCAAACCTATTTTTCAAATTCTAAATATAATCCAACTATCACATGATTTTTATAAAGAGGCCAAAAATACACTGTTTAGTTAATTGAAGGGAAACTTACATAAATATACTATAATAAAAAAATATTTATCATTTATAGCAATAATATTTTTTTTTTCACTTGACCACTTTTAATTCATTTATAATACAAGTTTAATACATATTATAAAGATAAATTTATTATTCAAATATAATACAAGTTTTAATGATGGATAATACATTTATCACACATTTTAATACACTTATAATACAATGTGACAATTTTTTTACCAAACAAACATAATATATTTCAAAAACAATTATAATTCAAATATATTGCATACATAATTCACTTTTAATACATATTACAGATTCATCACAATATTGCTATAAATGGTAATAAACAAAAAATATCGCTAAAATCAGTAATTATTTTTAAAAATGTATTAATTCATGTTATTTTTCCTTAATTGAATGTTAGGCCAAACTTGTGTGGTGGACAATTATTTTCCTTTAATAATACTCCCTCTCTTTATTTTTATTTGTCATATTACACTTTTCGATAATCAATTAACTAATTTTTAAAGTTAAATTAGATTACATTAATTTAATATTTTTTTTAAAAAAAAATTACATATTCAAAAACTATAGGATTAGTAATATAAATTACAATATTTTGTATATCAATACGATGAAAATATACTTCGTAAAATGTTGGTCAAAGTTTTTATAGTTTGACTCTAAAAATGAAAACAATGATAACTAATTGTGGACGGAGGGAGTAAGTTAGCCCCCATATATATATATATATATATATATATATATATATATATATATATATATATATATATATATAGTGTTGCCATTTCAAGCTAACCAACCATAATGTGATTTGAAATAACAAGACAAATCTAAATTGATATGTGTTTTTTTTTTCATCAAAGAGTTAATATGTGGCTTATATTTTCTTTATTCCAATTAGATATTCCCAAAAATCACATTTGAAGTTATTTTAAATGTGGTAAAGAGTAAGAAGCCAAATCGAAATTGATATTATTATTATTTTTGTAAAAGAACCTAAATATGTCGTACTCATAATTAATATTAAGCTTATATTGATTCTCAAGCATATAATATATATAAAAATTAAAATACTATTAAAAAAAAACATGACTTCCAAAATCGATCTCAATTTGATTTCTTTATTTTAAATTATTTTACCTTAGTAGGATACACTTCTACTACTAAACCATTGATATTTGTTGGTTTAAAACTTTGATTTTTTTCTTGTTATACGTTTTAAATTATTTTATTATTTTTTTTTTAAAAAAAATGACCTCGCAATTTTTTACGCTAAAAACCCCAAAGTAAATTGAAAAAGAATAATAATGCTACATATTAAATTAGGGTCAAATGCATTTTGCAAGATATTTATAATGAAGACCAAAATTAGCATTTATTAAAGAATTTGATTTTTTTTTTAAATAGTTTGAACAGTGTCATCTAGTTGATGTTATTGTAGTAGTAAAATTGATTTTGATCAAAATTTGAGATTGGTATGCATGGAATATAGAATTGTTTATTTCATTAAACTGGTCATTCTCGTATTATCGTCTTTAACGATTTAAATTTTTAAATAAGATGGTTTTTCGTTTCAACATGATATCAGAATTGACAAGAGATCTTATATTAAATTTAAAATATCTCATTGGAATTTGAAAAGTAAAATATATTTCTGCCTATTATCAAAAGGAGTTTCTACGAGGCACATAAAGAGACTTGTTGAAGAGTCGTCGTAGGTTAAAATGTCAACTATACATATCATCAAAAAAAGTTTTACATGCTTGGCCAATGAAAATTCAGGGCTAACACGTGATCATCCGTCATCATTCAATTTTTCTTTGGAAAAGGGCCTAAAATACCCTCAAAGTATTAAAAATGGTACAAAATTACCCCCATCCACCTATTGGCCCCCAAATACCCTTCACATCCACCTTTGGGTCCAAATTTACCCCTTCATTAACGAACCAAAACTAAAAATAATTAAATAATATTTTTTAATTATGTGGCACTCAACCATTGATTGTAATTTAATTATTTAAAATAATTTTAAACCCACCCATTTTAACTAAACCCGCCCAAATATGAATAAACCCGCCCCACTTGACCCAATTTAAAAAAAACCCTAAAACCTTATTCCTCCAATTTTCACAACAACTTCCATCGTCTTCATCTTCTTCATCCTGAAGAAAATGTCAGCTTCAACAACCCTAGGAATCGCAATCTTGTTCAGATTAAGGAATAAAAAGAGAGTATAGTAGAATACTTGATCAAGTAACTGAAGTGAGCCGCGCCTATAACAGATTGCCTCCAGTGTTTTGTCTCCTTCACTCCTTCACGCATCGTCTTCATCTTCTTCATCCTGAAGAAAATGTCAGCTTCTTCTTCGATTTCTTCCCCTGAAGAACTTCAATCTCGTACATGTAAGTGTGGATTTTTGGCAAGATATTATACTGCTACAACTCTTGAAAATGGTGGGCGTCGATTCTACAGATGTGGTCGTGTTGGGTCAAATTCTTGTGGTTATTGGAATTGGATTGATGACAAACTTCCACGTCATGTGTCAACCATGATTCATAATCAAAAAGTTGAATTGGATTCAATTCGGAAAGAAAAAAATCATTTGAAGAAGATTGTGGAGGATATGGGTGGCATTGGAGATTCTTATTTGAAGGATATGACTGCCGATGAAATGTCTGAGTTGAATGATATGAATGGAAATGAAATTTCTGATTTGACGAAAGTTTCTGCCTTGAAGGGGAAAATGTCAAATTTGGAGTTGATGGATAAAATTGAGAGTTCAAAGATGAAGAAAGTATCTAGCTTGGATGAAAAAGTTTTGAAGTTAGAGTTGAAAGTTCATAAATTGATAAGTTTGCTTGCAGTTTCTTGGGCTATTATTGTTGGTTTTGCAGCTGCCAAGATGATTTAGTTTGGTGCTATTGTTTGTGTTAAGTTAGTATTATTAGATTACGTTAGTTTTGTGATTTTTGGTTATTATAATGATGGAATTTTGCAGCTCGATAAGCTGCATTTTATTTTGATTATTTGTGAAGATGATGTTGGTTGTTGTTGTGTCTACTAATGAAGAATTATGCAATATTGTTGTTGGTGTGTGCATTTTCTGGCAAAGCTAATATTGTTTTGAGTATTTCCTTCTTGTTCCTCTGCTTGCCTTCATTTACTTTCTTCATCAGTGCTTCTTTAGCCCTTCAAACACCAAAAAGAAGTTATCACCACCATCTCCAATAAAGCTTTCAATAATTGACAATCTTCATCAACTTGGATCTCTTCCTCACCGTTCTCTCCATCAACTATCCAATAAATATGGTCCAGCCATGCTACTTCAATTTGGCTGCTGATAACCCAAACCAGAGGAAGATAAAAAAGATCCTAGAGAACAAACTGATCGATTTCAGATTCAATAACCAGATTGTTATCAAAAGAGAGAAATCATGTTATAACTCAAATTACTGCTGAGTGTCATCAGCTACAAGCCCGTTGATAATGTGAATCGATGAAATCAGCATTGCAGGTCCATTTTATAGAATTAAATGAAGCCAAAACTGAAAGCAGTCTCTTCTTGGTCACTAAAGTTTTGTGATAGATGAAATGATGGTAGAAACACATAATCAACAACCAATCTATATATAACGTAATCCCATGTCCGACAAGTACACTTCTTTGTAGCAAGATTCACAACATGTCTATCTATACCCTCAACCACCTCATATCCTAAGTCTCCATTAGCAACAACTTGACAACCTTGGGCAATCATTCTGAAATCATGATACAGATCCATAGAATATGGACTATACTCTTCTGTCCACTTCTTACCCTCTTCTTCAAGTTTTTTCAACCTTTTCATAACCTATAGATAACAATGAAATATATAACATGTACATGACATATATAATCTATACATGTACACCTACATATTACTATCATATTAAACATTAATAGATGTTATCATATAGTTATATAAAATAGTGGCAATACCTTAATTCTAATGTCTTCCAGCATCTTGATTATTGGTTTTGCCCTTGCTTCCAAAATCCATTTGTTGAAAGACTCAGTAAAATTATTATCACAGGAGTAGTTTTTGCAGACAGTGTCAAAAAAGGCCCTGCACCAATGTTGTGGTGGATACCATAAAAGACCTTCGGCTGCTTTTTTAGACACAGAACCCATGGACTTTAATTGGTCTTCAAATTCCTCTCCATATGTACTCCAAGCAGACCACCAAAACATCTTCTTCATCTGTACACCACTCCAAGACTTAGACCAATTGGCTTCTATGTGTTATGCACACCATCTATGTTGTGCTTTTGAAAGCAAAGCACTAACAGCACCAATCAAGCCCTGTAACAATAAGAAAAAAATAGAATAGAATAACTTAAAAAAATTCAAGTGTATACAATAACTATAAATAAAAAACTGTCAAACACTTGCAAAATTACCTTTTGCATATCAGACATTATTGTCAATCCTTCACCATCTGCCAACCCCAATGAGTTCCTCAGCAACTCAATGAACCATTTCCATGTTCTAATAGTTTCTCTATCCACCACTGCCCAAGCAAGTGGATAAAAATGCTTCATTGAATCTTGACCAAGTGCGACCAATAAAATTCCCTTGAACTTCCCTCTTAAAAAGGTGCCATCTAACCCTATAAATGGTCTCAACCCAGCTCTCCAATCACTTTTCAAAGCCTGAATACAAATATACATTCTCAAAAATTTTCTTTGTCCATGTTCCAACAAAGCCTCTTTGGATATGTTTATAATAACATCAGTACCAGGATTACTGTCCCTTAACTCTTGAGCATAACCCTCCAATTTATTGAAATCATCAACATAGCTACCATCTAATTTTTCTAGCACAAGTCTTTTAACCCTCTTCATTTTTGAATAACTAATATTAAGCTTAAAGTTATCATCTACAATCTTTCTCATTTCAGTCACTTTGCACTGAGGATCATTTTGGACCCTATTCTTGAAGTAGTGTGCTAGAGCTTGTTGAGTAGCTCTTCTATTCTTGAATGCTTCTGGACATGTATGTTTTGTTTGCAAAGTCTTAATTTCAAATCCTTGCCCTTCTTAACTTCAGAAATAAGACACACAAAAGGACAACCAACAATACACTTATATCTAACTCTAACAGAGTCACTCTTGTCAACTCTAAGGGCAACCTTCCTAGCAATTGAGTAGTAACTTACAACCCTTTTAGCTTCATCAAGGTTCTTAAAACTCATACCTTTTTGCAACTTTTTAAAGTTGTCAAGTTGATCATTAATTTCTCTTTTCTTTTCCAACCTAAAGGATTCCAATTCTTCACTAGATTCACCTTCAGTAGCAACATCTACTGTGACTAGATTAGGTTCATTTTCATCATCTTCTTCCTCACTAGATTCACCTTCAGTAGCAACATCTACTGTGACTAGGTATGGTTCATCATTGTGGCTGATGTCAATAGCTGGAACAACATCATCCCCCTCATCTACAGCAAACAATTCAAGTACACCAGACTTAATAGACAGTGCTGTCTGTATTGTTCTTATGCCAGAATCCCCCTCAATCAAATAATACCTCCCAGAAGGTCCTTTGAGTAGAAGTTGTTGGACCTTACTAAAACCTAACTTTTCATGGAACTCTTCACATATGTCTATATATGACAATAAATCTGGATCATACTCCTTCCAAACATGAGTTAATTTTTTAATGTAAATAACATTAGGTGTCAGTATCCACTTGCCCCCATAATAGAATAATAGGTCCACCTTGTCAACCATTCTTCAAGAAAAGGACATTATAGAAAGAAAGAAAAGAAGAGAAAAGGGCCATATTAGACAACAACAAAATATTTGAAAAAACAGAGGAATCTACCAAGAGTAAAGGAATAGGGACCACATGCTTCAAGACTTTACATACGCAAAAATATATAATATAATACCTAAAATCTAAAAAATGGACCATTCAATAAAATATTTCATACCTAACAATAGTAAAGGCAGATCTGACTAACACAAATTGAAAAGTATTATGAAATAAAGGGAGAAACGACGAGTAAAGGCAGAAAAGAACAAACTTGAGACAACAATAAAAAAATCCTACTCAAAGTCAATATAGTAACACCTAACACTAACATAAATAGACAACACTAAACAAATTGTTGTATCACCATAAATAATTGTCAAAAAAGCAAAGAATACACGAAAAATTAACATAAATACAAATCGATTCTCAAAACAAGTAACATCGATTAAAACCTAAATCCTAACTGAAATTTCGAAGTGCACAAAAGTTCTTACTTGAGTTCAAGTCGAGATTGTGAACGAAAATATCCTCTGTAGATCGTGATCGTGAAGAACGCGGTGGAAGTTGCTACTTGAGAAGAAGAAGATGATGGAGTTGCACGATGGAAGTTGTTGTGAAAATTGGAGGAATAAGGTTTTAGGGTTTTTTAATTAGATGGGGTTTTTTTTAAATTGGGTCAAGTGGGGCGGGTTTATTCATATTTGGGCGGGTTTAGTTAAAATGGGTGGGTTTAAAATTATTTTAAATAATTAAATTACAACCAATGGTTGAGTGCCACGTAATTAAAAATATTATTTAATTATTTTTAATTTTGGTCCGTTAATGAAGGGGTAAATTTGGACCCAAAGGTGGATGTGAAGGGTATTTGGGGGCCAATAGGTGGATGGGGGGGTAATTGTACCATTTTTAATACTTCGAGGGTATTTTAGGCCCTTTTCCGATTTTTCTTTATCAATCTCATCTCTTTTTGGGATATATGTGCATATAGGGCACTTTGATGCATTAAACTTTGGCTATGCACGAAATTTCAACCAAGAACGAGCTAAACCATAAAGGTGACTCTACATTTTTGTAACAGACTATTTTTCTCACAACTCGAACTCATGACCTTTTAGTCAACCACATGATAATAATTTCACCAGTTCGCGCACGATACAACTTCTTCGACTACTTCACCTATGGCATAATCTTTCTTGTTGTTTACCCAATTTTAGGGTTGTAGATATAAGTGCTTAGCAATACTGTCATCATTATTACTTATAGCCTATAATAATGATGTCAATTTTGACTCATATTTTGGAAGACAGAAAAAGAAATAACGTTGGCTAGCCACTTTTTAGCCATGTTGTTTAAAATAGTCATCATCACAAAGTTCCAAATTATGCCGAAGAAACTCTCAAGATATTCCAAATTTTACTAGCGAAATTTGAAACTCCAAGACAATAACTATTTCTCAATAACTCAAAAAAGTTGGCTATTTGCAAATTTTGCCCCATAGAAAATATAGTTGAAACCTCTTGAAAAAACTAGTGTCAATATGGTCCAATTACTAACTTGGAGATTGAGACAAAATGCCTTTATGCAATACAACTACATACGACGGGGTAGAGAGTACGCATATTTTACCCCAACCTCAAAGGTAGAGACGTTGATTTGGTAGACCCTCATGGAAAAACAACTCCAAAGCAATCTCGAGAAAGAAGTAACAAAAGTACAAAAAACAACAGATAGTAACAAAATGAAAACAAAAAAAATCGAAAGATAAGAAACAACTGAGAGTAACAAAAATCATAGGAGAAGAAGCTATAGGAGCAAAAATGCCTTTATGCAATATCTTCACAAAATGGATTCAAATAAGAAAACAAAAAATTAACAATAAAGTGCTCACTTGAGCAGCTTTGAAATCATATAAATCAGATGAGTTCATCATGCTTATTATCAAAATTCTGGCTCCGCCACCATAAACTGAGAAGTCAAAAATTGTCAGATCGATACCGTAAACTGACATGTACTCAAAGACAGTACACAACATTATGAGTAACTATGGTTCTAGCTAGTGGAGTCTCTAAAAACCCATTATTGAGTAACTATCCGGGCCACAGATACAACTCCTGCGCCGTTGTGTAAGTTAGTGCATGACAGAGAGAGAGCCTCTCTTCTCGCGAAAAAGATTTCACCTTCTTCAGGTTAGCTTAAAAGAAATCTGTCCCACTCTAGAGCCAGTCAGCAAATTGAGCTATTTGCTGATAAAAAATGGCCTGTACACCGATTTATTTGTTGGTAAATGATCAAGCATTTCCGAAAAGCAGTTAAAAGGATCGCTAGTTCACCCTATTTGCTAATTAGGTGCACGAGTAGTCGCGTGCTCAATATATTCATCTTAATGACTTTGAGCCTTTTCATCTTCCTCTATATCTTTGATTACATGTCCACTGGTTGGCCTACAAAATATATATTTAACACATCAAGCCAAGCATTTGAGACAATATGAAAGGCAAATCAAATACGATTTTGTTCTATTGATTCAAGGACAATCTCGGACAGTCGTCCAAATTGACGATACATTGATAATAGCTGACATTATCTTACTTGTTTTAATGAAATAGAGAATGCAGGTGACAGGAAAATTCAGAAGAAGCAGCGAAACAAATATCCTAGTGGATTTTCTTACTATGAGAGTCAACCTAGATAACGTATTCCCTCTAGTGGATTTTCTTACTATGAATGTCTGCTTTGACTTTGCGAGAATCCAACCCAAAATATTAAGGTCACGGGTGGAATAGCTCAAAACTTTTATGAACCCCTCCTCAAGCTCTTACACAACTCACATAAAACAACCATGTAACTCAATACCTTCCTGCAACGTTACTTGATTTTCGCACTTACGCGGCAACTTTCATCTAATTTACAAGTGTAAGAATGAGCTAACCAAAAGTTGACTCTGATATATATGAAAGAATCTGATGATACAACCTAATACCTTAAAGTAATGGATGGAGTAGCCCATCCGCCTTAACACTTCACCCAAAACTCACCAAGCTTCTAGTTATCCTGAAGCGAAATAAAAACATGGAGTTTCCCATCACTGGAACTTTCAGACCAGAATTCTTCTGTATCTCCCATCACAGAAGAATTCCTCCACGAAATAATAACTCGTCCAAACAAAATTTTCGTGACTAGCTACTCAAAGGCTAAACAAAGAACATGTGATGTTCGAACTATAATAGTAATGAATTTGAAAGAGGGTAGTGGTATTAGTTACAGTTGACGCTTGTCAAAGTGATGGAGTACTGACCTTAACTCTCTTTTTTATGATTGTGTTGTCCGGACCAAGTCGCACGCACCTTGACTAATTCGATGGGTACCTTTGTACCTACTACAGCAGACTTCTCTATAACAGTCATCCTCTATGACATTTCACTATCACAGCCAGTTTTCATTGGAATCATTTTTTCATGTTATGTTATATTATACGTTCTCTAAAACAATATTTTGGTTAACAACCAAACAATATTTGGACAAACGACAGCTTATAGAGAGATTCGACTGTATCTACCACAAGCACATGTATTGGATAACTCTGCCAACCAAGGCTATACCGGATCAGAAGAAATCACTTGGAGCTTTTTTTGCCGGATTTGAACCTAAGACCTCATAGTTCCCCCCTCATTCACCACTAGGCTACACAACTACTACGCCTCAATCACAAGCAAAATGAGGCTAAAACCAGTACTTGGACAATGTATTTGGCTACTGCTCTCATGTACTTGAACTAATTAATTTAAATAGAGAAACTACCTTTTACTGTGTTGATAGCCCACTAAGTATCCAACATACAATACTTCTTGAATACGGGCAAGCCTTTGCCCTTCTCTAATGAAATTTATTACTTCAAACAAAAAGTAACCAGCATACAAAATCACATGCTGAAGGTATCGGTGGCTCCTGATCATGAAAATCTAGTTCTATAATCTTTTGTTGACTCTTCCTGTTTCTTTTTGCTTATATTCCACTTGCACGAACACTAAGTTGTTTAGATAAAACTCAACGTGAATGTCAATTATACGTGCTTGAGTGTGCACATATGCCTGGTGAGAGCAATTGTTATCACTTCTCGAGTTACTGTGGCTCTTCTATGTCTTATAATTGGTAAAGAATCATATAATCTATCAAATTCACGAGAAGCAAGAAAAGCAAGCAGTTGACATTTATAATAGCTATGTGCAACTAATAACTCTCATGGCTTTCATTTGGCAGATGTATGTCCAAATAACAAGAAATTGCATGCCAATATTCATGCAAAACATGCAACAATAGAAAAGTGAAAGTTGAAATGGAATCATATCATGTACCAATTAGCTATATGAGTATGGAAACAGAACTTACAATCCACTTAATATTTTAATGGAGTCGTAGAACAACCACTGCAAAGTCACAACTGGTCCAACAAGCATTATCCTAATAGGAAGACTTCTCGTAAACAAATTAATAAACCCAATTTTCTTCACAGCCTGAAAAGGTAAACAGGGTAAAATTAGAAACGAAGCAAACATGAGAACCATTGCAGTAGACATTTGTTGTTCTTTTTGTCAGTACTTCTTGTTTTTCATTTTTGTGTTCATATTATTTTATTTATTTAGGGTGTGGGAAAACATAAGAGATTTTACCTGCTTTAGGCTACTGGCATTCTTGTTGTTAAGAGAAGCAACAATATTGTCAGCGGGGTTAGAGATAATACTACCAACAGATCCAGCGGCATATCCAGCTAAACAAGTTACACTGAGCTGCTGAGTTCTTGAACAGTCTTCCCTCCTTTTCTGGATTAACTTTTTATAAAGAAAATTCACTGTATGCTCAAAGGTTGAGAACATAACTATTGAGACTGCAACGGGAAAAACAGTTACCAACATTAATTAATTTTATCGATGCCTTTCTACTGAAAACCCCTAAAGCATTTACAATGTAGCAGTACATCTAATCTATGTTGCTCGGGACTCTTCAAAATTTTCAGCGGGTGCGGCAATATTTTTGGAGAGTCCGAACAACATATCAGCTAATAGTTATCAATTTCTTCTACAAATACACCATCAACTAGACTAAGATTAGACATAACAGATGGTAGAGTAATATTTGATCTATAGCACAAATGATACTAGTATACCATTGCAACGCATTTCAGCTAGATTTCAACTAAAGCCAATAATGCTGCCTCAGACATTACAAAAACAGTTCTAAGTGGCCACAGAATTCTGAATAATAACAACAGCATACCCAGTGTAGTCTCACAAAGTGGGATCTGAGGAGGATAGAGTGTACGCAAACCTTAACCTTACCTCAGAAGTAGAGAGGTTGTTTCCAATAGACCCTTGGCTCAAAGAAAGACGACTCAAAGCAGTCCCAAACAAGATGTAAAGGAAGTACAAGAAACAGAACAGAAACTACATCAAAGCAATACGATAATCGTGGTACACGGAACAACAGATTGTAATAGAAATTGAAAGACAAGAGACTACAGGGGCAATACTAAAAGTCTACAACTACTAATATGAAGAACTCTGAATAATAATTTTAATTATTTATCTAAACCTCAAAAGAAAAGAGTGCCCACAAATGTTTCATAGGTATCACATATATATATGTACAAAATTTCATAAGATATATACAAATTTACATCAACTGAATAGAGTGTCAAAGACTGAGAGATACATGGTATATTACGACCCAGTAGCGGAATAAGTCCCCTGTAAAACCTGAAATCAGAAAAAGGAGTTGTAGAGATAGTCAATATGAAGAAACGTTAGACCAAAGGAGAAAAGAAGTCTCACAGTTGGACTCATACCCATGGAGGCCTTCTGATGCATATATTCTTGGAAAGCCATCAGAAAGCCCTTTCGCAAAATGAGGCTGAGCTTGCACACGAACTTTAATGGCCTCAAATGGACAGAGAGCGACATTAGCAATTACTTCAGCTGATGCGCTGCTGGCGAAAAATATCAAACTCTTGTTCTGATCCACCAGTACATTTGAGTATACTTTCTTAAAGTATTCATACAGACCAAATCTACAAGCACCCTGAACACCATAGCCAAAAAACTTCCCAGCCCATCCTCGCCAAAATGCCGAGGGACCTTGTTCTCTCAACAAAGTCGTAAAACATGTGGAAATGCTACTATACTTGATAGGGTGCACCTACAAATTACAAACAGTAATTCATAATTAAGTCCATAAATTATACCAACCGAAAGGGGATTGATGTACACGAATCAATTAATCAACTATGCATCAAAATTCCTAAATAGTTGGGTCAGCTTAATAATGCTTTGCATTTATTCCACTCTATTGAAGCATCATTCATAATGTTGAATAATTTGACTTTTTAATATATTTATACAATTTAAAAATCTATCATTCTGCGACATTAGCCTACTCTTTATCTAAGCATCTTGTGTATAAGAAATCAGAAATGCAACACTTCATTTGCTTCTGACTCATTCTGACCAAATGACAACCCAAAATTATTTTCTCAGCCTTAAGAAGTGATACAACCCAAATCCCGGGAGAAGGAAACATTATTTATTGATGCAAATTTAGCAATAAAGACGCCAAATGAATTCTTAAAACCTACGTAGCATAGTCTTAATCAATGCAATTGACAAGAAAACATTAACCCCAAAAGATTACAGTCTTGATCAACTCCGCGCCTGTACAAGCTTTCTCACATTACTACAAGTTCCCAAGTCTGTAACATCAGTTTTATTTATATAAAATAAGTCCTCGCCAATATTGATTGTGCGTTGACAAAAATCCAAATAAAGTCGGGTTAAACATAGAAAATCACCAGTAGAAGAATCCCATATTTCCTCTTTAGAGAATCTCGTAATAGTATCATAACAACTAAAAATAGATTCTTTAACAAAAAAGAATTTGGTTCAGATATAGAATATCTATCCAGAAGTATTCGTAACTCAATCATAAATGACAGAATCATCAAAGCACGCCTGGGTATTATGCGGTTTATGCAAATGGAGGGATGCTTAGTGCTGAGATTACTCATCTTGTTATCACCACTCTTGATGTTGTCAAAGTTAATATGTAGGTACATTTATCACCATTCTTCTTATAACAACTAATACCCCTTGATACCAATCTGGTGAGTTAAGAGACGAGTTCGAAAAAGGTCAAATGAACTCTTCCCATATTTTCCTCCAAATTAAGCTACTACTACTCATGTTTAAAGCATCACTCTTTTTTTGGTTCTACAGAAAAACTTAGAGAATCTCCTAATAGTTCTAGAGCAACTAAAATGAGATTGATTATATAAAACCTATCCAAAAGTTTTCACAACTCAATCATAGAGGCAGTAATCATCAAAGATTTGACCTTTAAGCTACTGCTAATCAACAAATTAAGCTACTGCTAATCATGTTTAATAATCACTAAACCCCACTTCAGTTTTTCTTCTAGAAAATCTTTTAATTGTTCCAAATCAACTAAAAGGACATTCTTTAACCAGAAAATAACAAAACTAAATCATAGATGACGGAATCATCAAAGATTTGACTTTTTTGAACTTTATCACTAGCTAACTAGATTTAGAAGAAAAAAAAGGATGATAAATATACCTGCATATTAACTTTGAGTACATCAAGAGGGGTAATAGCAAGATGAGTAGTTCCAGCACTAAGCATCCCTCCAATGGCACAAACACCATAATAACCAGGTGTAAATTCTTCACAAACTTTTCCTCCAATTAATTGACTCATATTTAAAGAAGCAATTTTTTTTGGGTTTTCCATGAAAACGAAGAAACCCACTTCGTTTTTCTTTCTTCTTTCTTCTTCAACCCATATCTGCACCCAAAGCTTCAACTGCAAATATGATGGATCTTCCAAAGAATTTGGAGAGGGTTTTGGACAGGGTTTTTGTAAAAGAGATAAACGACGTCGTAGTATACTGTTTCCTTATTTGTTTTGCAATAACAAAAAAATTATTTTTAAAAACTTTGAAAATTGTAATCTAAGCAAATTTGGATATTTGTGTGGTGAAATTATTTTATTAAAGGTAAAAAGGATATTTTATAACTAGTTATTTCTAATAAGAAAATGGGAAAATTGTATATAATAGTAAACTATTATTTTCAAATTAAATGTTATAATCATATTTTTGATCTAATTGTACTCCAAAATAAATTATTGTTATTTTGCCTCTCATTCTGGTAAATCTCGCTAAGTAGTCTCTCAGCTCGTCTCTCTCGCTTTTATATAAATACAAATGTATAAAATGTCTATATATATTTTTGTTCTCCTCTCTCAGATCTCGCTAACTACTCTCCCAAATCTCGCTCGTCACTCTCACTCTTCTCTCTCGCTTTATTCAAACAAAATGTATGCACTGCGTTTGTGTTTGTGTTTGTATGAAGCGAAAGAAAATTATATATACAAATACATATATTTTCGTCTTATACACTTATGATATTTTGTTAATTCACTGCTTACTTGGGGATGTTTTGCTTTTTTATGAATTCTTCTGTAGTTCTTGTCAATTAATATTTAATTACATCAATTACTAGATGGTAAGTTTTTTTTTTTTAATTTGGATGAGAGTATGAGACAAGTTATCGAATAAATAAATAACTTACATAATAGCAATGATAAATATGTCTTTCTAAAAGGACTTTGATGCACGTATTGCATAAGCGGAACAAAACGTGAATACTGAATACTATCGATATATAAGAAGAAATCAATATTAAAATGATCTGATAATCAAAGTGTACATAACATTTAGAGCGAATGATGTGATAATCAAAGCACATAAAATATCAGGTTATTATAACTGACATCAAAGAACAATAAAAAAATTAATACTATCAATATGTAAGAGAAATTAATATCGAGCCTCAAACTACCACCAAGCTTATCTTGCTAGAAAACAAGGCACCCTCAACACCCTCTAATCTTAGCTCTACCCTAATCCGCAATCTTTTGTACATTCCTATCAATGTTCATATTCTTAATAAGTTGAAAATGCAATATATTGTAGTATAATCATTTCTTCTCGGTACTTCTTCATTCATATTTTACATATGCATGTCCATAGATTTTTCAATGCATATACATAATTTGAATTTGTACAATCTAGATTAGCTTATAAGAAAAAAGAAAAGACACAAACCAAATTGAAGACGGGATTAAACACAGAATCCGATCGACCAACAAAGAAAACAAAAACTACTTTAATTTTTCTCCTATTGTATAAAGTTCTTTAGGAATAAGATATGTTTTTGCGATATAATTTATGGATTCTGAAGCTGAATTTTTGTCTCACTCGATATAAATTTTATAGGAATTAAATTATATAGTATAACATAACTTGTTATGCCTTTTTATGAAATAATTGTAAATTCTTCAAATAAAATTTTATTTTGCTCGATACAAGTACTATAGCGATGAAGTTATGTAGTAGAGTATAATTTGTAGAATATTATATCGTGAAAATATAAGCTTGTATCCCACAAAAATTTATTTATACTTCGATGTTAGAGATATTTTCAACATTTTTTTAATTACTTAAAATATTAAAAGACAAATTAAATTATCACTCTAAATAAAAACATTTGTGTGAAATGTGAATGACCCCAATCAAGTCATATCAGTATTGTTATTGGACCTTTTAAACTATGGCCTTATTTGCAATATAAAATTGTGAAATTTTCTATTATTTTGAGAATTTATAAATGAAACTTTTATTTTATTGATTTTCTTCAAAATACATGATGCCACGGTGTGGAAGAGAGACACAATGATATAATTATAAGTAATTTTATTGTCGCTAAAAATTATTTTTGTTATAGTGATAATATTATATATATTCTCTCTGCTTTGATTTGTTTGTCTTATTTTTTTTGTCTTTTTTTAAAAAAATGATTCTTTTTCTTTTTTTTCTTGATTTTTTATAATTCTTTCTTTTTAATTTTTCACATGTTTATGACCATGATCCCTGTATTATATACATTTTCTAAATATTGTACATATTTTTAATTTGTGATTACAAAATTCGAATATCTTATTCATTTTCTTATATTTTATATCGGATTAAAATTAGATAAGCAAATCAAAAAGGGAAAAAGATTTCTTTCATTCAACAGGATGTTCCATATTTAATTAAGGATGTCTTTTCTTTAATTACTTGTTTTTTTCTTGTCATTAATTAAAGTATATGACATATGTTCACGTCTTTTTCATAGTTTGTCACGATCTATATATACAACAACAAACTTCATTATTAAAAGTAATAATTTAATTTTACTCTCTGTTTACGTTTAATAGTTATATTATTTTTAAAAAAAAGTTAAATTATATGAATTTTGATTAATATAGAATGAGATGTTTACTAGCAGTATTTTTAATTTTAAATAGGGAAAATGGCATTTTTAGTCCATGTGTTAAGACTATATTCTTATTTTAGTCCTCATATTATCTAACTTAGCATTATTAAACTTCAATTATATCAAGTAAGTGATTTTAGTCCTTCAACTTACAGATTCAAAAAAAATTAACAGAGATTCACTGCTAAAAGGGGTAGTTTGGATATTTTCTTTTCAATTCTCTCTCTTTGAAGAACAAGCTAAGTCTTCTCTATCTCTATCTAGAAGAACAAGTCCGTCGATTTGAGCTACAACTTCAAAAACCAACTTGATAGGCATTAACCCTCCCTCTCACACCGACGAACGATAAATTATGCAACGAATGATTTTTTTTAAAAAAGTTTTCTGTTTTCTCAAGTAATTACTTTAAAATATCCGAATTACCCCATTTAGCAGTGAACTCTCTGTTAACTTTTTGGGGTATGTTAGTTGAAGGATTAAAATCACTCATTTGATATAATTAAAGGTTAATAGTGCTAAGTTAAATCACACAAGGACTAAAATAAGAAATTAACCTTAACATAGGGACTAAAAGTGCCGTTTCTCCTTTTAAATATTTAAATTTTAAATATTATTTCTACATATTAATCAAATTAATTTTGATAAAAAATATGACAAATAAAAGAAATCGAAGAAAAATACTTAATTAAATTATTCAGTCATGTTTACAAGTCAGAGACATAGTCAAAGATGGTGGTCAAGATCGATCAGCATCGATCTGCTCCTTTAAATAATAAAATAGTAATAATTATAAATTTTTATATATTTTACTCATACAATAATCGTAAAATTCAATAAATAATACTATGATTATAAATTTAAGTTCAATGTATGCATTAACCGTATAAAAATATTTATATAATTGAATCATTTTAAAGTAATTACACATAAACTCATATAAGCGTATAAGGTATGTTTTAATTTGATTGTACAATTTTGATTTGGTACGAAGTTTAAAAAAATAAAGAACATTTTTAAATTTTATAGTCTTAAACTAAAGATATGTATAGATGTAAAATAAATTAAAATTTCATATTAATATTGTGATCTTAAAAATGTCACGTCAAAAGTTAGAATTAAAGAATTTTTATAACAAAAAAGAAATGTTTTTTTAAAAAAAGAAATGACAATAGTAATATAAACAAATTAAAGTGGTTGTTTCTCACCTTATGTATAAAAGTAATAACTAGGCAGGAGTTAGGATTAAGGAAAAATTTAAAATATGAATAAGTAAATATTTGAAAAAGCCTATGAAAGTTTAATATTTACTATATAATATTTATCATATATAAATAATGTAATTTTCTGTTAAAATAATGAATAAATCTCTCGATTCTATCTGATTTCGTAATTAGGTAGCCATTACTTCAAGTTAAACTACACCTATTATAACTTAAAATAAATTCATATATAGTTAGTATAGCAACAAAAGCTGATGAATGTTGAACACAACACTTTTGTTTTTACTGAATATTAATTAGTTAGTCATTTTGTTGTATTTTAAAATTTTGTATTTTCTAATCTGTCTTTATGTATTTGGACATTATATACATATCTTCAAGTGAGAGATAGAGAGATCTTTGAATGTTTATATTAAAGTTTGGCACTATGTTATATTGTTCGTATTTTTTAAAAATATTGATAAATAAAGAAAAAGGTCTGAAAAATATTTTGTCGAAATAGTTATTACGATATCAAATTTGATAAAAGACTTTTTATTCCTCGCATTATTTAACGGTGTATTTTAAAGGTATATATGTGCCCACATGGATATGTTATTATTTGTAATTATGCAGTATTTATGGTGTCCACGTAGACACATATATATCATTAAAATACACTATTAAATAGTGCAATGGGTAAAAGGTCCTTTTCAAAGTTCGATATTATTACAATAAGTTTGATGAAAACTCAGATATATTTCAAACATTTTCCCTAATAAATATGAATTAAATATTTTGAAAAATGATACATCTTAGAGAATTTAATGTGAGTATGACAATAATTTTGAAGGGACCGAACAAGGTAGATAGTTAAGAACAAAGTTAACTTCATATTAATTTTTTTTTAAAAATATGTAGCAACATATTTTGTTTCAATTAATAATAGATTTTGATTAAAATTTTATGATTATCTGACTAAGCATACCTAACACAAGAACGCATTTTCTTGCTGACATGGGATCGATATGTGAACAAGATAAACCCAATGAAAATAAAAAAAACGAGGAGTATCGTATTGGGCAGAAGACGATTCAAAAAGCGAAGACTCACCTAGCTAAAGGAAGGGGGTGAGATAGACAAGAGGTAGCTTGCTTCCAAACCGGTCCGACCGCGAGAAATCAAGATGTCTTTACTGATGCTGACTTTAATCTCGGGTGATGGAATAAACTACAAGTGCGTGTTTTCAATTAATTAAAGGTGTATATATTTAGACATATATATCATAAACATTAAAATTAGAGTTTATCAATAAATAAAATATCAAAAGTATTATAAACCTATTTATTATTGGTCTTTAATTCCTATTATTATTATTATTATTATTATTATTATTATTATTATGTCATCAATTTCAAATTTAATTATTTGGTACTAGCTTGATTGTGACATTGATTCTATCATTCCATGTGTGCTTGACATAAGTATGAGGAGGACAATATATAAGATACGTTGAATATAAGTTTCTTTTTATTTTATTAAGTAATTTTTTTAGTAAAATATTTATTAAAAAAAAAGTAAAAATCATAAACGATGATTACTACTACTATTGTGCACGATGGTATGAAATATAAGACATGCAGGCCAGCCTCTATTTAGAAATAATATCTAATATCAAATCTATAAAAAAAGTTACATATATGTATATATAATTAGTGTTATAATGATGATAGTAACTCACGCTTAATAATATTGATGATTAATTATGATAATTTGTAATATAGTTATAAGCTTATAATCGATATAAGTCATGTATGATAATAATTGATAATGGTCAATGGCTATATTAATGTTCTATCATAAAAGTAGATGAATAGCGATAAATTTGATACATCTTTATAGAAAACATTAAATAAATTTTTTAATGATATTTCAATAATATTTAATTATGTGAGAAAAAATGTCAAATCCTAAGCTAATAAAGAGAGAAATCTTTTAATGATGGGAATATTTTTTTTTGTAAGTAATTATCATAAATAATTTAATATATCAAAATATTTGATCTCTAAAACTATTTTTGAATAAGATAGATTCTATTTCTAAAAAAGATAGTTAATTATTACCATTATATTATCAATTTTTTTCTAAAAATAAAATAGATATTCTAGAAAGGTAATATTATAAAGAAAAAAAATGTTGTTATAAAAATAATTATTGTTGTTGTAGCTAAAAATTAATATAAAAGGTTAAATATAATACAAGAAATTTTTTTGATTGTTATTTTATTATGGTGAAATGATATTATATAAATATATTGTTACAAAATATTTTTGACTGTACAAATAAATGTCTCAATTTAATATTTTAAAATTTTATTCAACGACTTAAAAAATAGACATTCATTTCACCACAGCCTAAATTATTTAATTTGAAAATTCAAAATAATGACAGATCCATTGACATAATAAACCATTATCAAATTAGTACCCTTTTTTTTTGTTTTTATTTTCTTGACGTGATGTGATATTAATGTAGATTTTATTTGTCAACATCCTTTTAGAAGATCTGTAAGTATTGTTTCTTTTCGAAGACATTTTTTTGGTTTTAAAATATTTGTACTTTAATTCACATTTAAAGATATAAATATTTTATTTTATGAATATGAGAAATTTATACTATTTTTCATATAATTATTTAAATATGTAAAGTTTAATTTTAAAATATCAAATTGATTTAATTCAATCTAATTATGAAAATTAATAAATTGATTTTCAAAAAGTGATATATGACTTGAAACAGAGAAAATACTTATTTTCATGTGAAGTTTATATTTCGACTAACTTTATGTCCAGCAAAATAAAAAGAATTATGAGTTTTGAAAAATATTTGTATGTTAAGTTTTTCGATAAAAATAAGAAATTTAGACTTTAAGTTAATCCCTTTGTCCTTAATTACTTGTTTATTTTTTAATTGACATATTTATTAAGAAAATAATTATTGATACAATAAATTTAATATTTTACCTCTATTAATTATGATAAGGGGACAATAAGGTTATTGGGACAATAAGGGGAGCATTGTTTTCATCAATTAATAGGGAACTTTTTTTGTCATCATTCAACAAACAATTCCCAACTAACAAAAATATTTTCCAAAAATACTTTATTTTTTAAAAAAAATGATTTAAGGTGATTATTAGGAAAAGAAAATAATCGAGTTGAAAATAATTGATAAATATAAAGCGTTAAAAAATAACTCTATGTTGAAATTAATATATAGATAAATGTTTGTAACTAGATAAGTAAAAAGACTTGATTAATACTAATTGAATTGTTGAGGTATTTCACGCCCTTTAAAAAAAAAAGACATAAATTATGCATAATTTTCTATTTTTACCCTTATTAATCATTATTAAATTTATGATTAAAAATAACTAAAAGTAATTAATAACTAATTTCAATACTAACTAATGAAGGGTATAATTAAAAAAATATTCTAAAATAGTCTTAAAAATTAAAAATTTGAAAAATTAAAAATTAAAAATGTCTGAACAATTCAACTTACATGACATTGAGGGATACAAAATTTGGATTCAAATTTCGATACCATTAATTAAGTGATTAAGTCTCAATTTACTTGAGCTATAAATTTATTAGGTAATGTTATATTTAATAAATATAAAGTAATTTATGATAAGCTAGTAACATACACTCGCTTTGTCTAATAATACTTATTCACTATTCACTCTATACATTTTTTAAGAAACTATAAATAGAAATGTAATTATGTAAGTGCTAAATGACCAGAAAATTTAAAAAACTATAATATTTTTTTTTATTTTAGAACAAACTAATCTTTTTTTCCCCATTGTTTAGTTAAAAGATATTAAAGTTAAAATGGTAAAAATATTTAAAAAAGGTAAAATAACATAAATAAAATATCATTCTGACTAATTATTTTTTTCCTTTTACTATCACCCATGAAATATAATATCTTGAAAAATGTACTCCCTCTGTCAATAATTTTTGTCCACTATTGACTTGACACATCTCTAAAGAAACTATAAATATAAGGATAAGTTTACTATATCACCCTTGATATATACTCCCTCCGTCCGGTATTGTTTGTCATGGTTTCTATTTTTAGAGTCAAATTATAAAACTTTGACTAACATTTTAAGATGTATTTTTTCATCAAATTAATATGCAAAAAATTGTAATTTATAGTACTTTTCATATAGTTTTAGAATATCTAATTTTTTGCTTAAAATATCAAATTAATATAATCTAATTTACCTTTAAAAATTAGTCAAATTGACTTTCGATAAGCGCAACGTGATAAACAATTCCGGACGGAGGGAGTAATAAATACAATAATATCTTGAAAAATATTATAGGAAATGACTATAATTAATGATAAGGGTAAATTAGGAACTAAGTGTAAAATTATTTATGGATTTCATAAAATGGACAAGTGTTGTTGGACACTTATTTTTAGTATAGTGGACAAGTATTGTTGGACGGAGGAAGTAATAGTAAAATAATTATAATTAATGATAAGTGTAAATTAGGAACTAAATGTAAAATTATCTATTAATTTTATAAAGTGGACAAATATTGTTGGACATTCTAAAATAATATAGTGAACAACTATTATTGAACAGAGGGAGTATATACTAGTAATAAACACGTACTTAGTAAATGATGAACAACCCTATTGAAATGGACAGGAAGTAGAGGTTTTATTTTGAAACTATATATTCAAGAATTATAGGTTGTTTCTCTCTTAATCAAAGGTCTCGAGTTTCAATCCTGAATGTGATCCTTCGTAGGGAGTATTTGTAACAAATTTTAAAGTGACAGAAAATAAATTGCAATCACAAATAAAATATGAAGAAACATGATTTTATTGATCAAGATAGATTGCGGGTACAATTCTGTTGATCTCTTGATTCTACTCTCCTAGGATTTATCCATGATTCGAGGGCCGTTAGTGGCGTATTTCTCGAACTAGGATGATTTAGATTTGACCTCTCTATATGAATAATCCATCAATTTGCGGAGTATTCGAGATCTTGATCTCTTTATGGAATTTCCGAGATGCCTTTTAAGAGAATTTAGTACCCTTTATAGGCATAAACTAGGGTTTAGGATTGAGTAACCTCCGAGAATCTTAATTTGAGTTGAACACAATTTGTAAAGTCCTAACTTGAATAACAAAATTTCAATGTCTATAGGGAGCATATGTTGTTAGTGCACAACTTTATTACAATTTCGCCAAATATATCATAAGGTAAAAATTGTGAATGACACTCTGAAACCTCAAGAAAATATAACAGTGAAAACAGTTAAATCTATTTTTGTTCTATTTGAAATTGCTCAATTTTATCGTTCATTATAATTTTGATCTAATCATTTTCCCACGGTTAGAAAAGGTTTCTTTTTGTCCATGACCCTTTGGAAAGCTCCAATTTTAGAATAATTTTGAATCATAATTAGAATTTGAAAGGGTAAATTTTGATTTTGTTCTTGAAAAATTTAAATACGTGAAGTTTCTCGAAAATTCTCTGTAAAACAAAGACAAATATAATAGAAAATGCTAATAATTCATTGCACATGAGCAAATTTGAATCTTTTCCATATGACTATTTAGTACTAAAACATAAAAAATATGAAGGTTTGTGATTCTACGAACGCTATAGATTTTATTTTTCTCAATTTTTTTTTACTAAAATTACATCGAATATATCAATATTTTTATTTCTTAAACCATAATCAAATTTTAAAAAGATAAATTCCAATTTATTTATTTTTCAAAAAATTTAGATATGTAAATTTAACTCATTTACGACGAGTTTTTTTTTTTTATAACTAAGACAAATACGAAAAGATATCCTAAAAATTCTATGTACATTAGCAAATTTAAATCTTCTCCACGTAAAATTATACTGATACTGTTGATAATGTTACTGTTTAAACAATAATGAAAATTTGAGAGGATACATTTTGATTCATTTCTCAAAGAATTTGAATACGTGAAGTCCAAATGTCCCACTCATTTAAGACATAAAATCCTTTTATAACAAAGACAAATATGAAAGGATATTATAAAGATTCCATGTAAATTAACAAATTTAAATCTTTTTTGTGTAAGATTACACTGAATATGTTGATAGCGTTATTGTTTAAACGATAACGAAAATTTGAAAACATAAATTTTGGTTCTCTTTCTCGAAGAATTTAAATACGTGAAGTTCATATGCCCAATTCGTTTGAAACCGAATATCCTAATATAACAAAGACAAATAAGAAAGGATCTCCAAAAAAATTCCATGTAAATTAGCAAATTTAAATCTTTTCCGCGTAAGATTACACTGAATATGTCAATAACATTATTGTTTAAAATCATAGTGAAAATTTGAGAAGACAAATGTTAATTCTTTTTCTCAAAAAATTTGAATACGTGAAATCCAGATGTCCAACTTATTTAAAACGGAAAATCCTTATATAACAAAAACAAATATGAAAGGATATCCTAAAAATTCAATGTACACTAGTAAATTTGAATCTTTTCTTAGTGTATTTTGTAAAAACAACTTTTTTCCCCCTAATATTTGTCTAAATGGCTCCAAATCAAGATTTGAAGTAGAAGAATATGGGAAGTGATATGTGCTGAGAATAGTAAAGAAATATTACAGATCCTCACTGTCATGTCTACTCACCAAAATTCTGAATCTTTCCAAAAGATAGTATGATATAATAATGAATTATGGCTATGGAAACAGATCAGCTAAGCACGTTCCTTGGTCACATCACACATTATCAGCCCCTTTTGAACTGGTTTTAAGATCCCATCGCTTTTATCATATGGTGTCTTATTCAAAAGTCTGTCTTTTTTACTCAGTTTTAATAAAACCCCATTTACTTGTTGCCCTTTCAATAGAGCAATTTGGGTTTTCTTAAACTTACTTTCTTTGAATGTTTCTGTACTCATTGTCTCTATATAAAGTTTCAGTCTTTCATGTGGATTTTGCAAGATTAGCCAGTTCTGGTTCCCATTAACTGATTGTTGTTTTCTCTGTTTCTATCAGGTATCTTGAATTCTGCTTTTGCCATTCTTGTCTTTTATGCCTGCTACATTAATGTTTACTCACTTTTGGGGGTTTGTCATGTGGGGTTTATATATAAAGTTTGAGTCTTTCATGTGGAATTTAGCAAGATTTTGATAGTTGTGGTAGTATGTTAACTGGTTCTCTGTTTCTCCCAGGTATCTTGATTCTGCTTTTTGCTATTCTTATCTTGAATTCTTCTATTGCCATTCTTGCCTTTTGTGCTTGCTACATTAGTATTTGCTCAATTTTAACAAACCCCATTTTCTTGTCCTTTGAGAATTGCTATAGCAAATGGGGTTTACTTAAAGTTTCTTTCTTTGAATGTTTCCATACCCCATTGTCTCTATATAAAGTTGCAGTCTTTCTTGATGTTTCAAGATTTTCATGTGGAATTTAGCCAGATTTTCCAGTTCTGGGTTTTTCTGTGTTTCTCCCTGGTGTCTTGATTCTGCTTTTGCCATTCTTTTCTGTTTCATCATTTCTTAAATCTGTTATTGGATTAGTTGTCTTTGTTAGTTTAAAAGTATCATTTTGGTACTAGGCTGTGACATTTCGTTCATTCATATGCAGTTGAGTTATGTAGTTTTTTGTTTGGTTTCTAATCCGGTGTCCGGTATACCTACATTGGGGCCCAACAAAATCTGGATTTGCGCGGGAAGTCTCACATTGGGAGTAAAGCGCTCCCTAATAAAAGTAACTTCGTACCTGCAGGGCTGGTACTTGAGTAATGTAGTTAGATCTACTCTTAAGGGTCTGTTGGGTCTTTGAAAGGCATACCTCTGTTTTCTTTACACAATTGAGGTCCCCTTAAAAGTTCTTTTCTTTGAATGCCAGACCAATTGTCTCTTTATCAAGTTTTTGTCTTTCATTACATTTGAAGCTAAAACATGTGGAATTAATTAAGAATTTCCAGTTCTGATACCCTTTAATTGTTTCTTTATCTGTATTGAATTCTGCTTTTGCCATTCTCTTTTCGAAGTTTCTTAATCTGTTCTTGGATTAGTTGTCTTTTGCTAATGTAAGAGAATCATATTGCAACGAGGCTGTGACATTTCCTTTCTTCCATATGCTGTTAGAATAATGTAGTTAGATCTGTTGTTCTTACTCTTAAGGGTCTATTTGCAGATTCATGACCACGCACTCTATGTATGCTTTTAGGTTCTTTCTCGATCAAAGTATATCATTTTCTTGAATCTTTAATGGAAGGGGGTTTCAAAAGTTTATCAGTTCGGTTTTATGGTTGCAAATGTAGCACAGGAAATTTACTGTAGTCTTAAGTTTGGATCTTTCTGTTGTTCTTGTTCTGATTCAGGAACATGACCGCGTGTTTTGCATTGACTGTTTATATTAATCATGTTGATATTCTGCGATTATGCATATTCTATATATACATAAGGCATAGCGGTGTTTCTCAAGCTTCAGTCTAATCTACTATCATGTCCTGATGGCAGGTGTTCCAATTAGGAGAAGTTGGAAATTCAACATAAAATCAAGAATCTGATTTATTAACGATGAGAGGAGCTGTTCTAATTGCACTTGCTGCTGCCATTGGCAACATGTTGCAAGGATGGGACAATGCGACGATAGCAGGTTTTACCTCAGCCCATTCTTGTTCTTTGATTTGCACATACAGAACTTCAGCACTTTTGAAATATTAAAAAGCTTGTCATAGTTTTTACTCACAAATCTTCAACTTGTTCTTTTCAAATGAAATTCTTGTTGAAGCACAACTTGAACAGTGATCTTATTGAAAGAAAATGTATCTAATATGTTTCAGGATCTGTTCTTTACATCAAGAAGGAATTTAATTTGCAAACACAGCCAACCATGGAAGGGCTAATCGTTGCGATGTCTCTAATTGGAGCGACAGTGATCACAACATTCTCGGGACCTGTATCGGACATGCTTGGGAGACGTCCAATGCTTATAATTTCATCAGTACTTTATTTCCTCAGTGGATTAGTGATGTTATGGGCTCCAAATGTTTATGTGTTGCTTTTAGCAAGGCTCTTAGATGGATTTGGAATTGGTCTTGCGGTGACACTTGTTCCTGTCTATATATCCGAGACTGCCCCACCAGAAATAAGAGGGCAATTGAATACATTTCCACAGTTCACCGGTTCCCTCGGAATGTTTTTGTCATACTGCATGGTTTTTGGAATGTCACTGACACAAGCACCAAGTTGGAGGCTAATGCTTGGGATTCTATCAATTCCTTCTCTTGCTTACTTCTTTCTTACATTGTTTTACTTGCCTGAATCTCCAAGGTGGCTGGTCAGTAAAGGTCGAATGAAGGAGGCTAAACAAGTTTTACAGAGATTACGTGGCAGGGAAGATGTCTCAGGTTTGTCTCGTGGTTCCTTTCTTTGTTCACAATTAACTTATTTCTTTGTTGTATGAGAAAGTATATTTGCTCCTCAGAATAGTTTTAACAGCCAAATGAGCCAACTCTGTGATCGCCTCGGTTTTTTTGTGAACAGCAATGTTTCTTTGAATGGCCTGTTTCACTAGAACCAACTATGCATAAGTTGTTTTGAAGCCTTACTTACCAGATTATATGTTGGTTGTCAAATCTTTTGTTTGTTCATTATCATCTATTTGTTGACAAATATACAATATTTCCATCGCTCCCCGAGCTTTGATCTAGTGGTAAGAGGCAAGTGTGATGAAAGGGTTAGGTGGATGTCATGATTTCAAACTTTACGGCAGACAAAAGACTGGTATTTTAAGTGGAGAAGTTCATTATTCATCAAGTTTCAGACACATACACCATCAACACTCGGGATTTCTCGGTTATAAAAAGAAGTGCACATTATTTCCATTGAATTATTGCAACATTTTTCTTTAAGTTTGTTCTTAAGTTCAGGTTACACTTTTTCATACTTGAAGTTCATTATCTATCCTCTGGTTTTAACACTCTAAACCAGGATTCTGATGTCTAATGGAATTTTCTCAATCTACAGGTGAAATGGCATTGTTGATGGAAGGTTTAGGTGTTGGAGGTGAAGTATCTATAGAAGAGTATATAATTGGTCCGGACAATGAACTTGCCGACAACCATGATGAGAAAGATCAGATCAAGTTATATGGAGCTGAAGAGGGTCTTTCATGGATAGCAAAACCTGTCACTGGACAAAGTACTCTAGGCCTGGTCTCCCGTCATGGGAGTATGGCAAACCAAAGCATGCCTCTTATGGATCCGTTGGTTACTCTGTTTGGCAGTGTTCATGAGAAGATGCCGGAGATGGGAAGCATGCGAAGCATGCTCTTTTCTAATGTTGGCAGCATGTTCAATATCACAGAGAATCAAGGAAAAACTGATAATTGGGATGAAGAAAGCCAAAAGGATGAGGAAAATCATATGTCTGATGGTTCTGGGGCAGAATCTGATGATAATCTGAGAAGCCCGCTGCTCTCACGTCAAGGTACAAATGCAGAAGCAAATATGGGACCTCCAACATCATTAAGCATGAGGCAAGGCAGCAATTTCATGCAGGCAAATGGTGTCGGTGAGCAAGCCAGCATGGGTATTGGTGGTGGTTGGCAGCTAGCATACAGAAAAGATGAGAAAAAGGAAGGAGCACTCAAAAGGATCTATTTACATGAAGAAGGAGGCAGTGCATCACGACGGGGGTCCATTATTTCACTTCCAGGAGATGCTCATGCAGATCAAGCTGAATTCATTCATGCTGCTGCTTTAGTGAGTCAGTCTGTTCTTCGTGCTGAGAGCCTCTTGGGTCAACAGTCTATTGAAGAAGCAATCGAGACACAATCTGAAACTGTTACGAAGAAGTCAGTCTGGAAAGCACTTCTTGAGCCAGGAGTCAAGCATGCATTGATTGTTGGAGTTGGACTTCAAATACTTCAGCAGGTAAAAGTTATTCTATAAACTTGCTGTTTGGCCTTGATAATTAAATGAGGTTCCGGCTTAGTGACATCTGTTAGATGGTGGTCTGCTTATGTGGACTTGGGCAGTCCTCCCCGATCCATTTCTTTACAACATCTAAATTGTCTTTCTTTTGAAGACTAGAAATCTTTGAAGTTAAATCAATCCTACCTTACAAATTGGAAAAGCAACTTACTTACTTCCCATTTGGTTAATATAAGTCATCAGCCAGTCGTAAGTACATAGGAAACTAAGATCATGAGCAGGTTCTCCTGCATGATTATGTCAAGCAAAAAAGTTGTAGTTCATTAGTTATTCTACTCGACAAAATAACTTCATTAGTTTTCTTACCTTCATATGTTGTGTTTAATACTAACTCCTTTTTGTCACCCTATCTTGCATATGAACTAAACCATTTACTTTCAATCCAGCTACTGATTTGCTTTGGTGGTCCTTGTACAGTTTTCCGGAATCAACGGGGTTCTTTATTACACTCCTCAAATTCTTGAACAAGCAGGTGTAGGAATTCTGCTATCGAATATGGGCATTGGTTCAGAATCTGCGTCTTTCCTCATAAGTGCTGTCACAACTTTGTTAATGCTTCCCGCCATTGGTGTTGCAATGAGACTAATGGACTTGGCCGGCAGAAGGTATTCACGATTCTATTAATTGTATAGTTTATGAAACTATGAAAATGATAACATATCAACCTTGCTCGACCGTCTACTCATTAAATCAATCTGGAGAATCTAGCTTTTGGGGTTGAGTTAGGCCTAAGATCCGTTCTTTTCAAGACTATAAATCTTTGAATTTCAAACAATTCTACCCTTACAAATAGGAAAAGCAAATTACTTCCCATTTAGTTTAGACTAGTCATCAGGGGAGTAAGTTAGTTCACGAGATCAGGATTGTTCGGAACTTCATAATGATAATAATCAACAACCCATCCTCTCAACTAACAAGGGACACTTCACGATAAACTTATTGATCATGACTTTTGTTCAATTATTACTTGGACTTTGACCATGTTGAAGTTGAGTGAACTGTATATATGAGAGTATCTAAATCTTTTAGAAGCATGCATTTTTAACTCTTTTGACTTTCCGTCTAAGAGAAGTTTTACTGTCTGTTTCTTCTCCAGGTGGCTTTTGCTAGCTACATTGCCCGTCTTGTTATCGTCACTTATTGTACTAGTCCTTGGCAATGTTATTAACATGGGTGAGGTCATGCATGCTGTGATCTCGACCGTTAGTGTTGTGGTATACTTCTGCACCTTTGTTATGGGCTTTGGTCCAATCCCAAATATCCTCTGCTCTGAGATATTTCCCACTGGCGTTCGTGGAATCTGCATTGCTATATGCGCTCTTACTTTTTGGATCGGAGACATCATTGTCACCTACTCACTCCCTGTCATGCTTAACTCCATTGGACTTGGAGGTGTTTTCGCCATCTATGCTGTCGTGTGTGCTGTGGCTTGGGTATTCGTTTTCTTGAAAGTTCCTGAAACAAAGGGCATGCCCCTTGAAGTCATTACTGAGTTCTTCGCCGTTGGAGCTAAGAAAGCTGCCACAGAATAAGTTACCTAAACTAGAGATTTGATAAACTTACTGTTTTCTTCCCCTGAATATGAGGTCTGGTCTACACAATGCATCCAACTGTATTTTCGTGACGCGAGGCAAATCATGTAAGAGTTGCAGAAATGTTGGTGATTTTCGCAGAAGGAAGTGAAGTAATCAGTTAACAAGATTGTAGCAATGAACTTCTGTTTCATAGTTTCAAGATTTGGATGTCAGTTTGTTATTAGCACCATCTAATGTTTAAATTTTGAACATTTTTATTGATATACTTGCTTATTCCCCCTCCTGTATAACCTATGTAGGCGGTTTTTGCAATGTTTGAAGTTGAAGTTGAAGTTGAAGTTGGAAAAAGTATTTGGAACTTACTACTCCCTCCGTTTAAAAAAAAATGACCCTATTTCCCGTTTAGTCTGTTAAAAAAGAATGACCCCTTTCGTTTTTTGACAACTCTTTAACTTTTCACGTGACATGTTCGAAACCTCAAGATTAAAGGCATTTTGGTACATTTGACATAACTTTAATTTAGAATCACAAGATTAAAAAGTCTTTTTTATTTTATTAACCTCCGTTCCAAGTTAAATTAGGCTATTTTTTTTAAACGGAGGAAGTAGTATATCTCACGAAGACACTTGAATTATGACGTATTCTAATTAAGTATGTGAACATATTGTTAGTTCAAATTTTGGAAAAGTTTTTGTAGGTGTTCTCGTCGTTTTAATATGTCACTTTCTTTAACTATATCCTCCGTCCCAAAGTCAAAGACTGCGAAAAGTACTAAAAGTTAGTATAATTTTACACATATCAATATGGTTAATATGGTAAAGAAAAAATAAATACATAAAGATGTAAAACCATTGGTATTATACTAAAAGGATAGCTCGAGCGTTTTCACGGCTCGAACACAATAACACTAACTTTTAGTGTTGCTCCAACACTCCCTTCTATCTTAATATATATATAAGTAAATGATCTGAAATCATAATTTATATTATAATTGACACTTCGTTTGGATGGTTATTACCCGTTGTATTGTATTATTAGTTTAAATATAATATTTATTTTGATTGTTACTTAACTTCTATCGTATTCATAGTTTGATAACGACGAAAAACTATTCAAATATTATATTCGTTAAAACAACATATAATATAGTACAATACATTATTACAATTTATTATAAAATAATATGTAACAACTAACAACCAAGTATAAAAGTAGAAATATTTTGAGAGTCAAAACAGGGCTCAACAAATTCCTCTCTTCTCCAAAGCAAAGCATCTACTAAGAGGGAAAACAGTGGTGAAGGAAGGAAGATAATGGATCATCAACAGGAGCAGGATCCTGCAACCTTTAACAGTAAATCGCTTGAGAAGAAGCCAGGAATTCTCATTCTTGGATCTCCCAATGTCGGCAAACGTGCCCTTATATCTCGTAAGTTCTCTATGTTCTCTGTATTTGGACAGAATAGAGCAGATTAGACACATTTGGTGATTCATATATCTTTTTCACTCGGTGTATTCGTGTTTAATTGGGGTAATCCCAATTTGGGTCGAGTTCAACTTTGTTAAACAGTCTAAGGAAATGGAAATTGGGACAATTTTATATGAATCCTTTTGTATTTGTGTTTAATTAGGGTAGTTCCGATTTGGGTCGAGTTCAGATTTGTTAAACAGTCTTAAGGAAATGGAAAGTGGGACAATTTTATATGAATCCTGTTGTATATGTGTTTAATTGGGGTAGTTCCAATTTGGATCGAGTTCAACTTTCTTGTGTAACAGTCTAATGCAATGGAAATTCGGAATTGCAAATTGGGAGGAGAAAATATCAACCCGATGTTTCCTTTGCTGCTATTAGTAGTTAGTTGTATAGAATGAAATGGTGACTCAGAATAAGTGGAATGGATACTGATGATTCATGTGGGTGACCCAACTAATTTGCCATTGAGATGTCGATTGATGCATAAATTAGTGATCTTTTGTGTTTAATTGGGGTAATCCAAATTGGATCGACTTCGACTTTGTGTAACAGTATAAGGAAATGGAAATTGGGACTATTTTATATGAGTCCTGTTGTATATATGTTTAATTGGGGTAGTTCCGATTTGGGTCGAGTTAAACTTTGTTGTAACAGTCCAAGGATATGGAAAATTGGGATAATTTTCTGGATTTTCTTTATCAGATCAAAATTAAACTGGAAGGAGAAAATGACAAACTAATTAACTAACTGCAGAATAGAAATCACCATTGTCCTCGACCTCTTAACCGGCAGAAATAGAAGAAAGAAGGATTGATGATTGAGAGAATAGAAGAGAGGAGTAGAAGGAAGGAACATATAAAGAAGGAAATTACCAATTTCATTAGTCTCTTCTTAGAATCCATTGATTATGTACTAACCAAATTTGGATCTTAGCCCTCCATCAACTCTTAATCTGGATCATACGCATTTCTGGAAATGTAACTCTGGTATAATCAAAACCTTACCATGTAGCATCCTCCGGAGGCAAGTTAGACCATTGTGCCACGATCTTAACAACAGCAGCATTGCACCTCTTAGCTAGCTGCCTCAATATAGTTAGCGGCTTAACTAAGAACTGGCATCTTCTCTAACTCAATCGACAACCTTCTTCAATAAGGATACATGAAATGTTGGATGCGTCTTGGTATTAGCCAGTAGTTCCAGCTTGTAGGCCATCTTCCCTATTCTTTCCAACATCTTGTAGGGACCACAAAATTTGTTACTGAGTTCTGATCGCTGCTGACATCTGTTTGTATAGTTGTAGTTTGATGAAAACTAGCTCTCCAACTTGGAATTATCTCTAATTTGTTATTATCAGCATAGGATTTCATTCTCTCCCGAGCCTAAGCAGCTGTTGCATCTGTTGTCTTTTCATCACCCAATCTTCAGCTGGTTGGACTGTGGAATCAAGATCAGGAGTAACAGATAACTGAGGAGGGGGGTAACCAGACAGAGCTTCGAATGGAGTACTCTTGTCCTGAGGCTGCAAGGTAGTTGGTATTGTACCACCGTTCGTCCTAAATGAGCCTAACTGAGCTACTGTTTCCACTGAGTAGGCCTATTATAAGTCATGCACGTCATCAAGTAAGTTTGAATGCATCTGTTAACCCTTTCTGTCTGTCCATAAGGTCGAGGGGGGTAGGAGGTGCCAAATAGGAGCCGAGGACCCACCAATTTGAAGGTAACAGAGGGAAAATGTAAGGCGAATCGAATACTTCAAGTGTACCCTTGGTCTTTTCCTTTTTTATTTTAAAAGGAGCTACTAAACGAATGCTAGTCAGACAGAAAATGAGATGATGAATACTTCAAGTGTACCCTTGGTCTTTTCCTTTTTTATTTTAAAAGGAGCTACTAAACGAATGCTAGTCAGACAGAAAATGAGATGATGAACTGGACCAAGTCGTGACAATTCATTGGTGGTGGGTGGTTACCGTGCTAGGTAGAGAATGTTTTTTTATGATTGACTCATTGAGTATAACTCACTCCACACTCTTCTGTTGAGTTATCTAGTATGAATCTTATTTCTGATGTAAAATGAAATTGTCTAAAGTTAGTGAAGTAAGTCACTTAAGATGGAGCTAATTCTCAATTCGAGTTCATAATGCCTACTAAAGTTGCCCTGAAGAGTCAAGAGGGCCACTTCGTAGAGCATCCAAGGGTATGTTCTAGAGGTCAATGAAGTAGGAGGAAAATATAAGGTTTCAAGTCTTAGTGCACAGAGTTACCAGTGCTTCTGTTGGTGGTAGGTAACATGTACTTGGAATAGTCGTGTTCTGTGCTTGTTGACTCAGACACCACTGTCATAAAGAAGAAAAGAGGTCATACTATTAAATTTTTCTTTGAGATTTTAGGATAAATAAGATTCCCCTTTTGCCTTGATAGGACTCATGCCATATTTGCACTCCCAAAGATTGCATTTTGAATTTAAGCCCCTTTTTTTGACCTGTTCATTTCCTCAGCATCCATGCCAAATGGGTGTCTTTTGCTAACTTTTCTAGGAGATTCTTATTACAATATAAGATTCCATATTTGCCCTCATAAGACTCGCAACACATTTTGCCACACAAGTGAGTTTGTGAGCCCTTATGTTATATGGGCCAAATACTGGAACTAGGATAATAATATCTCCCAACAGGTTGAACTGAAATATGGAAATGGAATTTGGGCCGAGTTTTAACTTTGTTCAACAGTCTAAGGAAATGGAAATCGGAAAGTTGGGTCGATTTTCACCGATACATAGTAGTGTTGCATAGGTGTATTTTCTACTTCATTCAGTAAATTACTTGGTTCAAAATGTGTTCACTAAGTAGTTAATGATTTAGAAAGTCTTCATTAGTTAATTGTTCAAGTCCAAAAGACACCATTATTGATGCAAGTTGCTAAATTAATGTCCAGAGAATTTCAAAATTTCTTGAAACAAATGGAGGATTGTTGGAGTAAGTGTTTCTATAAATTTTGAAACAACGTATTTGATAAAAGACTTTCTATATTGAAAGAATTTGAAAAGATCTGTAAGTTTTTTTTACTAAATATGTTCTTGTTTTTTTGACAAGTACGTCTTGACTTACTAAATTCATGAAGTTATTCATTACTGAGTACTATTTAATGGAAGTCTTTCAATAATTACTAATCTTATATATAGTGCTTATATTTCTTTGAGAATGCAATCACTTCTACTACTTTTCCCTTGAAAATATTTGAGAGACATTAATTAAAAGGTGAAATCGCTGATCCAAGAATAGCAGAGCAACATTCTCGAATGCTACGTGTTGTGTGAAATTGCCAAGGAAGATTTAAAGCCTGTTTGGGTTAGCTGATGTGCATCAAGTGCTGAATTCATTTTTATTGCTGAAACTGATGATATAAATAATCAGCTATTGTGTTTGTATGGATATGTTGAAGTTGATGATAAGCCGTTAGTATGTTTAGTAAAATAGTTGTTAATAAGCAGTTTTGTGTACTGAGATATCCTTCAAGCTATTTAAAAAAAATAGTCTAAAAGTATCTTTACATAACATGGATGAATGAAAGAAACAAAATAGAGAGATAGTTGTAAGTTATGTTTGAAAAGAGTATGTTGAAGATTGCTAAAATTTTTAGGGATAAAGTCATAAAACATTTGGTCAAACCAAAAGTGCTTATAAGCTGGAAAACCATAGGTTAGGGTGTGACCAATTTATGGCTTTAGGCTTATAAGCACTTCTGATGTTTACCAAACACATAGGTAAGGTAAAAAGTGCTTATAAGCTACTTTGACCAACTTATAAGCTTTAGATAAACACCCTCTTGGTTTGAATCCTTAAAAATACCAAGTCCTGCCAATAATTTATAATACTAGTGTCAGATGTGTGCTATATATGAAATTTCAACTGGAGTCCATGTAATATATATATGTGAATTAAGAGGGTGAAACAAAACATTTTAAAGTTAGCAGCTGCAGTAGAACAGATCCTGTTTTACAAGAATATTAAGATATTTAGATAATAATTTCATTAGATGTCAGGATTTTTTCATTTTTTTCGATTCTCAAAAAAATCCTGACATCTAATGAAAAAATTATCACAATCAATTGCAAGTCTCCAACCACCTTGGCCTGAGTCAACCAACAGAAAGGAAAAAAGAAATGAAACATTTCCGACTTTGTAAGTTTTTATCATACAAGACATGTTTGATGTGCGTCCAAGTTTGTTCCTTGTAGAAAGGTTCTTCCCAAGTTCCCATATAATTGATGCAGATGTGGAACTTGAACTTACCCTTAGATCTAGACATCTAGTAGTGTGCTTCTCTAATAAGTTATCCAAGTTTTACTTGAAAGGTATTCGTGATCTGTAACAGATACCAGGCGCCTCTAATTTCATCAGAGAAACATGTTACATTTGTTTTTATAATTTGTCCTGTAAGTAGAGTATACTTTATCCAGTTTTTTTGGTCAAGTCCCTTTGGGTTTTCCTGGAATTATCTTCCTTTAGTTCTTTTGATTTATCTCAACACCAGGAGAATTAAAAAAGATCACGTGTAAATCCTCTTTTAGTGTCTCATTCCTTTCTTGGTTGTGAGTCAAGAAGAATTTCGGCATTCATTTTTTAATGTGTCAACAATGCTGTTATTTGGCTCGGGTACATTGATCAAGTCTGCTGTATCTGCGTCATATTTCAAATAAAATATAATGGGTTAAGGACCTTATTTGTGGATGTGAATTTAATTTATTTTACATAGCCTGATAAACTTCAACTTTTTGGCTTGCAGGACTACTTTCAGTAGATTCTGAAGATGCCTTTGAATCATCTTCGAACATCCTATCATATCCGTAAGTTAATAAAGTATATCCCCTCCCCTTTCATTAGTTATATTGTTGCAAAAAATTCTCTTTTATCTAGAACTTCCTTTCTATGTTATCATTATGCATTATTGTTGTTGACCAGGTGGACAATCAACACCAAGTATTATAATGCTGATGTTTCTGTTTGGATGGCCCATCTTCATGAGGACTTCTCCATTGGAGCTCTGCCAGCATATGATCAGCTTGTTGCATTGGTGATGGTCTTTGACGTTACTGATGTAAGCCAGACCCTTATTCCCAATTTGTTTCATTTCCTACTGTACAAAAGCTGTTGTTATCTATGAGACTATAGACTCTACTTCAGAAATCTGATGACTTCTCTTCTGCTACCATCTGCAGCTCTCATCTTTTGTTGCGCTTAAAGATTTTGTCTCCCGCACTGACATCCTTAAGTTTGAGATTTTGTTATGCATTGGCAACAAAGTGGACCTTCTTCCTGGTCATTCGGCTCATGTTGAATACAGACGGCTCCTGTTGAAAAGTGCAGACTCCTCTGGTAGCCCTTATACAGAAATGGATTCTGGAATTTCTGAAACAGAAGGAAGCAGTCTACTAGGAGATGATGATTCATCATTTGATACTAAAAGGTCGTACTTGGAATGGTGCCTCGAACACAGCATAGAATATGTTGAAGCCTGTGCATCAAATGCTGAATTTGACAAATGTATGTCTTAGTTTTTGTCATGATATTTCTATCCTTCTTTGTCACAACTTTCCTTATTCCCCGATTTTTCAATCTCCTCATTTTTTAATTAGAAGATAAAATCCTTTTGCTGCATCACTTATATACAGAAGCAAAAGAGTGAAAGGAAGAGAATTGAGGTGGTTAAGGTTATCTACTTTGCTTTTTGATTCATATAAGTCTAAGGGGGAGTGTCTGAAGGTTCCCATTTGAGAATTTTATTTATTTTAGTCCCAGTTATTTTACTGTGCCACCATTGATGAGATTTGTGGCAGCATTAATCGTCTATACATTGTAGGTTTTCGTGGTGTAGTTCCAAATGGATTCTTTTGTCACTCCAAGGTTGTGTGTTGGTATTATCTGTATATAGAAAGATACTTACTCACATGTCCTGGATATGCCTTTGTAATAATCTGTATATTCACAATCTATGGTAATTGCAAATGGTAGTAAATCTGAAATGTAGCTGAATTATGCCCCAATAGTTCACTTACACCACATGTTGTGATATTAGTTCCTGCAGAGCTTTGGGACCTGATGCCCCATCATGGCATGCCTGCTCCATTTTGCAGCCAATTATGGTTCATAACTTTTGTGTCTGCTTTTTATTGTATGCATGAGCTGGTTCTAGTTTGTCTTTTCAATGATGCTTAAGCCGAAATGGGAGAGTTCTTACCCCTTTTTTAACTTTTACCTTTTGGAATTCAGTAATAAAATTAAGAATCTTTTTATGGCAGGTCTTTCTGTGGATGGTGATTCTCAGGGCGCTGAACGGCTCTTTGGGGCACTTTCAGCTTATATGTGGCCTGGAATGATCTTGAAGTCTGGTGATAAGATTACTGAACCTTCATTACCTGAACATCAAGGTTTTACAATATCTGGTCAATGATGAAATATATCTTTTTCTTTTTTGAGGGTCTATTCAATTGACATAACATTTTTATTCCCACTTTTCAGAGTTGTCAGATGAAGAATCTGAATATGAACTTGAATATGAAATCTTATCTGCTGGCTCGGCTGATCCCTGGGATGACACGGATATAGGATGGGTATCTGCAGATGCTTCTGTTGTAACCACTGGAACCGAGGGATCAGTTCCTAATGGAAAGTCCGAAATCGGGTTAATTAGAGGAGAAATGCAACCCTCATCTTCTACATCTCAATTGGAAGGAGAAAGTGACAGAAAAGAACTGCCCAGAGCAGATGCAGCTGATGGTGATTCAGAGGATGATAAAGGAACAACATATGATTTTGAGAATTTGGAACAGTTAATGTCCGAGATTGGGAATGTCCGAGACAGCTTAAGGTTAATGCCAGACTTCCAAAGGAGGGAAATGGCTGCAAATTTGGCAATGAAAATGGCTGCCATGTTTGGAGATAGCAGTGGAGATGAAGGAGGATTGGAATGATAGGAGAAGCCCTTCAAAGTTCACTGATCACGAATGCCTCAGTTTCACTTCTTGTAGAACTGTTCATAGACTAAAGGAATCCCATAAGCACATTGTGCATTCATGTCAAGTGATATCGACAAGATATTTTATCAAAGATATCTGCTTCAAAATTTACGGATCTAATTGTGTTTATGATGCAAATGCAGCAGTATTTACAAGTCTTAACAGGTGATTGGTGATGATATAAATGATTTTAGCTTGTTCAGGCTTCTACAGAAGTTCTTTAGATTTCCTTGCCAGAAGCGGTTTTGTGTAATGCTAGCAAGAGTAATATATTATGTTATGAGAATCAGTTATTGCTATATTTCTTGAACTTCTGGTTATGTTATGAGAATCAGGTTTCTTCTCTTGTTGACACACCCAAGAGCAAACACAGCGGTTCTGACTTCTGGGGCTGGTGGTACTTTCAAGTCCACTATTGCTTTCACATCATGTAGATGGCTCGGACATTTCAAGAATGGTCCTCGCAGAGAGGTTTGGCCTTGAGGGACACAATATTCTGATGCAAGAAACAGGTACTATGCTGCTTGTTGCCTCAACTTAAGTTTTCCCTGCCTGGTATTTATACAAACTCATGAGTACTTTACATGCATTGTTATCACTTAACAATTGCTAACCATTGTTAGATAGTACACATTCAAATTATCAGACTAATCAGGTAAACTAGTGTAGTTTGTGTAAAACATCGAGCGTAGGTAAGTTTTTCCCTTGGTCTCTGTTGTCGTGTAAAACAAAAACCAGGATTATGAATAGGATATGCGTCACTCATTTCTATCTTGCACGTTGCTATACATTCGTACTTTCTGCAACAGTTTTTTGGTTTGGAAGCTGTGAAACTGCCATTAGTGGATGAAGGTTTAAAAGTGATGAGGAAGCCATGAAAAGAAGCTTTAGTGCAGGTCTTATTCACCCAGATATAGAAGGTCATAGGGTGGAACTGATATATCTTCTTCACTTTTTCCATCTTATCTCCTATCCCTTTTTACACATGGAATGTCTTCTACTTGTTCTAGGGGTTACTTTGCAATATTAGGAGTGTCAAACTACCCGATAGGGCCGAATTTGGGCGGGTCAAAATAAATCAAGTTAATGACGTGCCCAAAAGTTACTTCGATTGAAATGAGCTAGACAATGGGTTATAGCTCAATGGCTCAACCCCATTCAATTCTTACTGAATTTTAATTAATTTGTTCAAGTAAAATGGCCATGTGCACCTCGACTAAGTGCCCGTTTTGATTGACTTATTTTAGGTGCTTTTAAGTCAAAATAACTTTTAAGCAGTTTTGAAGTGTTTGGGTAAAGTTAAAAAGTGCTTATAAGCACTTATTTTAAAGCCAAAATAATAAAAATAAGCTAAAAGCAATAAGTTAGAAATCCTAACTTAGCTTTTGGCTTATCAGTCATAAGCCAAAAGTCAATCCAAATATGCCCTAATTCCACTGAATATTTGCCACCTCCAACGCAACAAATATATTTGAACTTGAGATTTAATGATTCTCAACTTACTTCATTGAGCATTAGGCCAAAATCTTTGGGTAAAACTATCTCGTCTTTATTACAACCATATACAACATATTATATCAAATAAAATAAAAGTTACACTTTTTTAATAAGATTTTTTATGAGTCGATTTGAGCTAGATATCAAATCATATTTTTAGATTGGACAAGTTAAAATGAACTGAATTAATTATGTATTGATTTAATGACAGAAATTATGTTTTCATGGACTAATTTTGTTATTGGGAACTATGCTTGTTGATTTGATAAAACTCACCTAACCCAAGTTTGATACTATTGATATTAACAAATATAGAGTATCCACATTTAGTTGCCTTTTACCCAATTTGTGCTTTTTTATAACATAAATGATAGTATTTGTGTTAAGTGGGTTTATATACATATCCCTTTGTACTCTAGATTCGATTGAATTTAGTAACTCTAATTCAAATCTCATCGACTATCTGTGTATTACTCTTACTCTTAGTGTCCAATAACCATTTCGAAATCATAAATTTTAATTTCTAACTCTGCGTAAAAGCACTCTAAGCTTTGAGTGATCAAACAACTCTTGATTTAATAATAACGCAACACATAATGTTTGAGTTAATCACATACTTTCACAAACTACCTATATACATCATCCTCTAATAACTATTATTGAAGATCGCAAATATTTATTGAATCGATATGCGCAATATTAGACTAAAAGTTATTTTTTTTAGTCATTTTCATTATACTAAAATGAAAAAAAAAACAAAAAAAAAATACATAAAAGAAAAATGAAAATGATTTTTTTTTCTAAATTAGAAAAAAAAAAACACTCAATATTCTTCGTCCCCTCCAACAGCCATAATTTCATTTTTGTCACTTTCTAACACTCCCATCATAATCACAAGGAAAGTATGCCTTATCCATCGACCTCATGTGGGGCCCATTTCCATCACCGGAAAACAACATCATCGTTACCAATTTACACTTACCACGATGCTCCGGCCGGCGACTTTTTCATACTAACCTCGTTTACCGTAAGTTGTAGACTACACCGGCGTTAAAATTTGACCTCCGTCGGAGGATTCGCCGGAAATTGCAGGAACTTCGCCGCACTTCCGGCACCGAGCATGAGCAACGACGAGAATCTGCCGGCAGGAAGGACACGACGAGTTCGTCAAAAGCCACGTGTCCACACACTGGAGGTGAAACCGATGGCCACAATTCGGCAACACTCGAATTTCATCTCCCTCTACGTACTCCACAAGACAAATCGCGCACTCCGCCGCGAACGGTAGCTCACCGCTCGACGGATCATATTTAAATTTCGGTAAATACTTGAGAACTTTCTTCTTCAATCCTTTATTCTTCACCGGCGGTGGATTTTCCGGCGGGTCCCGCCTAAGCCAAGTACAACGAGCTACTACGATGAGTCCAGAGACACAGATTACTGCACAGAGTAAAGCAGCAAGTATAACGATGAAGTCAGACTCCGCTGCCGTGGCTGACGGTGGCTCCGCTTCTTCCGCCGCCGGCGAAGTGGAGGAGGAGTTAGAAGTTAGCAGAAATCTAAACCGGCGAGTCATAATTTAGAAAGAGAGTAATAATTGAGGGGTTAGGGCTTTCAATTTCATAAAAAATGTTGAAATGTCTTTATATGTATGTGGTTGGACTGTTTGAAACTAAAAATTAGTTCGATACGGTGCGTATTTAACGATAGTTTGTTACGAATTTCAATAAAAGCGTTTAAAATGTTAATATAAGTAGGGTGCTCGAGTGGATGCACGTTTAGAGCTGGATATCATTTTTTTCTTTCTTCGTGAGACGATGTTGAGCATGTTATTGTTATGACTAAGGTAAGATATATTTCTTTCGTTTCATAAAGAATGTCTAATTTGACTAGACACGAAGTTTAAGAAAATAAAGAAGACTTTTGATAATGTGATTCTAAATTAAAGTTATGTCAAACGTACAAAATTATCCTTTAATCTTGTGATCTTAAACATGCCATGTGAACAGTTGTTATTGAAAAAAAAAAAAGTCATTGTTTTTAAACAGACTAAAAAGGAAAGAATGTTATTCTTTTTTAAATGAAAGGAAATAAGTTAAAATTGAAGTTGATAAAAAAATATGAATGAGGCTGATTTTGTTATCATATAAAGAAAGTGATTATTATACCAAATTTAAGGCTAAAAACTAGTTCATGGTTAAGTATTGTGTAATGTTATGGTAGGAGGCAAAATAATATTTTGAAATATGAGGCATTCTAACACTTCTAAGTTTTATTATTACTATATATAACATTTTGTTGTATACCAAAAGTTAATTTGATAAAAATAAAATTATTTTGTGCCAACATTTATAATTTGAAATAATTTAAATTCGAAGTCTTTTGTCATTTAAATATTCTGCATTTGGAAATATTAGTCTGGTTAATTCATATATATTATATTCATCAATCAAGTTTGTTTAGTAATTAAAAGCTTTTAGTTTGATTCATCTTTTTTTGTTTTAATACATATTAAAATCTTTTATTTTATATTGAAGAGCGATTAATCATTATGATCTTGGAAAACCATTCTATGTTTTCGTTAATCTATTCATGTCGTAGAAAATCAATTTAAAAAGTTTACATTCGCTATTAATAATAATTTCATTTTTAAGACTTGAACTCAACATAATTAAAAATAATGAGTATCACTATTTCACACTACCTTTTGGTAGTATAAAGTTGATTTTTTAAATGTAGTGAGTTGTACTATGTGATAAGAGTATGATAATGAGAAATGTCTAATCTTTTGAAGAGTGAAATTGATGTCATGTCAAATAATTTTTATTAGGCCTCATTTGGTTTGGGAATTAATTATTTTGAGATCATTATTTTATTTTTAATGTGGGATAAAATAATATTATACTTTTGAATAATTTATTTTATAATTTTATTCAAATTAGATATGATAAATTCATTTTAAAATTCATTTTAAAATTAGTTATTTTTAATATCTCATACCAAACGAGCCTATCAATTGATTCTTACATCTATTGTCCAATATGGAGGCAGGTGTTTATCACCAACAAAACCATTCTAAATATTTTGTGGGATTAGTTATCCTACTATTTATTCCATCATTTATATGAAATAATTAATTTATTATTTATATGAAAGAACCTCTTGAGTTAGATAAGAGAAGAGATATTGGAGTCGTGTATGTTAGAGAACATTTTATTTTTAATGTGATAATTTTTGATATAAATTTAAATTTAGTCAAATCTAAATATTGATTGAAAAAACAACAGGAGATTTAATAATAATAATAATAATATATATATATATATATATTATTAAGGGCGGCTCAGATATCGGTGGCCTAAGGCCAATATCAAACTAGAGGCCTTAAAAAAAATTAAAAATTATATATGTTTTTATTTTATATCTATTTTTCTAACTTTTTGAGATGCGAAGTTGTTAATAATTTTTGTATTGAGTCTCTTCTAATAATTCTTTTGCAATTGATAATATAGCCAAACCACTTAATCTTTCTTGATTTTCTTGGAAATCTACATTTGATTTTTCACTAATTTCCTCTACTTCTTCTTTTTGGTTTATATCATTATCTAACTCAACTTCAACTGAGTTAGTGACTTGTTCTTCTAAAGAGTATTCACTTACCTTTTTTTATTTAATTTTAACATTGTTTTTCAAAAAATTATCAAGAGCATCTTTTTGTGATTTTATCAAGTTATCGACTTTTCTTTTTCTTTGAAGTTTTGAATGACCGAATTCATATTTTCTAGTTGACATATTAAAATCCAACAAATATTTTAAACATTATTTACAATATCAAATAAAAAATATAATAAGCATAAGACACAAATAAAAAATAATATTAGAAATTAGAATGATATTATCGGATTTAAGAACTATGAAGATTTGATTTTCAAAAATGAATTGAGCTACTGCGATATATTTTTCTCCATATATAACATATAAACTATATTTTTTAAAAATAAAAATTATTAATAGAATAAGTAAATTCTAAAACTCTGAATAAGAGAAAGATGTAAGATGAGAAAAGAAAAAGTGAAAAGAAATAGAAGAGAGGAGGATATAATATAGAAAAATAAAATTAGAAAAAGAATAAAAATACACATAATTTTGATGGGAAAGGTAAAAAGTAATAATCATATTTTAAAAAAGTTTAATCCTATCTAATTGACTTAAAAATGCATCCCCCCCTCCCCCCCTCCCAAAATAATAGGACTAAGACCAAGGACTTTTTTTCAATTATATTCCGCCGCTTCTGTGTATAGACTAACCTTCAATATCTATGATACCTTTTTTATGAACACACCTTATAAAAGAAGATGACATTTAAGCGGTAACAAGATCAAATGAATAAATTGATCTAGACTAGTTTTCCCATTTTCATCGCCCAATGGAAGCATCTTTGTAAATGACTCTATAAATAGATGCAAACTTTTCATGTACATATGCTAAGTCCTTTTCTAAGTTTGTTGACTTGTTCTCTATTTTATAAAGCAAAATTGACAATTATAGAAAAGTAAATAGGTTTTCATAACGTCTTTAGTCTTTAAGAATTAGTACTTACAAAAGAAAAATATATAATTACTATTACCATGGTAAAATATTGAATAAGGCTAAGATGACTAGAATAGAAATGTAAGTATGGTAACTCTTAACGGGTTAATGATATACCCGATAAGGAAATTGAATAGTTAATTATAAAATTTTAATCCATTTTCAATCATTTATTCAATAATTCAATACTAATAAGTCAATTTTTCGATTGATTTATCGGTTACGGTTCAATTTTGAACACCTCTACGCAAACCCGCAAAGAATCTCTTTCAAAAAAATCAACCCACCCGCCCCGCAAACCGGGCAAGCCTGAACCCGCCCCGCCCTATAGTCATCCCTATACGAAATGTCAAAATCAAGCATAAAAACCCTATTCCTTTTCATTTCTCTGTGATAAACTAGTAAACTTATAAAAGTGGGACGAACGAACACGACGACAGCGGCAGTGACGAGAGTTGTGAATTGTGAGTATTTGCTATCCTTTTATTGCAATAAATAGAAATCTTGCACAAATTGATCAATTTTTTAACTCTTTTTTTTTTTTTTTAAATATTTCTCCTCTTCTATTATCTCTTCCCTCTTCTTATTTCTCCTCTTCTCCGTACTCAATTTCTTATAAAATCTAAATTCGTCGATAAATAGTATAATCGACCTAAATCAAACACCCTGATTAGGGTTAAGTTTTACGAACATCTTTACTGATTAAATTGAAAATCAAATTGTTAATGAACGAAAATCATAAATTGAAAACGAGAAGAAATAGTTTATTTATTTAATAATTGATTTAACATATTTAAATTATAAATCTAAATCAAATCATTAATACATAAAAGAAACCGATCATACTCACCCCGCAGAAGATTGATCCAACTTTTACTAATTACAAATGATGCTTTTTTGAAGTATAATAAGTTCACAAAAGAAGTGAAAATGTCAAAAAGTATTGTTCCTTACTTATATTTTGTTTTTCTCTTCTCGCTTGTGAGTACATGATAAAACTGTTAGATAATACTGTTAGCGGAAACGTGAAATTAAAGAACAAGGAAGAACAATAATATTTAACGTGGTTCGGATCAAAATGATCCTACGTCCACCAAAGAACAACTGCACCAATATTTATTTCACTCTACAAAGAATACAAGTGAAATACTACAAGAGAGAGAACACAAATGCCTTAGAAGGTGATAAGGCAAGTGAGAGGATGATTTGAAAATGAATTAAGAGCTACCTATTTATAGGAATAAATTCATCCTATTGATGTCATCCATGACATCACTATGTGTCAAAATTGTCAAGGTTAAGATAGCAAACCATTTTATGGTTTGCCTAACTTTCACCTACCAAGATACAATCTTTGACTTGTATTTTGTACTAATTATCTTCCTACCAAATATTCATATTAATTCATCTTTCATTTAGTTTGATTCCACAAGAACCAAAACCAACTCTTTCAATCTCCACCTTGGTTTGTGTTCCAAGCATGCGTATAAACAACTCCGGCCAAAACTTCTAAGCTTACTGGGCAATCCCATTGTAAGAAACAAGAAGAATCAAACCTTTGTTGAACATACCAGCTCCACCTAGCAGTTGTTCTCTTAGAGTTGCATCAATTGATGCATACTCCCGCCAAGTCCTTGCAGTGTGCAAACTTGGCAAGCGGGACTATTTTGGTCAACATGTCTGCAGCATTATCGTCTGTGATAACCTTCTCAACCTTGATAGCTCCCTTTTCTACGACATCTCGAATAAAATAAAATCTGACATCAATGTGTTTGGTGCGCTCATGAAATCTTTGATTTTTAATCAAATGAATAGCACTTTGACTATCACATTTTAGAATTGATTCTAGCTGAACCGAACTCAATTCTGCCACCAAACCTTTCAACCAGATAGCTTCTTTCGCTGCCTCCGTTGCTGCCATATATTCTACCTCTGTTGTAGACAAAGCGACAATCGACTGTAAAGTCGATTTCCAACTAACGGCATTGCCAACGAGAGTAAAGATGTATCCAGTTGTGGACCTCCTTCGATCAAGATCCCCTGCATAGTCAGAATCTACATAACCGAGAATTGAAATACCTTCACTTTCCGGAAGGTTAGGCCAACATCAGGAGCTCCTTTGAGATATCTCAATATCCACTTGACAGTTTCCCAGTGCCTTTTTCCTGGATTTGCCATGTACTTGCTTACCACACTTACAGATTGGGCAATATCTGGACGTGTGCATACCATAGCATACATAATGCTACCAACTGCACTCGCATAAGGAACCTTTGACATATGCTCCACCTCATCCATAGATTGAGGCATTTGTAACTCTGAAAGCTTAAAATGAGAAGCTAACGGTGTACTTACAGGCTTGCTCATATGCATATTGAATCTTTCAAGAACTTTTCATCTACCTCTTCTGAGAAAGATGTACAACACCATTTTCTCTTGAAATTTCCATTCCAAGGATTTTCTTTGCAACTCCTAGATCCTTCATGTCAAATTCCTTGCTCAACAGTTTCTTCAAAATATTTATCTCTGTGATGTTGTTAGCAACAATAAGCATATCATCAACATACAACAATAGATAAATCATAGAGTTACCAGACATCTTCTAGTGATACACACAACTATTAAATGCACTCCTCGAAAATCCATGTGTAGTCATGAATGCATCAAACCTCTTGTACCACTGTCTAAGGGATTGCTTCAAACCATACAAAGACTTCTTCAGTTGGCATACATGGTCTTCTTTTCCTTTAGCTAGGAAACTTTCAGGCTGATCCATATAGATTGTCTCTTCTAGATCACCATATAAGAAAGCAGTTTTGACATCAAGCTGTTGAAGCTCTAAATCAAATTGTGCAACCAATGCTAGTAGCACGCGAATTGAGCTATGTTTCACAACTGAAGAAAAGATCTCATTGTAGTCAATTCCTTCCTTTTGACTGAAACCCTTTGCAACCAATCTCGCTTTGAACCTAGCATCTTCCACTTCTGGAATACCTTCTTTCTTTCTGTAGACCCATTTGCATCCAACTGTCCTCATCCCCTTTGGCCTTTTAACTAAGACCCACGTCTCATTTTTGTGAAGAGACTCCATCTCTTCCATCATGGCTAACTGCCATTGTGCAGCATCTTTGCAAGAAGTTGCTTCAATATACGAAGAGGCTTGAGATCCTTAATCTCTTCTTCTGCAGCTACGAACGCATGTGCAATCAGATTTTCTTGCTCTATAAGACGTTCTGGTTTCCGTATCCGCCTTTTGTCCCTTCCCTTCGCAATTGTGTATGGTTCATTGGAAGCAAGTTCTTTAAGATCTGCATCTTTTGACTCATCAATTTGAGTCTCTTGATCCCGTTCCTTGGTAAGCTTCACCGGTAGCTCCACCTGCTCGTTGTTCTCGTTTCTAGATAACTCCACAGAAACTTTACGAGTATCAAGTATAGAGGATTCATCAAAGGTAACATCTCTACTAACTACAAATTTGAGTAAAGACAAACACCATAGTTTGTACCCTTTTACTCCATCTACATACCCTACGAATATGGCCTTTTTAGCCCTTGGTTCAAGCTTACCTTCATTAACATGATAATAAGCTGGACACCCAAATATTCGCAAGTATGAATAGTTAGAGGGTTCACCTGACCAGACCTCATTCGGAGTCTTAAAGTCAATCGCTGATGCTGGAGACCGATTGACAATATGAGAAGCAGTATGAACTGCTTCAGCCCAAAATACTTTGGACATCTTAGCTTGTAAGAGCATACAACGAGCCTTCTCAAGAAGAGTTCTGTTCATTCTCTCGGCAACTCCATTCTGCTGTGGTGTGTGCCTGACCGTCTTATGCCTTGCGATCCCATGAACCTTGCAGAAATCATTGAACTCTTCACTGCAAAACTCCAAGCCATTGTCCGTGCGAAGATTTTCCTCTCCATTTGATTTTCAACCAAAATCTTCCACTCTTTAAATGCTTCAAAAGCATCACCTTTTGTCTTCAGGAAGCGCACCCAAACCTTTCGTGAAAAATCATCAATGAATGTGAGAAGATACCTCTTTTCTCCCTTCGATGGAAGCTTAGAGGGACCCCATAAATCTGAATGGATGTAGTCTAGCACCCCTCCCGTCTTGTGCTTGCCAGTGCTGAAGCTGACCTTTTTCTGCTTCCCTAAGACGCAGTGCTCACAAAATTCAAGTGTGCTGATCTTCTCAGCATTCAAAAGGTTGCGGTCGCTCAACATCTCCAATCCTCGTGCGCTCATATGGCCTAGTCTCATGTGCCATAATTTTGCCTTGTCATCATTAGCTAACTGCACTGTAGATGCATTTATAGAGCCAATAATGGTGCTTCCCGCAAGTGTGTAGAGGCCATCCTCCAGCTTGGCCTTCAACATGACTAAAGACCCTTTAGTCACTTTCATAGTTCCTCCTTCACTCATGTACTTATAGCCTTGTTTATCTAAAGTACCCAGGGAGATCAAATTCTTCTTTAGATCAGGAACATGATGGACTTCTGTAATAGTCCTCACGATTCCATCATGGCAGCGAACATGAACTGAACCAATGCCAACTATTTTACAAGTTGCATTATTGCCCATTAATACAGTTCCTCTGCTTGTTTCATAGCTGCTGAACCAATCTTTTCGGAATGTCATATGCAGAGTACAACCAGAGTCTAAGATCCATTTGTTGTCATAGACTCCACTATTGCATGATGTTGTTAGTACATAATCATCATCATTATCATGTACTTTCTCAACAATGGATGCGCTCGCCTTTTCTTTGGACTTCGACATAGGGCAATCTCGTTCAAAGTGCCCTTTCTTGTGACAGCCCCAACATTCCGCATTCTTTTTGTTCACATGAGACTTTGATCTGTACTTCAATTTGCTCCTTCCCTGTTGGCTAGTACGACCTCTTACAAAGAGTCCACTAGCTTCGTCACTTTTGTCTCCATCAAAATGCATCCGCACATCACAAGAGTTTAGTGCTTGCCGCACTTGCTCAAGTTTAATAGGTTGTTTGCTATACATCATTGAATTCTCAATATCACGATATATTGAAGTCAATGAAAATAGCAAAGAACATGCAAGCATCTCCTCGTCTTTTTTAATTCCAGCAGTTTGTAAGTCCATCACAAGTTTATTGAACGCATCTAGATGGTCTTGCAACAAAGTACCTGAATCCATCTTAAATGTATGAAGACGCCGTTGTAACAACATCCTTGTTGTCACTGACTGGTCCTGGTAAAGCCCTTCCAGCTTTTCCCATAACTCTTTGGCCGTCTCTTCGGTACTTGTACTCACTTCAAAAAGTACGATAGGTGCAAGGGACAGTTGGATTGCACTCAATGCATCTCCTTCAATATTTTCCTTGTCGGAATCCGATATTTTATCGGGATACTTTTCGTCAATAGCATGGATTGAACCTCCCTCCGCAGTAACGCTATCATCTGGATTTTCCAGATATTGAAGTTGTTGCGCCCACTAAATCTATCAATTTCAAACTTCATGGAACTCATTTTTTTTTTTACTTGTTCTTCCTTTTCTACTACAATGTATTTGGAACTACAGAAAAACAAAGTAATCCTTTTCTGATGTGGAAGTTCAGACTGTGCTGCAACCACAGAGCATACTCAGACAAAACCTTGGCTCTGATACCAATTGTTAGCGGAAACGTGAAATTAAAGAACAAGGAAGAACAATAATATTTAACGTGGTTCGGATCAAAATGATCCTACGTCCACCAAAGAACAACTGCACCAATATTTATTTCACTCTACAAAGAATACAAGTGAAATACTACAAGAGAGAGAACATAAATGCCTTAGAAGGTGAGAAGGCAAGTGAGAGGATGATTTGAAAATGAATTAAGAGCTACCTATTTATAGGAATAAGTTCATCCTATTGATGTCATCCATGACATCACTATGTGTCAAAATTGTCAAGGTTAAGATAGCAAACCATTTTATGGTTTGCCTAACTTTCACCTACCAAGATACAATCTTTGACTTGTATTTTGTACTAATTATCTTTCTACCAGATATTCATATTAATTCATCTTTCATTTAGTTTGATTCCACAAGAACCAAAACCAACTCTTTCAAATACAAAGCTTAATAAAAGTAGAGGAGAAAAGGTGAGATGATTCAGATGATTTGTATGTGTTCTTCTTCCTTCAGTGGCCTTATTATACATGTGCGGTTCAAACCTGTTGGTGGCCTAAGGCCAAAATCAAATCAAAGGCCTTAAAAAAACAAAAAATTATATATGTTTTTTATTTCAAATCTATTTTTTTCTAACTTTTTGAGATGCAAAGTTGTTAATAATTTTTGTATAGTCAATCTCTTCTAATAATTCTTTTTCAATCGATAATAAAGCCGGACCACTTAATCTTTCTTGAGACATTGTTGATATTAAATAAAATTTTATTATTTTAATTTTGAAAAATTTCTTTCTGCTGAGGCGACTATTACAACAATTGTTAACATTATTCTATAAGTAATGTAAGCATTTGAAAAATAATCAAGTTTTTTAATTTGATTGAGTATCTCAATTAGACTATTGTCTTTCTACTTATATGATTTTATCAAGTTATCGACTTTTTTTTTTCTCTTAAGTTTTGAATGACTGAATCCATATTTTCTAGTTGACATATTAAAATCTAACAAATATTTTAAACACTATTTACTATATCAAATAAAAAATATAATAAACATAAGACAAAAAAAAAGTAATATTAAAAATTAGAATGATATTATCGAATTTAAAACTATGAAGACTTGATTTTCGAAAATGAATTGAACTGTTGTGATATACTTTTTAAAAAATTTTAAAGGTAAATTATATTTTTTTAAAATTGAAATTAATCCTTTGGTACCAAGAATACTTGGTCACCAAGTAAATCAATACTTTGGCACCAAGTAGAGCAATACTTGGTCACCAAGTTGGATGTCAAATTAGTAAAAAGATCACATTTTAAATGTTTTACTTTGGCTCAAAGTAACGAAATCTTTTGAAATAATTATAATATCTCTAACAGTTATATGGTCTTCAGATAATCAGCTAACTTTTGAGGTTGAATTAAGCCCAAGATTCATTTCTTTACATGATATCAAAGCATGATTAAATCAATTCTTATTTTCGATATTGAATCCTCATATTAAACTCTGCATGCACCAAAAGTTCATTCCTTGAACGTGATATTGGGAGAGGGTGAAGAGTCCAACATCGGCTGTTTAAGGAATGAATGGTCTTTTTAAAAATAATTTGAACAATCTTCACCTATTGAACTAACTTTTACGATTAACTTAAACTCAAAAGTTATTTATACATATAGAACCAAGTTATTACCACTCAAAATCAAAATCTCTCATAATTTAACAGTTAGATTAGACTATAAAAGAGGAGTATATACTGATACTATATGTGCGTGTATATATAAATGGTGATATTAGACTAAGCCTATTTGGGATTACAATATTTAGCATTTACCTTTTATCTTTGTCTAAATAAAAACTTTTAAAAAAAAAAGTTGATATATCATATGATATCAGATGACGTAGATAATTTAGTGATTAAAATTAAAATGAGAATACATGTCACGTAAAAACTTTCATAAATTATTTTGGCTTCATATAATTTAATTCTCAAAAATCGAAACGTGATAAATAATTAAAACGAAAGATTATATATATGTGGCGCAATGCATATAAGTATATAATAATCATTATATTTAATCTTTTACCTCTTATCATTATATCTTATCTTTGTCTAAATTTTAAAAAGTTGATATATCATATATCATATGATATATCAATATAAAGCTAAGATTTTTCTTTTTCTAAAGCATGGGAAATGACGCATCCAATTGTTTTCATTGCTATTAATTGGACTACTAAAACCATACATTCAACATGTGACAATATCTTAGAGATTTTAGAAGCCTATACGTCATTGTTCATAAGTCATAATCGATGCACATTCACTATATATAACAAGTGTATTACTAATATATAATCAACTTATAACATATACACCAACTATATAGTGATTATATTTGCTGAGATTTACAAAAAAAAAAAAAAATGTGCCTTGAGAATTTTTATAAACGACGTCACCTTTAAAATTGGACTATATGTCTTAAAACATTCACATTTTCCAAAATTTGATACGAGACAACATTTTTAGAAAGTCCGAGCAACATAGGTAGAAATCAGCAAAACTCAATTCATAAACAAAAGGGAAAAGAGAACATTCAATGCAATTAACCAAGAACCAACAACCGTGAACATATCTTCTTTTTGATAATCGTGGTGTCTAAGCCAGCTTGCACACAACTCGACTAACTCCAAAGGATACTTGCTACCTCCCATCAACAACAGCAATAGATACAAGCTAAGTCTATGGGAAAGAAATAACATAGCGTTTTGTCTCTGCTGGGATTTTAACCTGAAACCCCAACGGTTCTCAACCCACTTTGTTGACCACTACGCCACACCCTTGGGTGTGGTATTCATTTTCTTTTGATCTATATGCATCATTTGACAACATTTCCATTCATTACTTCAAAAGAATTCTATTGCTAAATACTTTTTTACTGATAAGTAAACGAGAAAAAAGAAACCGGGGGGAGGGGACTATATTCAAGTAACACAAAGGTCAGAAAACATAAATGAAAGAGAAGAAATCATCAAAAACAAGAACCAGGTAGTACATACTTGGCCAAAGCTAAGTTGCAATCTCCTGAATCTCAAGTCGACGAGAAGGTTTTAGGACACCATTGCAGCAGTTTCATCTTCTTCGGCTTCTCCTGCTGGCACTTCGTTAAACATATACTGGCTCTGATACTCCATCAAGTACTGTGTGGATCTCTTCACATCATAAAACAGATTATAGACTCGAGTAATATCTTCCACTTCAACAGCCTTTCCTTTGCGCTTTTGGCAGGCCAATGCTGCAGAAGTGATAAGATGGATGGCGTATCTCAAAGAAGTATTCACCCCGATCTTGGTCAATAAAACTTTTGCATCCTCAGACATTTCTACATCCTCCTCTTGGCATCTGATGTCCAGGATTTTGCGAATTTCTTCCTCTTTGTAAGGTTGTGTAGAGATGATGAGCAGGCGATCAAGAAAGTCAATTGGAATCCCGTGCGGGGATCTGTAGTTTGTTCCCCGGATTGTAGTAATGCCTCTATTTGTAGCAACAACCAATATAGGTGCCATGTCATTCTCCAGAGCTCGGTTTAGGAAAGAGAAACACTCAATGTCAAGCATATGTACTTCATCAATGAAGAGGACACCAGGCACAATCTCTGCCTTTCCTTCCTCCCTCCACTCTGCAACCTTGGTATCTATTTGTTCTCTCACTTCAGCACGAATCTCACCAGTATCACCCGTAAATAGTGCTAAAAATCCCTGTGTTCTGAAATTGAGATGAGCTGATTAACATATTTAATCTAGTGAAGTAGGAAACAAGGAGATTCTTTTAAGATGTCAGATGTTTTCAGAGGCAACTCCGAAACTCAAAGCATGAAACTTAAAAGTTTTGCAAATACACTAAATAGGAAAGACATGAAACTGCGGATGGCAAGTGGCATCACTAGTAATCTGAATTGAAGCGGAGAAAAGGCAAAGGAAAGAGGAAGATACAAAATCTAAGACTAGTAACAAACATAAATATTTGTTAAAAGTAGTCTATCAACCTCAGCACACAGGAAGATCAGTCTCCTATTCAAATGTTATAGTCCATCCCCCCCCCCCCCCCCCCCCAAATGAGGCAAAACAAAAACTACCATAAAATGCAAAAACCAACCAAACATAATGCAGAAAAGAGAGGTTAAAATACAGTTCACCAAGAGTGAAGGGATTAGCAAGAAAGAAGTAGTCATGTCAGTTCCTAGTCAAAACACACCACATTCATTCTTTTGGCAACATTTTACTACAAACATGAATGTTGTTTTTGAAGCCAATCCTGTCAAATGATCACCAAGAAAAGCTACTAAATGAATACTCATTGTATCCCCGTGCATTACCAGCATAATATTTTATGATAACATAAATAGCTAACTTAGCAAAAAGTATCTTATAGGAGATGAATGGAATAATACTATTTGGGATGCTGCACTTCACTTCAAAAACCTTTTGACAGAACACTTACGATTCCAACAACAACATACCCAGTGTAGTCCCACAATGTGGGGTTTGGGGAGGGTAGAGTGTACACAGACCTTACACCTACCTCAGAGAGGTAAGGAGGCTGTTTCCATAGACCATGACTCAAGGAAAAACACTCCAAAGCAGAAGGAACAGAAGCACAAGAATCAATCGATAATAACAAAACAGCACAGAGTAGCAGTTGACACAAACTTATTCTTATTCATATTCCTAACCTAATAGATGAGTTGAAAAGAAACCCAACTTTTTAAAGAACAATTTCCTAAGGGAGGGTAATGCAGAAAGGAACAATTAAGTAATCAATCATAGATAAATTTAAATCATTCCTTTCGAACAACACACCCCATGTCGTCCTGTCAGCTCAAGGAAAAACAGTCCAGAAAAAGAAGTAACGGAAGTACAAGAATCAACAGATAATAACAAAACAACATATAGTATTAGCAGAACAGAAGCTACAACCAAACAATATGATAATCGAGCTACAAGGAATCAAAAAAATCATTTCTTTCCATAAACACATAACATTAGTAGCAAATTAGTACCTGCTATTTATGACATCGATTTCGTGAAGGGTAACGCAATGAACAATCTCCTTGCGCTTCTGCAGCTCCCCTTCAGGACATTGTACAAACTTAGTCTGAGGTCCCATAGCATCATAATCCCTCGACCTCGAAAACGACCTCCCCAACTTCGTAATCTTCCCAGAAGCCTTGTCAATAGCAATAACATCCCCACTCTGTACTTTCTCCTTCCCTAAAGCCTCAATCATCTTCGCCCCCAAATCATAAACCGTCTCCATATCAGTAGTCTTCAAAGTCAATTTCCCTGTTTTCGACGCAGCTCCAGCCACCGCCGGCCTATCAATATGTACTTCCACAACTTCACCTTCAATAACTTCAGCTTCTTCTTTAATCCTCACACCAATTGCTTTACGAAAAGCCTGCATTAACGCTTCAGTTTTCGACATATCAAGTGAATAAAGTTCGCTACCAGCAAGCATAGCAAAAGGGGTTTCTTGCCCTAACGATTTAGCCATACCCATCGCTATAGCTGTCTTCCCGGTTCCGGGTTGACCCGCAAGTAGCAGTGCACGACCCGCAATTTTACCTTGTTGAACCATTTTAACAATGATTCCGGCAGCTTTTCGAGCTGGAATTTGACCTACCATACCTTCAGAGCTTAATCGAGGTTCGAGTGAAGAATCGAGGCCAAGACCTCTGATATGAGAGTGTGCCCCTATGCGTTCTATACGGGTTAGGTCACGCATCTCTGAGATTTTCAACTCCCCCATTGCCATTGATGAAGCTAGAGAGAAGCAGAGGAGAAAGAGAGACAGAGAAGGTAGCAGAAAAATTAGGTTTTAGGGTTTATGGAGGATCGATCCTATAACCATAATAATCATGCGAGTCGGGTCGTTTCGGGTCGGTTATCCATCAACATTCAAACAAACCAAATGAAATATTATGTTATTCATGTTGCATTTTCTTCTCAAAGTCAATTTGCTTAATTTTCAAAGTAAATTAGTTAATTAGATATGTTAGTTCAATATCTTAAGTAAAAAATTTAGATATTTAAAATTATATTAAAAATATTATAAATGACAATTTCTTATATATCAATATAATGAAAAAATAAATAAATGTTAGTCAAAGTTATTATATTTTGATTCTAAAAAAAAAGAAAATCATGACAATTAAAAATTTACAAAGTGACTATAGTACTCGTTTTATGATTTCATAAATGACAATAGTGAAAGTATGGTTTAAATTAGAGAAAATACATTTAAAAAAATCTGAACTTGATCGGATAACTTATTTTAGCACTTAAACTATACGGACATTTAAATATTTTTAATATGTTTAAAGTGAACTAAATATAACCCTAAAAGATGTGTGACAAAGAGAGTGAGTTCACTCACCTAATAGCGTGTGAAGGAATTAAAAAAAAAGATTATTATAAAATTATACACATGTCATTTTTTATAGGTCAATATATAATTAATATTTTAAATATTATTTTCTTAATATATTAACTTTTATTAAGCTATATGATTTTTCTTATTGGCCCACAATTTTTTAATTTTTTTTCTCTTTATTTTATTATTTTTCCCCAATAAGCTTATTCTCCTTTGAAACATCCTTTTTTACTCCATCTTCATCTTCAAACTCAACACCTACATCTTATTATTGACATCAATTTCATACATACAAATTTTGTTGATTTCCATCGTAGCTAAGAAAATCTGGTTTGTTCATTTAATAAGACGAAGAAAGGAAGAGAAACAAGAGATGTGGTGGAGCTCGTTGGAAAATATGAAGAGAAAAAAATGAATAGATAAATAGAAATGGTGAAGAAGAAAGAAGTGAAGGAGTTGGGTGGGGGTTGGGTATGGGAGAATAAAAATAGATCCACATTTTAAACTTTATTTTTCAAAAATGCAGTTGTAATTAATAACTTAGTGTAAATTAATTTTAAGAAGTGTTAAAGAAAAATTTGTGAAATAATTAATAAAAAAAATAAGTAATAGCGTGGTGTTGACATGGCTATGAGTGGCACTTACATGTCTATGATGTGGCAAGTGAGACTGGTATAGTAATCTCAAGGTGATTTTTAATTCACTTCAAAGATGTTAAAGGAGATATTAAACGCCCGTGTAATTTAAGTGCTAAAGTAAGTTATCGAACCAAGTTCGGAGGGGGAGGGGTATGTATTTTCTCTTTAAATTATGTTCTAAAATGATATTCTTAATAATGTGTATTGCCTAGCAAATACAATAGTTTGACTCTAAAAAGGAAAATTATGACAATTTAAAAGTGGACAAAATGAGTATAATACTCATTTTATAATTTCATAAAGGGAAAAGGGTCAAAAATACCCCTCAACTTTGATTTATTGTTTAAATTTACCCTCGCCGTTAAAATAAAATTAATTTTACCCCTCGCCGTTAGAATAAAGTTAATTTTACCCCTTCTGTTACTAATTTCACCAAATTTACCCCTCATTAGACGGATTGACCCAAATTGACCCGAATTTACCTCTTTGACATATTTAATGGAGATTTGGGAGAATGAGTAAATGGGTATATGAGATTTGGAAGAATGGGGTCGGGTTATTTTAAATGATCGAATTAATGGATTAAAATAAGGAATAGGTTTTTTTAAAAAAATTCGGGTCAATTTGGGTCAATCCATCTAATGAGGGGTAAATTTGGTGAAATTAGTAACATGAGTGGTAAAATTAACTTTATTTTAACGATGAGGGATAAAATTAACTTTATTTTAACGGCGAGGGGTAAAATTAACTTTATTTTAACGTCGAGTATAAATTTAAATAATAAATCAAAGTTGGGGGGTATTTTTGACCCTATTTCCTTTCATAAATGGCAATAGTGAAAATTATGTCCTAAAATGATTTTCTTAATATGTATACATTGTCTCGCAAATTCAATCAATATGAAATTAAAATTATATATTTATCAATTTTGTTGTTATCGATTTTGATTTGGTCATTCAGTTATTAAATTATATATAAAAATAAAAGAAATGATTCTGAGAGTGAGAAAAAAAGACAATTTATTCAAAAGGATATGAATTATCCTCGTGCCATTTTGGATTCTATAATTTTTATATATGTACTGTGATTGTATTTTATAAAGAAAAACATGTATACAATTTTTTTTGTTCAAGATTGATTATTTCTTCGAAGGGTTTTAAACAAAATCAAAATAAAAATAAAAATTGTCTAATTCTAAAAAAGTAAACAATCAACCCAAATAAAAATCAAAATATTTAGTTTTCATGGTTTGAATTAGTTTTTACCTAAATCATGAACGCTTCTAACAATCATTTTACCGTCATTAACAATGTCCATTATCACTATCAATCACTACAGTTAGTCATCACCACACGTACCACCTCTTTCATTATAATTATATCTAATAATAATAACTAAACTCAAAGGATAAGAAATTACAAGAACAAATAGTTTGACTACTAATGATACAAAATGATAAGCGGGACTACACTTAACTATCTGGCTAACATTCTCCCTATTTTGTGCCCTCCGAAACCTCCCAACTAAGGTTCGGAATAAGCTGAATTTTCATCATGTTCTGTCCAATCACATGTTCAATACTTTTTTGTTATATCTCTATCTCTCTTAAAATCATGCATAGGCAATCTCTCACAATTCTGTATGGGGACAATGCAAGTAAATAAATTTGTTAGTATTACGATAAAACATATGATTTTATGATCTGCTACTATATTTAAGATTTTAAAATGCATATTAAACATCATTAATATTGAAATTATGTAATACAAAAAATGATTTCGATATTAATTAAAAATATTGAATATCAAAATATTTTAGAATACATAACAAATACTATTATGTTGGAACCACAATATCAAAAATTTCCATTTCAGTTTTAATTTGATATCAAATTCAATATCTAACTTACCAGCTCATGTTGGGCTTCAAAAGATAAGGCCCAATATCCTGCTCCATCTCTAAGCCCAAGCTCATGTGGCCCAATATCCTGCTCCATCTTAATTTTCGTTTCTCTTTTGCTTCTAGCGAAGTTTCTAGCTCTAAATAATAGGAATTTTGGTATGAAGTGTCGATAAGTTCATTATTATAAATCTTAAAGGTTGCATTCGTCGAAGTTAAAATTTAAATTTGCCTCTATCGAAATATCATGAGATTACATAAGGTTTTTTTAAGTTTCTATCAAGTATTTGCATTAGGCTAACCATAGGGTCAGGGGCGGACCCACATGGGGCTGCCCGGGTGCTCGAACACCCATTAAGCTCGTATCGAACTATGTATATTTATATCAAAATTAAGGTAATATTATATAAAATAAAAGTCGAGCACCTAATAAACAAATGTATTAGTTGGCATGGCGGTTGGAAATGGATTTTCAAAGTCTTATATTTCTCAAAAATGCCCAGGTTCAATTCCCTGTAATTATATTTTTTTTATTTTAAAATCAACTCTTTTCTTTTTCACCCTTTCACGAATTGTCCTATTTCTAATTTTTCTAAAACAAAATTCTTTTTTCAAGATTATTTTTCTTTTTGATTTTTTTGGCTATCTTATGTAAATATAATTATTTTTCTTTTGACAAAGTATTAAATTTATACATTTATATTTATGATCGATAGCTTAAAAAGTAACCTCAATCTTAAAATCTTGAATAGTTTACTTCTCATGTCTATTATGTAACTTAATCTCCAATAAAATATAAACAGTCATGACCTTCCATTACTATTAACTTTTTCTTCTCATCAGTCTAATTAGGAAAAATAAAAGGGAAGGAAAAAAAGGTGTTCTAGCGCCTTTATTTCAGTTTTCCAATTTAAAAGCGAAAGAGTCTTTCTTACGTTGGTTTGCCTTTTTGGTAATTACAATTGTATGTGAAAGTATATTGTTTCTCCTCTTTTTTTCTTGAACCAATTCAAATATTTCGATTGTCTATTGCATTGAAAAAATAACACCTATGTTGACGAATTTTAGCTCGCAGTTACGCTCTTTGGTTTATATAAGTTGAAAATAGTGAGCACCATAGTTGAAAATTTCTAGATCCGCCACTGCATAGGTTAACTGCTTCGCAACTAATCCTAAATTGTGTCGTGTAAGGCCAATTTAAGGAAAAAATGCTCTCTTATAACAATATTGTTTTTTATATCAAAACCTCGAATTTGAGAAATTTGATTAAAGAAAGAAGAATGATAGTAGAGGAGTTCTCTTATGGATATTGTACTTGACTTTACCATCAATTTGTGGAGACAATAATAAAGTAACACATCAAGCTGAGTATTATATATAAAGCGCGGATTAATGATAAAATTTATAACTAATTAACTTTTCTTTTAGTGATTTTAGATATTATATTTGATTGTGAAAGAGTTTGAGTATCAAATTTAAATTTTTAAGACAACGATTGACTCAAGAGTCACGATGATATAAACTCCTCAACTAATTATAGACAAGTAATAGAAACAACATAGAAAATTAAATAACATAAATAAGATCATCCTTTAATTTTTAATTTGTCAATCGAACAACATTGATTATACTGCATGCTCATGCATTTTTATTTTTTTGTAAAATGATCTAATCTTCTTCAAATCTCAGTTTTCTTTTAAAAAAAAATTTGGTCTGCTATTTAATTAATTTAATGATGCTGTGAACAAGAGGCAATAATGAAAAAGTTCAAGTTATTAATTTGTAGCAAGAAAAACGAATTTGTATATCATGAAGATACTATCAATATATTGCTAAGTTTGGTAACGCTAATATCCCTCATGTAATAGCTACCTAGGTTTATATATATATATATTTATATATATATATATATATTTTGCAGATTTCTAAGTTTTTAATCAAACATAATGTTAATTTTCTATTATATATGCCTACCAAACGTTGTATAATCCTGAGGGATAGTTCGGCTGGTAAAGGCTTGAGGACAAAGTCCTTCAGGTCCCAGTACGAGCCTCAGCAGGGCCACTGGAGGCATTATAAATTTTCTGCGTCTCTTGGGCCCCGTGGAACTAACCATGGTGCACCCGCTTTGAAATAGTGGGACCCGATGGGTACAGCTAGTCGGCTTCGCAAAGCGATATATGGAAACCACGGCAAAAAAAAAAAGTTGTATAAGTTATATAAATATGAATAACTTTTCTTATTCAACTACCAAACGATCTCGAGATCTGAATCGATGGATCAAACTTTTCTATAATATTTTATACAAGTATTAGTTATGTAGGAATCGATTATTCACCTATTTGTTATTTTATCTTATATCATGTATATTATAAGACATAAATACCTTCGTTAGTTATTCATGTATATATTATACGAATTTTTAAGTTATCAATCAAATATAATATAATTTTCTATTATATATGCTTATCAAATTTGTATAAGTTATATAAATATGAATAATCTTTTTTATTCAACTATCAAATGATCCGGAGATCTGAATCGATGGATCTAACTTTTGAAAAGAAAGCTGAAAAGTAACTTTTCGTATGAATAAATAATTTGTAGTGCTTATTTGGCCAAATACATTATAAGTGATCAAACATTAATATAATAAATTATTTTTTTCCTTTTTTTTAGTAACATGAATTCACTTTTGCTTTAATTATAACATTTTTGGGCATTATCCAATTTTTAAATAAAAAGTAACTTTTTATTCCAGACTCCAGTATGGTGCATACGCTTTTTCTTTTCTTAATTAATTCAAGATATCTACAGTAACTTTTCAGAATAGTTGTAGTACTAATAAATATAAAATTTATGCATTATAAAAATAAAAAGATTTTTTGGGATAAATTTCAGAGTGAGGTATATAAAAAAATGATTGAAAGGTGTAAATTCATAGTACATAAGTTTTAAAACTTACCAATAATTAGTGATGAATAAAAAAAATATTAAAACAAGTTATTTTTTTGTTTGTTTTTTGAAGTTCATCATTTTTCTATAAAAAATATGTCATTTTTTTATTTCAAAATACTTTTAACGGTAAATTAACGATGAATTTTATAGATAACTCTTTTGTTATTATTTTTGTTTTGCCAACTCGGTATGTATTGAAACTATAGGATAATTGACGGGGTAGACCCATATTTAATTTTAAACACTTCAATATTTATATATTGCTTTTATTCGTTTAATATAACGAATCAAACAGTCAAAAGAAAAGATAATATCATGACATTATCAATATATCTTATTCAGTATTATTCTTATATATCGTATCAAACAATTCCATATTGTATATAAGAATTTATTGTAATTATGTCTTCATTTATTATTGTTGTATGTAACACAAATACTTTGGAGTCTTTTGATAAAATATACGGAAAAGGATCAAAATTGCTCCTGAACTATGTGAAATAGATCACTTATACCCTTCGTTACATTTTGAAATAAAAAATGTCTCTGCTGTTATCCTAAGAGACCACGTATATCCTCAAGAGTTAACACCCCATATTTTTATTGACTTGGCGATATTATTTTTTTATTTGTATATAAAAAGTTGCCTCTGATATTTTCTTTATTGATTTTTCTCCTTTTATTTTGAATTGGTTGATGGTGAATTCTATGATTCATATTTCATCTAATACATCTTAAGGATTCATTGGCCATGAAATTTATATTTATTTTCTTCCAGAAATTTTTATCATTTTATTTGAAAATCAGGTGTTTTAATATATAAATTTTAAATATAACTTAAAAAATATCGGAAATTTTATTTTCACTTTTACTATATACATATTTTTCAAAAATAATTTCTTTATTTTTCATTTTATATACAAAAATAATCCCACTTATATTTGATTTCATATTTAAATCACACATTTATTTTTAAAAAATACATTTAAACAATTAAATATAGTTTGTCTTCGTCTTTAATTAGCTCAAAGTTCAAAAAATTTAAATAAAGTTAAAAAGTTATTCGTAATAGTATGTAGTAGCTCATCTATAACATTACGTAGTTATCGATTTTGAGATATTACTTTTATGTTTTAAGAGCAAAATTGATTGAATATTCCAGATAAGTTAATTAAGTTGAGTGATTTTGGCGACTTCTAAATATTATAAGAGGTATAAAAAAAATATTCATGTTGTAAATATTAGAGGGTTTGAGCATTAAAAATATATGATGCTATTTAAAATCGAGTTAGAAAATAACATTTCAAAATTAAAATTATGGATTTAAACATATTTTTTAAAGATAAATTGAAATCAGATTAATATTATTGAGCGCGCACAACTCACTTAAAGAGTTTTTACATTATTTATTTCATTGAGAGTTTCTTTTTCTTCTATAAAAGGACTCTATTCATTATTATTCTCATTTATATTCAAGGTTTGTTTCTTCTCCATCTTCTTTTTTTTTTTTTTTTTTTTTTTTTTTGGATTGGTTAATAGTGAATTCTATAAATAATTAAAAATAAAATTTAGAATTTAGGAGTATTTTGAATTTCTTTGATGGATTCAAGATTTTAAGTTTCTATGTTCTAGATTTTACGATAACATTTAAGATTTGAAATTTATTATGAGTTTTACCATACTAGTATCAAGTCAATATTATATTAATTATAAATAAACTCTTAGCCAAACATTTTTTTCCATATATATTTGAGAAAAAACTATAGATTTTATGTGAGTTAGTGATTATAATTTCTATTTTTTTTATCTTATTTGCTCACCTAAACATATGAATCATAAATAAAGAATGTATCTTGCGATTTCAATTAAATTCATTATTTTTGTTTGAAGTTGATTTATTTTACTAATTGTGTTATACTTTTACTAAAAAAATTATTTCAACTTTTAACTAATTATATTATACTTTTTATTGAAATTATATTTTCTAACTTTAATTTTCAACTACACAAAAATAATAAAGTATTTTATATTACTTTACACCTAATATGGAGTTTGTTAGTGGAGAGAAGCATATTATATTATGATTGATCTATTTTCATTTATTCATATATATATATATATATATATATATATATATATATATATATATATATATATATATATATATATATATATATATATGGAGCCCCTTGGTATAAGGGTTCATCCGAACCCCTTTCAACGGAAAATTATACTATTTATGCATGATTAATATAATATTTATGTATATATAGTAGATAAGCATATTATATTATAATTGATCTATTTTCATTTATTCATATATATATATATATATATATATATATATATATATCAAAAGATCAATTGCATAATTGCATAATTCTATTTCACTGCAATTGTATAATGCACAATTGTATAATTCGCTGGCCTATTTCGCTGCAATATCTGTATAAAATTTACTTTGCATACAATTGAATCGAAGTAAAATGTTTGTATATTGTATTATTATAAGTGTATAGGAAAAAGATATATGTTTTTCTCTCGCTTAATACAAAAATAGAAACACAATGTATACACTTCTGTTGTATAAAGCGAGAGAAAATTGTATTTCACTGCAATTGTATAATTCGCTAGTCTTTTTCGCTGCAATATTTGTATAAAATTTGCATTTGTATACAATTGAATCGAAGTAAAATATTTGTAAATTATATAATTAAGTGTATAACACGAAGATATATGTTTTTGCATGTGTATATACAATTTTCTCTCGCTTTATACAAAACAGAAACATAATTTATACACTTCTGTGTATAAAGCGAGAGAGGCGAGCAGAGGGAGAGTGGCGAGCGAGAATGGGAGAGTGGCGAGCGAGAGTTTTGGGAGAGAGGGCGACTGTCAAACTTCGGCAAATGTTTGCTATGGGACACAATTAAATCAAACAATAGTTACTCCATTTATAGGTTATTAATTTGCTATTATATACAATTATCCCAACTATATTTATAACATTTTTGTTATTATATATAATTTTTCCTTTATTATACTGTATCATCTTTGATGAATACAATAATTAGACAAACCACATCGTAATCTATCGTTATATAATGTCTCACGTAGCAATTTAAAGGTAAATTCATAAAAAAATGTAAGATACGAAGAATATAAAAAAAAAGTAAAAAATGATAACGTGATAAAAAAAAAAGTAAAAAAATCATGAAGTTGACCCTTGACGTAATAATTATAAATTATCATTTCTTGGCTTAGCTTTATGGTCATAGTTCTACGTTGCATATTTTGATTTGTCCATCTGTTATGTAAAATAAAAGATTTGCACAAATTATTGATCATGTTCTATTTTCACATGTTAGAAATCATGGATTCATAGTCAATTCAGCTGACAAGACTTGTCTACTTTTATTTTGTAACTTTTTTTATCGGCTTATTTGGTAAAGTATATAAATATAATATTAAATAAATTATATTTATATTATTAAAAATTAATTATGTTGATATTATTTTTTATCTGGTGATTAACTTAGTATATTCATGTGTTAATAGTTTGTGCCTATTTATGTTTTTAACAATTTATATATCATTAATACTGAATATAGATAAAAGTTTTCTATCGAAAAATGAATTAAATAATTTCATGTCTGATACATTTTTTCTAACAATCCCATATTGTTATATGTATTTCCTTTGAGTGGATGGTTCATTGAAAATACTTTTTTTATTCTAATAAAAATAAATATTTTATATTTTATTTATAAAATTATACTGAATATATATATTTTTTAAATATTTTGTGTGGCTAATAATTTGGTTGAACTAACAAAATATTTGGTTGAAGTACTAGTGGAGTCATGTTTGACAGGTTTCAGTCTCTCATTTGATAATACTTTTCCCTTCCATAAAAAAGAGTCAAGAAATGATAAAGCATGGCAAAATTTATACCACAAGTTACAAATCTGGTTTATTTTTTTTTGGGGTGATAATTTTGGTTCACTCTTATTTTTTTAATGTTAAGAAATTAATTTATAACTATGATAAATTTATTAAGTGGAGTTTGAAAAGAGTAAATTATATTTTTTTTTATTTTGGGAAGGTAAAAAAATGATTTGTTATAGGCTCTTGCTGATGAGCGAATGAAAAGGCTAAAATATGAGGCAAGGGAATTCGTGATTTTGGCATAAAATTTGATATTTTATGTATATAGTTTTAAGAACTGATATAATATTATTTGATGACACTTGTAATACAAGAAAGCTAAATGATAATATTTGATTGAATGTTGAGTTATTTACTCGATCAAGAATTATAACCTAATTCTCACTTAATACATTTTTTCCTTCTTTCTTTTTAGGGGAGTGTGGTTGGGGGCGGGGGGAGGAGGGCCAAATGTACCCGAACAATTCAAAATGGGCCAATTTTATCGTTTGTCACGTTTTTGACTTGAAAATATCTTTATTATTATATTTTTTACTCAAAATGCCCTTCAACTATCAAACTAGCTCAAAAATATCCTTCTCGTGAATGATTGTTTCAAAACTAGAAAAAAATGGGTCAAGCTTTCTCTATAAACCCGAATCATCTGGACATCTTGTTTTAATTTACTCGAATCATCTCTGTCTCACTTCTCGCATCTTAACTAATAAGAAGGTCACTCCTATCATAAGTCAAATATCTTTATTCCTAATCTTATCTCACATGATATGTCTATAAATCTATCTCAACATTCTCATATTTAATTTTCTACTATCATCTCTTGAGTATGAAAACTCTTGATCGGCCAACACTCTGACGCATAGAGTATGATTGCACTAACCTACCACTTGTAGAACTTATCTTTAAATCAATTTGGTGACATATTCTTGTAATACAAAACACTGATATGAGTCTCTATTTCATCCATTCTGTTTTAATACGATGGATGACATTCTTATAGTATCATTGAAAGTAACTTTTAATAAGAAACCTTAATGATATCAATACAGTATATATATATATACTGATTTAATATTAATTAAGCGATATAATCAGTCTTTATGATATTAATACGGTATATACCATAAAACACGTCATGTTTATATATATATATATATATGATATTTAGTACATGGACAATATGAGATCGATTAGGTATTGTTAGGTAGAATACCTATCGCATTTTTTAATTTCACTAAAAGTTAACAAGTGTCTTATGAATTAGTTTGATATATGAATATTATACATAAATAAACTAAAGGATGAGACACTTTTTAATACAATATTTTTGTATTGCTAAATTTGAATCTTAAATAAATAAATAAATAAATTTAGTTGGCAGACATTATTTGCAAATGGATAACTTATTGATAACTTAGTTATCAAAGACATTATTATATCTTCCTTCCTTATCAGCCACAAAACAAAAAGAGCACAATTTTTTTTTAAAAAAAAATTCTTTTTGAAAACATTTTTTTTAATTTATAAAATGAGATACGTGTACCATCGATATTTTCTTGGATATTTCTTTATTCAAACAAATATCTTAAAAAGGAAAAAAAGAAAAAAAAAAGAGACGTGTTCGAACTTTTTATTTCTATACAAAAATCGAAAATAACAATACATTTTATGGGTCATTTAGAAAGCGACATAGAATAAATAAAAAAATATTTTAGGTTTTTTAAATATCTTTCGAACTTATTTTAGTAAATGTATAATCATGTTTTATTATGAAATTCTTTTAAAAAATATTTTTAATTTTTTGAGTGAAAAATAATATTTAAAAATGAACTTATATATGATCATGAGTACGAATTAAATTCGCTTTCGAATAATTTGAAATGAAAAGATGAAAATATATTATTGTTATTTTTCAAATTTTTGAAAATTTTAGAATTCGACTTCAAAGTTGAATTTCTACCTTCGTGATTAAACATATTTTTCCAAATATATGCAAAATTAATTTCAAAATATCTTTCGAAAATTATTATTTTTATCTGAGGTACCAATCGATATCTTATTGACCCTAAGTTTTTGTCGTTTTTGAAAAGTTTCCATTCAAATTTTACTTTTCCTGTTGATAAGATAGCCTACAGCTCACCAACAACCCAATATTTTCCATAAAAAAACCTTCATTTTCTCTCTAATCTCTTGAATTTACAAAAAAATATTCAAAACCCTTCAAGAAATTCCAAATCTTTACCCAAATTTGAAGTAATCTTGAAGTAAAGATTTGATTTTTATCTAATTTTTGCCTTTAAAATTGTGATTTTTGGTTCTGGATTGTTGATTCTTGATTTTTTGAACATAGTATCCATATGGGGTTTGAAAAAGATAAAGCAAGTTCATCCTCTCATGTTTTACAAATCCCAAGAGAAGATACACCATTGTTATCCAAGAATCATCAGCATCTTTCTTCACCTTCAAAGACTTTTGCTAATGTATTCATAGCCATAGTTGGAGCAGGGGTTCTTGGACTTCCATATACATTCAAGAGAACAGGATGGGTAATGGGTGCTCTTATGTTATTTACAGTTGCATTTTTAACTTACCATTGTATGATGCTTCTTGTATATTCTAGAAGAAAGATTGAATCCCATCTCAAGATTTCAAAAATTTCATCTTTTGGTGATTTGGGGTTTGCTGTTTGTGGACCTATTGGTAGGTCTGCTGTTGATGTTATGATTCTTCTGTCACAAGCTGGTTTTTGTATTAGTTACCTGATTTTCATAGCAAATACTTTAGCATATTGTTTTAATTACTCCAAAACTAATCCAAATCCTAAAGTCTTTGGGTTTCCACCTAAAGCTGTGTATATTTGGAGCTGTTTCCCTTTTCAGTTGGGGTTGAATTCAATTCCTACTCTTACCCTTTTAGCCCCTTTGAGTATTTTTGCTGATGTTGTTGAATTAGGAGCTATGGGGGTTGTGATGGTTAAAGATGTGATGATTTATGTAAAGAGTAGTCATGTTCTTGAAACTTTTGGTGGATTTAGTGTGTTTTTCTATGGTCTTGGTGTAGCTGTTTATGCTTTTGAAGGTGTTGGAATGGTATTGCCTTTGGAAGCTGAGACAAAAGATAAGGCAAAATTTGGGAAAATCTTGGGTTTTTCAATGGCTTTGATATCTCTATTGTATGGTGCTTTTGGTGTATTGGGATATTTTGCTTTTGGTGAAGATACAAAGGATATAATTACGACGAATCTTGGACAAGGATTACTTAGCAGCCTAGTTCAAATTGGTCTTTGCATAAACTTGTTCTTTACTTTCCCTCTGATGATGAATCCAGTTTACGAAGTAGTCGAAAGGAGGTTTTGTGAAGGGAGTTACTGTGTTTGGATAAGATGGATTATGGTTTTGGTAGTGACGTTCGTGGCGTTGTTTGTGCCAAATTTCGCTGATTTCTTGTCATTGGTTGGGAGTAGTGTGTGCATAATTCTTGGCTTTGTGTTGCCTGCTTTGTTTCATCTGATTGTGTTCAAAGATGAGCTAAGATGGCATGGTTTGGCTTGTGATGGTGCAATTATTGTAGTGGCTGCTGTTTTTTCAGTCTATGGAACCTACTCTTCATTGCTGGAGATATTGTTTGGAGCCAAGGAATAAATTGTGTTTGTCTTCCTTTATTAATGTACAAGTTCAAGAGATGTTTATCTTGTATATCCATCAGAA
>JABWTJ010000408.1:0-297500 GCA_016801875.1 Solanum sitiens
TCTTCTCGTGGATTTTCAACCGTCTTGATGCATATGCAATCACCTTGCCATCCTGCATAAGAACACATCCCAAACCTACTCGAGAAGCATCACAGTACACCACATACCCTTCACCACTCCTCGGCAATATGAGAACTGGGGCTGAAGTGAGTCGGTCTTTGAGCTCTTGGAAGCTCTTTTCACAAGTTTCAAACCACTCAAACTTCGCTTTCTTCTTTGTTAAAGCTGTCAATGGAGCAGCAATAGCGGAAAAGCCCTCAACAAACCTGCGATAGTAATTAGCCAAACCCAAGAAACTTCGAATATTTGTAGGAGTGAGGGGTCTCGGCCAATTCTTTACTGCCTCAATCTTTTTCGGATCGACCTATACACCCTGATCGGACACAACATGACAAAGGAAGGTCACGGATCTCAGCCAAAACTCCCATTCACTGAATTTTGCATACAGCTGATGTTCCCTGAGTACTTGCAATGTCATTCTCAAATATTGTTCATGCTCTTCTCTGGTCTTAGAGTACATGAGGATGTCATCTATGAATACTATAACAAAAGAATCAAGGTATTCACGGAAGACTCTATTCATAAGGTCCATAAACGCGGCTGGTGCGTTAGTGAGACCGAATGACATGACAAAAAACTCGTAATGACCATACCTAGTACGGAAAGCAGTCTTAGGAACGTCCTCTTGTCTCACTCTAAGTTGGTGATAGCCTGACCGGAGATCTATTTTAGAAAAGAAACTTGAACCTTGGAGCTGATCAAATTGATCATCAATTCTGGGAATAGGGTATTTGTTCTTTATAGTGACTTTGTTGAGTTGCCGTTAATCGATACACATTCTAAGAGATCCATCCTTTTTTTTAATGAACAACACTGGAGCACCCCATGGGGATATGCTCGGCTGGATGAAGCCCTTATCAAGTACATCTTTTAAATGCAACTTCAACTCTTTGAGTTCAGCTGGAGTCATTATATAGGGAGGAACGGAAATTGGTTTGGTGTTGGGATCTAGGTCAACACCAAAGTCAATTTCACGTTCAGGAGGGATTCGTGGTAAATCCTCCGGAAAGACATCTTGAAACTCATTTAGTATGGACACAGAGTCTATGGAAGGAACTTCATGTTCTAAGTCATTGACTCTGACTAAGTGGCATAAGTACCCCTTAGATAACATCTTATTGGCTTTAAGATAGAAAACTATTTGGCCTGTTGGATTTGAACCACGCCCTTCCCATTCCAGCTCTAACTCATTAGGAAATTGAAACCTTACTACCCTATTTCGACATTCTATGGTAGCATAGCATTTATGGAGCCAATCCATACCCAAAATTATATCAAAATCAAGCATGGTTAATTCTATTAGGTCCGCATAGGTAACTCTATTAAGAATAATTATTGGGCAATCTCTATATACTCTTTCAACCCTAATATTGTCTCCTATGGGAGTACTAACTAGAAAAGATTCATGTAAGATCTCAGGAACCAAGTCAAATTTACTAGCTACTAAAGGAGTAACAAAAGACAAAGTGGATCCTGGATCTAACAATGCATACACAGGAAAAGAAAAGACAAGCAAGTTACGAGTGACCACATCAGCTGACTTCTCTTGCTCCTCTCTACCCTTCAAAGCATAGAACATATTCCTCTTGGGAGGTTCGATTGCAGCAGTAGGATTAGGCCGAGGCTGAGTATCTGCCTTGGTCACATGTGGGCAGTCCCTGATCATATGTCCACTCTTACCGCACCAATAGCAGGCATTTGAACCTACCATGCACTCACCTCCATGCGAACGACCACACTTGCCACACGGCTTTCTGTCACGCTGGGCATTTCTATCATTGCCCTTCTTGGGGCCAGACTTGTCCCCTTTGGCATTAGTGTTCCTGGAAGGAATAGGATTACCTGAGTGCTGGTGCTCCTTTTTGAACTTGGGCCTGTCCTGGACTCCAAACGAACCCCTACCAGTGCTAGAACCAGACTGATCCAAGGGCCTAGGCTTCTTGCCTTCTCGGACTCTCTTTCTCCGACGACTCTCCTCAACCTGCTGTGCATGTACCATCAACCTATCAAGGTCCATGTTATCATGCAACATGGCTGCCCGATATTCCTCCTCCAGATCCTCCGATACACCAGTCACAAACCTGCTCATCTCATCCCTACTACTAGACACCAGGGAAGAAGCATATTTGAAAAGTTTAACAAACTTCAAGGAGTATTCCTTGACCGACATACCTCCCTGACGTAGGTTGATGAACTCCTCAACCTTATCCTCTCTCTGCTCTCTGGGAAAGAACCTCTCCAGGAATGCAGTCTTAGAGAACGTCTCAAGTGATGGGGACTTCTCCTGGTGCTCGGCCATCTCCCCACATCATGTACCACACTTGAGCCACATCTTTGAGCTGGTATGCAGCCAACTCAGCCTTCTCCTCTTCATTAACACCCGTAGCACAGAGAATCTTGTGAACCTTATCCACAAGCTCCTGGGGATCCTCATTGGATTTGGACCCAAAGTAGGCTGGAGGATTCATTCTGGTGAAATCTCTCAATCTACTAGCCATGGTGCTAGCATATGGGTTCTCCCTGGGAGCACCTTAGCTAGTGTCCTAGGCTGTGATAGCTTGTGCCTGAGCAGTGATTGCTTGGGCCATCTGAACCAGTGTTGCTCTCACTTCTCTATCCGTTAACGCAGTTGGGTTGACAGGCACTTGCAATCCAACAGTTGGGGCTTGACGAGGAGCTTCGTTTCCTCCAACAGCTGCTTCTTCAACTCTCCTTCCTGCGTTTCTTCTTGTGTTCATTTTTCTACACGCACACACAAGAAGGAAGTTAGATGCTATAATGACACAAATTGTCAAAGCTCTACACAGAATGAGAAAGAGTAGAAGAATGGAAGATTCTTAACATCACTAAGTCTCTAAGTCATGATTGTGGTGCACTTCACAACCATAAGCTAGAAACTACGCAACGTGGTTGTTTTGAGCCTTAGTTCCTAGGTAATTTAACCTCATGCTCTGACCAAGTTTGTCACACCCGGATACTAGATCCCCAGATGAGACCGGCGTCGTTAACCTCTCAGAGGTCGCAGACAAGCCTCCTCTTAGCTTTCATCACAATCATACAATTAAATTTGCGAAAAACTTAAAATTTTACTTGAGTGTACTTAGACTTCATATAACTGCATAAGAGTAATATACTAAATAGCTCAAACTAAGCAACCATCTATCAATAGATTAAACAATTAAAATAAAAAATCATAATAATAGTAATAGTTTGCCAAATCGGCCTTAATACAAACGCTTAAACAAATGTTTGAAATGAAACGCTAGGGACAACATCCACTAGCTATGTCTAATGTACTAAAGCTAGAAAGCGTAGGCATCCTCGAACTCAAGAGGACCTACCAAAGTCTGGAGACGCTAATCCAAACCGCTTCAACAAATCTTCAATATTCTCAAGGACCTGCACCTATAAAAATAGTAATAGTATATGGGTTAGTACACACTTGTACTAAGTATGGGTGTATGCACACAAACACATAAGGACTATGCATGATCAAGGAAAGCTCTTCCTATAGCAACATGTCATTTCTGGAAAGTACTTCACTTCACTTTCTTAATTCATTATTTGTGAATCATGCTATGATTATGACATATTTTCATGCATTTAAAGCATACAACTCATTATAAGACCTTGGAATCATGAACATAATTTTAGAAAAACTCAAGCAAAAGTTAATAATTTTGCTCCCCTTAGGCCGAGAGCTCCCTTTCCCGAACTTAGTTTATTTTTCAGTTTTTTCTTCTTTTTGTTGTGTAGTTCAATGATCTCCTTTGATCCTATGTTTTACTTACAAGTGAAATGATTCATTCTAGTCCCATACCTACAATGAATCAAGTACGTAATCCAAAAGACTAAGGAAATGATTTGGCTACCCTACTCACAAGTTATTCTTTTAATTCTTGTTAAATTGGGCATGAATGTATTTATAGGCCAATCTTTATTGGCTATGCCCATTCTTTGATTATTTGCATAATATATAGATCTTGGGGCATATCCAATATTGGCATAAACCAATAATTGTTAGAACTTCATTCTTATCAAACACTGATGATTGATATTCTTATGCTTTTGCTTACTTAGTTCACTTTGAACTTACATTTCTTCTTCTTTGATCTCACGTTCACTTTGAACATGTTACTTTCTTTGTTTCTTACTTTCTTACTGAAATCTTGAGCATTAACTGATATAGATCATGTGAGCTAACATGAAATTCAGTGTCTTCCCCACGCCAAAAAGAGGTGGTTCACCGGCTAAAGTAAAACCGAATACTTTCTTGAGCATTTAACCGACATAGATCATGTGAGCTAACATAAAATCTAGTGTCTTCCCCACACCGAAAAGAGGTGGTTCACCGACCAAAGTGAAACCGAATACTCCCTAGCTTTCTTACATGGATCCACTAGCTAGTAACCTATGCTGGCAACATAGTTCAAAGACTAGGAGAACATAGAGACTCTCATCCACCTTGGTGGTAGTCTCGTCTCATGAGGCTTACACGTGCTTGCACATGCTCATTGCTAGTCTATCGGTGCTTAGCTTAGATTTATTATACTTTACAACTTTTAGAGTTGACTCAAACATTATGGAAGCTCGCTTCTAGTATGAGGTATACTTAGATCAATGAATGACTGATCATCCCTTTCTTTTATACTTTATGAATGTGAATTTAATCTTAAATTATCATCATGGTGCGAGTCAGACTTTTCTCACGGTTTCTAACACCCTCTTATGTGAGTATCTTTGACATAATCGTTTAAGTGTAAGTGAGACTTGTCTCACTTCCTTTAACACCCTGTATTAGGTCAATTTCATAACTCATAAGCTTTTAGTTATTTCATTACTCACCTTATCTTGTTCAATGTCATTTGGTAGTCTTGTATCATTCTTTATGAAAGTTATAAGGACTTATTCAATGTGCTACTATGTTCACAATATTCATTTAGATAGGGTATGTTGGGACTTGTCCCAATGATTGGCATACCCTATGTTATGAGTTCATATTTTTGGAAATTATATTTCCGACATAGTTTTGCTAACCAATTTATTGGCATAAATCAAACTTTCACTTAACACTTGTCATGATATTATTACTAGCCAAGTCAATTAACTTCATGCATATACAATAGTAATTCATCATGTTAGCAAGCCAACTTTTAACCTTTGATTAGCTATAAGAACAATTCAATGAACGACTTATAACAATTTCATCTTCTCGAACACAATTAGGCATTACAACATTTATTATCTCATGTAAATAATACTCTAATCATGCGGATCTAACCTGTAGGTCTCATTCGACATTATCAATCACAGTAACCTACACATAATGATCAGTTAGCACCACATACCAATAACATGTTCGAGATTTACATTATACATACTACTAGAATCGGAGATAGGGAGAACTAGGGAGATTAACGTTCAACAATTTCATTGGGAACAACCCTAGTTTTGAATTTCTTGAATTCAAAACGTTTGAAAAGCCTCCTGGGGAAATGAATCTAAGAGAGAAAATCCATACCTTACTGTAGAATTGAATCTACGAAGATCACCTTGTACTTTGCACAAAAACCTTGAAGAACTGCCTTGAATCGCCTAAGGAGAACCAAGAGTATTTCTTACGTTTTGCTCACTGTTTTTCAGTCATAGGGTTCACTGGTTAAACGTGAGTCTAAGTCTTAGGAACTGAATATTGACTAATTCAACTTAGGCTCAATAACTTAATTAAATAAATCAATTATCTAATTACCAAAATGCCCCTCCTAAATTGACTAAAAATAGGAGAAAATTTGACTTCAAATTCTGAAATTTGCTTAAGGTTTCCGGTTTGACCATTTAAATTAATTAATTAAGTTGCTAATTTAATTAATTAAGTGACCTAGGGTAATTACTAAAGTACCCCTAAGTCGTTAGGACCATAACCAACCCTTTTGGACCATCCTAGGTTAGGTACTAGGATGTTTCTTTAGTTAGTTACTCGGCTAGTGTCACCCGGTTGGGTCTTAGGTTTTCGGGCACATTAGTTAGTTCATTTTTGTTAGTCCTAGGTTAGTTAGCTAGTTAGGTCAGTTAGTTAGAGCCTAGGACCGGTTAGGAAGCTCGTCCCCACGTGGCTTGACCCGACGTGCGCCTGTCCCCTAATCGCCCTAATCGAATCGGTTGGGTTTGGTCGTTGGTCTCTCGTTCGGTAGCACATGTGCTTGCACATGTGTTGACGTGCATTTTCGTAACTGATCACTCTGGAAAGTTCATTTGGAAAGTTTACTTCTTTTCCTAAGGATCCTCACTATGTCTTTGGGCATTGCTTAATCTACAGGATCATTTTAAATGATTATGTGCTATGGTACCTAGGTTTGACACTTGGATGCCTAGTACCTAATGTGTATAAGCGATGAAAATAAGAATTTTAGCTTAGGGTCTTCATTGCAGGTACAATTCTTAAACAAGCTTGGATTGTATTTTAAATACTTGTGTATACATAAAAAATGGCTAACACCCTTAAGCCAATATTCTATAACATGCCCAATATTATTAAATATTGGACAATGGGGATGCCTATGTACCCCAATACATATTCTTAAAACCTAATAGGCTCTTCACTAGACAAGTACATTTTCTGGAATGTTACACTTTCCTGGATGCCCAGCCCACGGCGTGTCGTGGCTTTCCTTTATGATGCGCCGCCTGATAGACCCGAACTTGGGTACATAGACCTAGGAGTAAGCCTTCTCCTCCTAGGTCTTTCTGCAACAATAGGTGGATGAGGTCTTGGCAAGTGTAAATTAGGTGTAGTTTGGGGCTTAACATAAGAGTATGGTTGATTTTTCATTGTTGCCCTCCACTGTGTAATCGAGCTAAGTGATACGCATGAGGTAATGAATATGGTCTATGAATCCTTACAGCATCCCCTAACTCCGGTTTCAGCTCATTCAAAAATACACTGATGGCATGATTGGGATCTAATGTCAATCTGGTCATGGCTCTATCAAACACCTATTGGTAACTAATAACACTGCCAGTTTGTCTTAGACTCACCAACTCACTCTTGGGGTCATTGAATTCAGCCCAAACCTATCAGACAAAGTATAGATGTATTCCTCCCATGCTGGAATAGGAAGATGATTACAATTCCTCATGTAGGTCTGGTGCCATTGCAGTGCAAGGTCATCAAAATGCAGGGCTGCAATGGTCACTTTCTGTTGAGACTGAACCTCATCGGAAGAGAAGAATTGCTTTACCTTATACCACCAATCCTGAAAACCCTTGCCATTAAATCGAGGAAACTCCACTCTAGATAGATGTAAGAGTGAGGGGTTATGCTGATTGGGAGACTATTGGGGGTAAGGGTAGGTTGGGTGGCTTTTGGGTTATATGTGGAGTGTGGTTGACAAAATTGTGATGGAAAGGAGTCTGCAATTGGGGACTTTGGGGCAATGAGTATCGCGTAGTGAACTGAGATTGTGTGGATGTAGTAGGGTTAAATTGGGTAGGGTGAACCGGTTCTGGCTAGAAGTGACTGGGTTCGTCTGATGGGTAGTTCCATCGGATGTCGGATTACTCGTTGTGGTTCTGCTAAACGATGGAAGAGAAGGAACTGAGTTCATAATACCTGGTATACCCAGAGGTCCGACAGTGGGAGACTAGATTTCCTCGGAGAATCTAGGCGTTACTGGTCGCTTTCCCTGGCCATCTTCAATTGCCTTCTTCTATTCCGGAAATGACTTCTCATTCACTGTTTCCAACTGATTTTCTCGCGCAGTAACATTAGCCATGTCAATGACCATTCGATCCAGACGTGTAAGAACTTCCCGAATTTCCGCGACCATAGTTGATTTCCACAAAGGCCAAAGGTGCTCTGATACCACTGATATGTATTGAGATAATTCCAATCGAAATACAAAGAGAACAACTAAGACTCTAAGCTATGAAAAGAAGAAGAAGACGATAGAATTCTTAGTGACTGTCTTTCTTACGTGAACTTGATGATTACAATAAACTTAGGTACTGATGCAAAACTAGAAGTACAAGGACTAATATGTAAAGACGATAAAATAAGATAAAGGGTCAATATAGTTAACTGTGAACTTGTTAACTATATTAACCAACTGTTGATGACCCATATCATATCATGAAGGTTTGCAGTGTGGCATATTTGAAACTTAAGAAGCCATGAGTATCATTGATCACGTAAACCCATGACAACATAATTTATTCGGTTCTTCCAATCAGTCAGTTGGGTAAAAATCAGAATAGAATTCCCCTTTTTCGATGTGAATTTGGGGGATTAGTGCAAGGAGGAGGAATTTGCTTGTCCTCTGCAATATCAGTTGGAGAATGAGTAGACAGTCATTCAAGCAAATTGGTTGAAGAACATTTTCAGACTCTTACACTGTCAAAAGTGACGATTCTGTCTTGCCAGTGTTGATTATCGGTGCTGGTCCAATTGGGATGGCTCTCTTCACACTTCTAACAAAACTAGGTATTTTCTTGAAGTCCCCAATTGAAAAATATTGATTTTCCAGTGGTCAGTTGAATATAAAAGAGTAAGATGAAGTACAAATAAGCGATATGGAGAAAGAGTTGGGATGTTTGTGAAGGAAAGTGATTTGAAGTCATAAGTGAGGGGATATCCCAAGCTAACCTAACACAGGAAATTATTGTTGATTCTGGGGTTCTCTTTTGAAATTTGTACAGTCATTTCTGTTGGTATTCTTGTTTTAATTTTGGATTTTTTTTCTTGAACTACTTTAGATGTAAAAAGTGCACTCTTAGAGAAGAACAGGGCCTTCTCCACACATCTTCAAGTACACTTCATTAACAACCGGTCTATGGAGGTTGGTTTTGTCATTTGGAAACATGCCTTTTTGCCTTTTCTTCTGTTGCATAGAAACAAGTTGAGGTTGTTTTGTCATATGCAACCTCAAGGTAGGATATATTTATGTGACTTTTTTCAAGATGTTCATTATATATTAGATACATTTATTGCATCACAATTTTATAGAAGTTGCTTCGTTAACGATACATCTTATATGCTAATGATTGTGTTGTTTTCTGCAAATTTTTTCCTTTTGTCGTCAGATTATTATCAGATTGCGAGTCCTGCCTCTGTTGCACACTTCTCCCAGTACAAGGTCTCCAGAATAGTGCTTAAGCACCTTGAAAAACGTGGTTTCTGTATGGTAAACTCTGAAAAGCGTGAGCATGGCTCTATTGGCGAGAGGGAGATATTTATGGGGCATGAATGTATTGCAACCAATGGATGTTATTGGTGTTCTTGTTGCCCATGATCTCAAGCAAGGGGAATTTGTTCTGCAGGTAAACCTGTTTTGTAATGTGAGAAATTGGCATAGCTGTAATATCCACCTGCTCGTATAAATAAATCTAAATCTGTTGACACTGGTTGACAGCATTTTGATGTCATTGGTAAAAATCTTGCAGGTACCATTTTATCCACCCCAACAGAAGCTTGAGGACTTCAGTTCTGCGGGTTTTTTACTCTTTCATTGAATTTTTTGTGTTCTCTATTAGTCTAATAATTGCCTTTGGTGGAAGAGAATGAAGCAATGAATTTATGTTATCGTGATTCATTTATTTTGTGTACCACAATATGTGTGCTATGGATGCAGTGCATGATATTTGCCCAATATGGGTTTATTTACAATGTTATTCTTTGTACTTTATGAATGGTTGCAGATGTGTAAGAGATTGATGTTCAAATTGGTCATCAACGTGATGGATATTAAGCCTTGGGTGATGCATTTGGAAGTAGCTGAGAAGTATCATGATAATACTTGCTGTGCTGGTGATGCAGCTCATCGATTTCATTCTGCTGGTGGTTTCGGTACGCAATCTGTTTGCGCGTTTATCATGTTTTTGTTATGTCAACTTAAAACTTGTAATTGTTACCTTTCTAAATATTGGTATTATCTTGTTCATGTCTTGGATATTATTAAGAATAAAGTTTTTGCGATTCATTTTCTCTTGGGAGAGTAGGGGGAGGGGAGAGAAGAGAAATTAATGCAGTACATTGTTTTTCTGTCATCGATTCGTACAAGATTGCTTCCTAAAATGTTGATGTAAAGGTAAAAATAGCAAAGTTATTTGTGTGGCAGGGAGATAAAAGATTTCCATGTAGCTCAAAATATTGGAGCTATAATCAGCTTACTAGAGCATTTGTTTGTTGGAGGACATCTGAACTGCAATCAGGATCGACATTATGATTTTAGTTACTATGCATTGCCCTGGTGATATTAACACGGTTGATATTGTGTCTAATTATATGTAGAGAACCTGATTGCAATGTGGTAATTTTAAATGACATAATCAATCACGTTTGTAATAGTGTTCCCTCTCTAACCATTAGACCTTTTAGATGAAATGGTTCACACAATTCAATATGTAATCAAAGTGTGCCCATGCTTGGCCTTGAGATCCTGGGAAACACTTAAAAGGGATTATAAAGACATAAGGCCACCAAAGGGTGTGACATAACGACTAATGAAGTGGGTATGAATTTTGGAGACCAGAGTTCAAGTACAGCAGAGTATTCCCGTCTATCTAAGCCTTGATGGATACAATTCCTGTGTTGGTGAAAAGTATCAAGTAACCAGTGAAAGTAGCAAATGCAGGTAAATGAAAACCTGCAACTTAATTTTTATTATTACGTTTGTATTTCATTAAGACATTATGTGCTTTTGCTTGCCGTACATCGAGCTATTAATGACACTGTTGGTGCCATTCTGTCATCTGTACTTCAAAGGACAATATTAGAATAGAATATTCAGCATAGGTCGTGCACAACTCTCAGATTTTGTATTGAATGAAAATAATCCACTTGGATCTGCAAGGCTAGCCAAATTGAGACAGATATTTGATGAAGGACAGAGCCTTCAGCTCCAGTTCCCTGCTGAGGATCTTGGTTTCAGGCTGCATATCTACTTTTACTATATCAATTTCATGCTAATTGTTCAAGTTAGTGTTTCAATTATTATTAGTGAAGAGGTCATCAGATTCGCCATCCTGGCGGGACATCTGTTAGATGACAGACAGAGGAGCCATATTAGTGAGACCTGATGAACACATTGCTTGGCGTACAAAATCAAGATTTGCAGATCCCATCATGACGATGAAAAACATTTTCCACATTGTTGCAGGAGTTGATTGCATCTGATAGAACCTTCTATGAAACTTTTACCCCATTAATGTATGGTAAGGCTTGACTTTCCTTCTCTGATATACATTAGCTAGAAACAAGGTTGGAGTACTTCTCTTTCGAATGGGTAGAGTTACCCAGTACCTATACTTTCAAGTACTCGATGGAATAATTAAGGTGTAGCAAGTTTTCGGACACCACTAAAATAAGTACCTTCATAATAATAACAAAAATCAGTTGTGCTGGTAATTTTCATTCATTTAAGTTCTTAAAGTCATAATTTGACATAAATCTACAGTCACATTTTGGCCATTTCCTATATCATTTATTTATTCTGGTCTCAATTAAAAAAAAGAATGCTCTATACAATTACAATTTTTGTGGGTTTTAAATATTTAAACATTTGCTGAAACAAGAGAACATTGTTCCTATTGAAGGTAATGGAACTTAAGAACTTCTCAAATATTAGTCAAGCAGTTCAAATGGTGAATTTGGTTAGGAATTAAAAAAGAATGTCAAATCCTACAATAGACTATTAGAAGTGCATTGTATTTTATGTAATTCATAAATTCACGAGGCAGAAGAGATTCAATAAAGTTTTTTTTTTTACAATTTTGTAATTAATATTTAAGGAACAATTAATTATTTCTGAATGCTAATTCAACTCTTGATGGGGTAATTCAATTTTTCATTTTGGAGCTTCCCATATTTATCATATATGAATCATATGAATCTAAATATTGCAATAACTAGTTGAAATTGTAGTCTTTAGCACATTTAAATAGTTGGAAGTCTTTTCGTGTTTGATACTTTGATTTTTGTTTTATTTCACCCATTTGCATTGGAAAAAATGTTTTAGAAATATTAAATTTGAAAACAATTGAATTGAACTAATGTTTGGTACACATTTTTCTAGCTATAGCCAAAAATTAAACAACTCAAAGGAGATTCGATAGAAATCTAACCAAATAATCGAACCCTTAATTACTAATACTTGATGTCATTAAGAATCATAAGGTTCAAATTCTAATCTTTACAAGTACTTCATATATACAGACTATTTATTTAAGTTAACTATACATAATCATGGTGAAACAAAAAGGTTTATTATTCTTTTACGTTGGTATTCAAATAATAACTTATTTCAACTTAATCTTAAGCATTATGTACCATCAAAGTTTTTTACTAGAAATGTAGCGAATCAAATTAGAGAGTATCTGCTTCTCTCTCCATTAATTTAAATATCTAATTGTTCTCTACAATCTCAAAAATTTCATAAAGTTATGAAATATTCATAAAGAGATCAAGAAGACATGAAATATTGTGTTTCTCAAAAAAAAATCGAATATCACATGAACTCTTAGTTACTTATCAAGATCAAGATCTTGAATATCTCAGAGCAAGATATGCGAAAGTCTATTTTATAATCAAATACTTCAAGAAGATTCCCAAATACTTTCATGGGATAAAGTTCAAATCATCATTGTTCGAGAAATATGTCACTAACGACCTTCAAATCAAGAAGAAACCAAATTATTCTAGTTCAAAAAATATGTCACTAACGACCCTCAAATCACAAAGAAAATTTAAAGAGAAAAAATCAAGGAATAAGCAGATGACCAACAATATTTATCAGTAAAACTATGTTTCTTCATAATAATAAGATAAAATAAATATTGTTCTCTATTTCATGCTAATTTTACTACTCGAGCTTATTTACAATTATCTCTTCAGGGGGTTCAATTTGGGTTCAATTTATCTTTATAATATCATTGTTTACCCTATTTTATCTGATTCACTTTACATAATATGTATTACTAAAATCAAGAACAGAAAAATATAGAATTGAAACTTAGTTTAAAACAAATATGAATATTTATGTGATTATAAATTATTTTATTAAGAATATAAAAAAATATGCTGCCAACAATTCATTTATGTACTAAGTTAAGCTATATATTTAATGAGTTAACAACAAATTAAACATGATTATCTTGCTCAACCACAAAATCTTCAGGTGAATCCCCTTCTTCGGAAGAGAAACACCATAACATCATGACAATCAGAAAGGGAGATAGACGCAAGGCAAGAGCACCCACAATCAACATAAACTTGTGATCATGACTACCGTCAGGATCAAGAGAATCCGAGCTCTCACAATCATTAAAAAAATCTGAGCTCTTACAATCATCGATCACCTTTTCTTTTGAGTTGTTGTCTTCATTGTTAACAATATGAGAATTCGTAACAATAATACTATTATTATTATTAGGTTCTGATGGTGATGAGAGTAATAATTTTCTAGAGAGGGCGGTGGAAGGCAAAGTTACTAGTAATATTATTACTAGTAGTCCAACACGACAAGAGGGAAATAGTTGTTTTCCCATTAATTGTTTCGTTTTTGTTGCACAATTGTTAATGTTCTAATGAAAAAATTCATTATTTCACATGTATATATAATATCTAGAGGCTTTACATTGTTTGTGTTAGATTAGGATTTTCTATTTTTTTTGGATTTGTTTATTACTATTCACATTCCCTAACGACTATGAAATGCATATTAATCAATTAATTTTTTCACGAAATATTAGACGGAAAAAGTCATTATAAGTGAGAGTTAATCAATTTTTTGATTTAACAATACATAATATTAAAGGGATAAGACACGAGTATATCTTGATTATGATCGAAATTTCAGAAAAACACCTTAACTAAACTAATGTACTATTATTATTCATTCGAACCTATTCTTTCTTTGTATTTTGTACACCTTTTTGGCTTATCTGTCATACTCCATGACTCCGCATAGTTAAGGCGCATAAGAGATGTTTGAATGTCATGTAAGCCAACTTTTTAGGTTGGGCTCAAAATAATTTGAATTCGGTTCAATCTCAACTCGGTCGAGCATTAATCCATTTTAGAAGAATTTTCAACTAAGTCCAATTTAATCTTCAATTTCAACTGATTTTATAACTTTTTATTTGCATTAATGTAATATATGTTGTCATATTTAGGATATGAATTACTATCTATTTTATATCTTCTAGAACTTATCTATTCATTACTAACTTTTATTATTATTATTATTATTATTATTATTATTATAATAAAATAATCTTTATATTAAAAGTACATTGATACTTGTCATGTATTGTTATTTGACACTTAAAAGTATTTTTTATTAAAAAAAAAGATTAACAAACACAATTTGCTTATTCAAAACACTTTTCAAATAAATAAATTAAATAATTTATATTTATTTTTTCAAAAGTATTTTTAAAATAAACAATCTATAAATATATAATAGAAAAAGTAAAAAGTGATGCGTGTCAGCATAATAGAAAACCGAATTTTAATAATTTAAATAATAAATTGAAAAAGTATAAATGAAAAAAAAAAAACAGTTGCGTATGGACCATTCTCAAATTGGGCTGGCAGGGCTATTCTATTGGGGGGTTGGGTAATTTTATGGGGGAGTGGGAGAGGTAGGGGTATTTCTATTTGCGGGTGGGGTTAGGTAGGGAGAGGTGTGTTCACGTGAGTTAGTGAAAGAAAAAATAGAGGGGTTAGAGATTCTTTTTAACTAATGGGAAACTCAAAAGACAGAGAGAACTCTCATTTCTTTCTTATTTAGTCCTATTTTTGTTTGTTCGATTAATTGTGCACATTTACCTTAAATTCTTCATCAGTTGGTCCTGTTTTATTGATAGAAAATGATTGGGTAGTCTTGTGGATTGAATAAAAATATTAAACTAATACTATAATATCTTTAGATAATTAAATAGTTATTTTTTCTTTTTCATTTTGGTCTTACTAGTTTCTGAACATGTGCGTTGTATGTGTGTTTCATACAATATTTTATAAATTCGTTAAGTCGATGAAAATTTAATGAAAACATGAGTGTAATGAGTACTACAATGATATGATAATAAATGTGACGACAATAAAAAAAATTAATATAAAATTAAATTAAAGAGACTAATTGAGAGGAATATAAAAATTAAACATAGAAGAAAAAATAACATACACATCACTCTAAAAGACTTCAATCATAACAGTATATAAATGGAAAAAGATACAAAATCGTTACATATTTTTTTATTTTTTTGTCGACACATTCTCTCATATCAAATCATAATTCAAAAGTCTTCTCCATCGAGTCAAACAAAAGCATGAATCAAATAGAAAAATCACTTCATTTTCGTAAAGTGATACACAATCAAAATAAGATAGATATATCATATACGTTAGATGTTGATGGTTTACTACTTTACTATAAAATAAAAAGGATAATCATGAATGTGAGTTTAATAAAACAAAAAAAGATGAATTTATATGGATAAAATTAGAGGAATACCAAAAGACATCTTAAAATTTCAAATTAAATATTTGAAGGTATGAATATAAAGAGCATGAAAGTTATGGATATTAAGCATGACAATTGAATAGGTAATTCATAATTGAGATTTTTCTTCACATTAAAAAATATAAAATATTGCTTAAATATTTACAGAATATTAAAGCAGAGTATCTAATTCTCTCATCATTAAAGCATAAACATAAAAGCTTCGATTAACAATTTTTTACCATAAAAAAGTATTTCAAAAAGAAATTGTTGCAGATATATTTTTTTATATGCATCACTTAATTACAAAATTTAAGAGGTTTTATAAAATTTCAGAGGTTTTATTCCTCATCACTTAATTACAAATTTTGAAAAGCTTTTTCACTATTTACTTGTGAATATTATATAAACACACATACAACATAACATGCATTCTACATCTCTCTATTTGCATAAATATAGACTATAAAAAACAGATTAAGGAACCACGGCCTAAACATACATCAAAGACAATTTTGCAACTTCAAGCATCAACATTGTTACTATTTGATGATTCTCAAATCCTGTTAAATTATCAACACACCCATTTATCTTTCACAACACAAAACACTAGCTATATGTACTAAAATTATCGGATATATGTTAAATGTTGCACGTATATCTTTGATAAAGAGGAGGATCAGAGTGTTTTTTTTTTAATTATTATGACCGTCGAAGTGATGACCGTCCAATTATATCATTTGTAGTGTAATTAGTGATTATGTATGGAGTAAATAAATAATATATGAAAAATGGGGGATAAAATCCTAAATATACAAATTAAGTATCTAAATAACCCTTATATAACAATACTTTGAATTTTCACTAACATACCAATATAATTTTTACAAAACAATACAAATTCAAAAAAAGAAAAAAAATCTTAAATTAAAAAAAAAAACACGATTCAATTTATTTATTTTTTTAATTCCTTTGATTTCCTCTTATTGTGTTATTTACCTTCCACAAATATGCTTCTCTCTCATAATATCAAAAGATTTGATTGTTTTAAGATTTTTTGTTGGTTTTGTTGATACTCTTTCTCACTTTTGTTTATGAAATTTCTAATCATTTTTTTCACGAACAGTGTTTAGCAATTGTCTACTTTGAATTTTTTTTGAACTTTCGAAGTATTGATTGTTGAAGTTTTTAAAACGGAACACTCAGTATTTGTAGATTATGGTATTACTCATTGTAGGATTTCACATAAAACCAAAATAAGTGTTACAATTCATTATAAATGAAATTGTATATATTTACCACTATTGATGGATAATATTGATATGGAAAGCAGTGCTAAATAATAACGTACACAATTTTAATCAATTTGATTATACAAAATAATTGATAAATTCCTGGTCAGATTATGGTGTATATCCTGATTTAAATATGTATTTTGTATCATAGTGCATTGTACACTAAAGTTTAATCATAATGTATACCATTATCTAATTAAATTGATTTTACAACATATTTGATGTTTTTGTGGTAAGGTTATGGTGTATATCTTGTTGTAGGTCGTATACTATTGATCATATTTCAAATTTGATTGTTAAAACTTATGTTTAGTATGCTTTTTAACTTTTTGTTGAAATGTATCACAAGAAGGTATGTGGATTTCAAGATCAAAGAAGTTATTTATGATGCAAAAATCAATTACCATGGCGTACATAAGATTGCTAAATAAATGCAATTGAAGATGTTGTGGTGTAAATTATAATTTGTATATGTATTTTGGCATAATTGTTTGATATGTTGATGTTTGCTTTGTAAAACAACACCATAAATACAATCATTTCTAATTTAATTTTTTTACGAATAACTATTTTTACCAACACTAGTGATCTTTTCATATATGTTGGTCTAGTTATTCATTAATTTGATTGGTAGTTGATGATATTATGGTGTAAGATCGTATATAGTAAAAATATATAAGAAATTATTTTTTGGTGAAAGTTAAATGTTATTTCATATATATTGATTTATTTAAAGGTATATATTATAATTATTGTTGGTATAATATTGATTTTATAATTGGTTCAAATATTTATATATTAAATATTTCAATATTGGTCAAAAGTACAGTATAAGTTTGTGATAGTTATTGACATATATGAGTTGTATTGTCAGTTTAATATACATGGTGTAATCCTTCTTAAGAACAAAATTACTTAAAGATTTACTACAGGACATTTAATGGTATAAAGTTATCTATTAATATAAAAATAGTGTTATATTTCAACTTAAAATACATCAAATAGTATACCAACTTTAAAATGATTTTGTAATGTTTACTAATTCAAAATAGTAAGATTATACCTTCCATATTAGCAAACCAGTGTCAAAAAATTGGTTTTCTTTATGACATTAAATGGTCTTCGGAAAAAATTAAATATTAAAAATGCTTTATATATATTGATATATTTAAAGGTATATATATTATAATAATGGTTGGTATAATGTTATTTCTAGTAGTATGTTATATTTATTTGCATATATCGAGTTATATTGTTAATTAACACATGATATGATTCTTTAAAAAAACAGAATTACTTAAGAAGTAACATGAGACATTTAATGGTATAAAAATACATATTAATATTCTCACTACATTAACCAACACAAACATTTAATTTCACTATTCTATACCATAATATATACATCTTCACAACTCAAGACACCACATTAATATTTAAAAAATCGAAAAAATGACCAACATGATAATTCAATATCACATTTAATATTATAACATCAACACCTCCACAGTTTTTCATACTATATTAATAGACAAATAATAATATGTTCTCTCTCGAAGATGAACATTAAAAAGCGAAACAAAATTTTTTAAGAATTATCATCATAAAGATTTTTTCTCACAATCCAAAATCAAATTTATCTTGAATTATAGATGAATTATAAAATGCAAGAGCAAGAACTAAAAAATTTATTATCAGAAAAGAAATGAATGTTCTTCTCACCTAGGAGCTAACTATGGTAAAAGATGAGATAAAGTAAAGATTTTTACCTAAATAGTAGCAATAATGAAGGTGAGGATTAGGGGTGTGCAAAAACCGAATCGACCGATAATCCGAACCGAAAAAAATGTTATTGGTTGTTGTTATTGGGTAATTGGGTTATTGGGTTTTTGATGGGTTTATAAAAAAAAGTTATTGGGTTATTGGTTCGGTATCGGGTTTTACTATTGGGTTATTGGGTAAACCGATAACCCAATAAGATAATAACAATTTACTATTTTACCCTCACTAATAATTTAATATATAACTAGACACTATAACTATATCAAATTATTAATACTCTATCTACTTCACACGAGGCGGCTTTAATACTTTTTATTGTTTAATAAAAACCTAAAAACTAATGTAAGGTTTTTGCAATTGTAGCTTTTGATTTTAATTTTAGTTTTAGTTTTAGTCTTGTTGGACTAGTTGATTTTAGTTTTAGTCTTGTTGGACTAGTTGATTTTAGTTTTAGTTTGTAATTGTAGGTTGTAGCATTTGCAAGTTTGTAAAGGTACGTAATTTGATTAACATAAAAAATCTCATACTATGTTTTGGCGGTGACATGTATAATTATATTTAGATAAATAAGAAGTCATATAATAATTTACGGATATTCTCTTATTGGGTAAATCGAAAACCGAACCGATAACTATCAAAAACAGATAAACCGAAAACCGATAATTAATATCTTATTGATTTGTTATCGGGTTAGCTTATTTAAAAACCGATAAATCGAACCGATAATACATAAAACCGAACCGAACCGACCGATGCACACCCCTAATGAGGATAACATACAATAAATGTTCAAATTTAATTGAATAAAAAATCAAGAGAGAGAAAGTAAAGACCTTTTAAAAAGTAAATATAATAATTATCAATCCCAAAATAATAGCACACTAACCTTAAAAAAGGGGAAAAAAAGGTTTGAAATAAATATTTAATATATTGGTATATTTTTGTAATTAAAAATCTTCTTTTCTACTTCTACTATTATAGAAAAGTGAGTGGAAATTGAGTATCAACATGTCAATTGATGGTCAAATTCTTATAAGTTGAAGATATTTTCGTAATACTAAATTATTTTCACTACATCTCTTTCATCAAAATCCATTCATCTGTGAAAACTCAAAAGTTTCAAGCTAAAAGAGCATGGCCTTGTCACTGTGCGAACTTATTAGAGAGCAATGACTCGGTCCGGTGATTCCGACGATCAAGGTTTGATAGCTCCGACATTTGTTGGCATTTTGAATGAGCATAGTTCTTTCCGAATAATTCAACAAAACCTCTCAGATTCTCCGAGTTAGATCTTCCAAGATATTTTGGAAGTGCAACACGTGAACTTCTATTTCCCAATTCTAATGCAACAATATTTTGACTATTTTTTTCCTTTCTCCGAAGCTGAAGAAGAATTACTCACAACTCATTTTACCTACTTGAATTTAATTTTATTGAGAAACAGATCTATCAAGCTTACTGAACCTCCATTAATGGAGGTGAGATGAATTCTGTAAACTGTGATTAAGTAAAGAGATGAAATGAAGAAGATTGATTTGAGGAAAAGAAAAGTATCTTATTTCAAGTACTAGCATCAATATATATACATGTATGAGATCAAGTAAAATATATAATCTATATGATTTAATCCTAACCGACTCAACTAACTCTGTATATAACAATAATTTACTGGATCTACCAATCTGATCATCTAACTAACTGAAATAGTGCTAACTAACTGAAAGATGTGTATCATCTCAACACCCCCTCTCAAGTCGGAGGTGAGGATTTCACAGCCAACTTGCTTAAGAGATGCGTGTGTTTAATTCCTGTGAGAGCCTTAGTTAGAATGTCGGCCAACTGATTGACAGTAGAAATGTGGTGCAAAGATATGAACCCATCTTGTAGCTTATAACGAACAAAGTGACAATCTACCTCAATATGTTTAGTTCGTTCATGAAACACTGGGTTTCGAGCAATATGGACAGCAACTTGACTATCACAAAACACCGGCGTAGGATCAAAACATGGAATGGTCAGTTCAATCAGCAATCTTCTAAGCCAAATCGATTCACCAACAACTTTCCTGATGGACCTATATTCTGCTTTGGCAGATGATAATGACACAGTTTCTTGCTTCTTAGATTTCCAGTTAATAGGAAAATCTCCTAGTAGAACAAGGTATCCGCTGACTGATTTCGTGGAATCTGGACATGAAGCCCAATCAGAGTCACAATAAGCCTTGAGGTCATAGGTGGAGCATTTGACAAAAACAAACCCAAGGTAGGATCACTTTTCAAGTATCTGAGGACATGTATGGCAGCCTTGAAGTGGGATTCTCTGGGAGATTGCATAAACTGTCTTAAGTGTTGTACACTATAGGCAATGTCCAAACGTGTGTTGCTGAGAAAGTTTAGCTTTCTAACTAACTTCCTATAGTGAGTAGGATCAGGTAATAATGCCCCCTCTGAAGCATGCAGTTTTATAGAACTATCAAGGGGAGAAGAAACAGGAGAGTATCCAATACAATCAAAATCCTTGAGTAGATCTAGTGTAAATTTTCTCTGAGAAATAAGAAGGTCATTAGTCTGATAGAGAACTTCCAGTCGCAGAAAATAGTGTAATTTGCCCAAATCTTTGATCTTGAACTGAAAGTGCAGGAAAGACTTAAGGTTTTGAATTTATTGAAGATCATCTCCTATAAGAATAATGTAGTCTACATACACAGCAACAAACACTATTGAGGATGATGTGACTGTAGAATAGGAAATAATCACTTGATGAGTGAACAAAACCTTTTGTGCAGAGAGCTTCAGTGAGTTTCTCATATCATTGCCTTCTAGCCTGTTTCAAATCATATAGAGATTTCTTCAATTTACAAACCAAATTAGGACTATCAACATGCAACCCTTGTGGGACTTCCATGTAAACCTCTTCATGTAGGTCACCATGTAAGAATGCATTGTTAACATCTAATTGATACATGCCCCACCCCTTTTTGACAGCAACATTGAGTAATGCCCTGACTGTAGTCATTTTGACCACAGGTGAAAAAGTTTCTGTGTAATCAATCCCTGCTTGTTGGGTATAACCTTTTACCACAAGCCTTGCTTTGAATCTTTTAACACTGCCATCAGCTTTGTGTTTGATTTTGTACACCCATTTACAACCTATGGTCTTCTTGCCTGCAGGTAAAGAAACTAAATTCCAAGTGTGTTTAGCATGTAGAGCATCAAATTCTTGGGTCATGGCTGCTTGCCAAGCAGGGTTTATAGCAGCCTCCTCATAAGAGTTGGGCTCACTATCATGTGAAAAACTTCTCAAAGACTGCTGATTGGCACAACTAAAGGCAGTGAATGGAATGTGGTTTCTATTGGAAAAAAGAGCATTCAAAGTACTGGTGGGTCTGGTTGAAACTTGGTCTGTCAAGGTAGTCATTTTGCAGACATAGTCTTGGAGATATGAAGGTTTGGTATGGGTTCTGGTAGATCTTCTAAGTTCAGGTGTGAGGTTGGGAGGAACAGGTTGGGTGAGGTGTGTGGTGGTAGAAATAGGTGAGGTGGATGATGGTGTTGAACTGGCAGGAGAATTATCACTTTGTCTAGTTGGTGTAGAAGTTTCAGTACCAGATAATGGTGAATGCATGTCTTGCATGTGATTAGGGACACATATAGGAGTAGTATCCCAATGAGATGATAAGACAGACTGTGGCATACAAGAGGAAGGAAAAGGAGTGACAACAAATGAAAAAATATGCTCATAGAAATGTACATCCCTAGACACATGTATCTTTTTAGTAGCTAGGTTGAGAACCTTGTAACCTTTTGTGTGAAAAGAGTACCCTACAAACACATGAGGTGTAGCTCTAGCTTCAAATTTATCTCTGTGAGATTTGAGAACCGTGGGATAACATAAACAACCAAAGGTTCTTAGGTGGGAATATGTGATTTTTTTTTCATATAGTATCTCATATGGGCATTTAGTTTTTAGAATGACAGAGGGTAGCCTGTTGATTAGGTAAGTGGCTGTGAGAATACACTCTCCCCACACTACAAGAAAGATGGTGTTTCCCAACAAAAAAAGTTGTTGCCATATATTGAATGTTGTTGCCAAAAAGTGATTTTGGCAACAACAAAAAAGTTATTGCAGTAAATGCCAATGGGAAAAGTTTATGCAACACTAGAAAATATTGTTGCCAAAAACAAACTTAACGCAACAAAAATAATATGTTGCCTTAAATAATAATTCGTTGGTAAGAATCCATATAGTTGTGGCCTATGAAACTTGTTTCCAACAAAAATTATCGTTCCAAAAATTATATGTTGCCAACAACGTTAGTTGGCTAGTTGCTGCAAAAACTTCCATGATAAACAGTTGATAATCTCTTGTGCAATCTTTTAGCAACAACAATTTTTATTGCCACTAACCATAGCTTTTTTTCACACCTTTAGCAAGAAATCGTGATATTTACTACACAGAATACATATTTATTTTTAATTTTTTTTATAGCTGATCAATATATAAATTAAAATTTATATATTTGCAAATATTAATACGTGTGCTTTTTGTACTAAATATTTACAACCTCAAAAAACTAGGTACTCCTAAACTTATGTTTTTACTTACAAGACCAATAAAATAATATAAGCAAGGTCTTTACAGTCTAATCGGAATAATAATCTAAAACTATTTATTTCAATAGCTTTGCAGTACATGAACCATGTCGTCAATAATGTTGATGTCTACGTATTCATCCTGCAAAGAAAAAATAAATATGAATACATTTTGATAACGTTAAGTATGCAAGTGTTGATGTACAAGGCAAAAGAGGGAACAACATAATTTTAGTGAACTACAGAACACTGCAACTATCATAACACTTGAAGCTTATATTCTATAAAATGGTTGGGTAGAAACATTCTGCTAAAGAAAAAATTGCAACCCAAGTTCCAAAGTATCAAATCAAGAAAAGTAATGCAAATAGAAATGAATAAACAGAAGTTTGAAATCATTCAAAACTTCCTCACAAATGTAAAATATTTGCCCAAACAAAGCTGCATCAATAACTACTAAATACATCTAGTAGTTATTTCTCCTTAATGGCTCTTGTAATATCTCTAATACTTAAAGCTAAATCTATCATAGAGTGCTAGTTCTAAAGCCTTATCTAGTAATGAAAAAAACATTATGTACAACTATAAAAAAAAGTTTTAATCAAGATCCAAACTTTAAATATATAAAGCTATATATAAATATCTAAAAGTGTATTCAAGTTTTAAACTTTTGTACTTATATATTGCTGCAGCAATGAATTTGAGGCACCAGGTATAGTTGCTGCCAACTCTTGCTATTATTTTTATATTTCTTTAATCATTTAAATTTCGCATTCAAAACTCTTAAGATTATTTGATATGTTCACTTAAAGCAAACGGAATTAAGAGATTTTTTTTTTGAAAATGACAGTGCAAATAAACTGCGTGGAAGTATTTCTGAAAATAAATGAGGAAAATTTAGTGACTTAGGGGTTGAAGAGAGTTGTTTCTTGTTAAGCAGCAGGTGGTATGTCTATAGAAACTAACACACATGTGTGCTCTAAGTTAGTTTCAGATAATTTAAAACAGTACAAAATAAGACTTGTTAAATGAACATTTAACATACAACCAAGATAAGAATGACTTCGAGGCATACAACTACAAAGTAATAACGACTTAAAAATTTACCACAGAATGTAACAAAACTTAATCAAGCAAGTAACATGTCATCCATAAGACTTGTAGTCTTGCCTCATCTAAACTACTTGAATTAGAAAAGATATTAAAAATTGGGGCATGAAGTTCATTATGTTACATATGACACAATTAAAGTAAAGTATAACACATAGTGATATACTACTTACCTAGCAAGCATTAGAATGAAACACCAAACCTGATATCAAGTGTGTTACCGATAATATATGTGCACATAAAAAGCTTCTGAATGTGAAAATGTGATATAGTAAAAAATTGAATCAAATCGAATTACGTCTATTTATAGATTTTAATGTTGGTTCTCTTATGGTATAGAAAGCTAAAATCAAATACCAAAACTTTGAAAGAATCAAAACAAATTGTGTGTTATCACACTCAACATATTCACTCTATATTATCATGATTGCAATAGTAAGCATAGTTATTGGAATATTTTTCACTAGAAGAACAAAAAAGATAACTTTAAGCAAGCCCTTCAACTACATACCTTTACTATCCAAGTTTCCTGTAGCATAACTCAGTTTATTTACTATAACAAATTATTATAAAACTGATAAACAAATTCTAGATTGTAACTGAACCTTGAATATTAGATATATACCAACAAAAATATTCCTTATGGATCGAGCGCTGCCCTCAACAAATTTTCATTCAATAGTGATTTGTGAAGTTTGATGCAGAAAAATTTGTTTTATTTTCAGTTGTTTTTCCTTGTGCAAACTATACCAATGAATTTGTCAAGATTGACAATAATTATTCTGACAATAAACTCAAAATTATTCTATCAAAGTCATATTCAAATACCCGTAAAATCCAAAATAAAATCAAACTTTTTCTAGTCCAAAAAATTCAAGCTGAGAAAAGAACTTCATAGATTCTTTGAAAGAGCCACAAATCAAAAACAAAAACTGGTAACTAAATCATACGCAAGAAATCACCATACCAATTACTAGTAAATCATAAGCGATAACTCACCGGACTTCAGGCAGAAAGCAGCAGAAGTAATCGAGTGACAATAGCTCTGCCGCGCGCGTGTTGGAAATCTAGAGGAGATATCAGTAAAATGCTGTAAAGATAAACCTAGATCTCTTTTGGTAAAAAAAAGAAAAATGAAAAGCCGCTAAAAATTGAGAAAATAAAAATGGATTTTGCCGCATTCTGTTTTGGAAGAAAACTGAATAGTATTATTAATTAAACTTTGAGGCCACAATCAACACAAGTTATTGCAAAATTAAGTCCATTACCAATAATAAAAATTTATTGTTGCCAAATAGTTTTTCTCATAGCAATAATTGAATCAAATTGTTGCAATTTATTAAAATTAGGTAACAATATTATAATTGTTGCTAAATAGTTGTTGCGATTTATTTATATTTAATAACTATTATATTAACCGTAGCATATGGCAACAAGATTAAACTATTTGCCAACAAAAAAAAATTGTGGTTAAACGTTTGGAAGATATCGCAACCATTAAATCAAGTTGTTGCAATTTGTGATATTATCCAACAATAATTTAATTATTGCTAAAAGGTTATTGCTAATTCTATATTTTCTTGTAGTGCCAGTATCTAAGAGGTAATTTGAATTGAAACATGAGGGATCTAGCCACTTTAAGGAGATATTTATGTTTTTTTTTCCACCACACCATTTTGTTGTGGTGTGTATGGACAAGATTTTTGGTGAATAATGCCTTTAGACTGGTAGAAAGTAGAGGCTTCATTGCAAGTAAATTCCAGTCCATTGTCTGACCTTATGGCCTTTATGGTGACATGGAATTGAGTTTCTATTAGTTGGACAAAAGATTTGATAATTTGTAAGGTATTGCTTTTGCAGCTTAACAGGTGTACCCAAGTTGACCTGCTGTGGTCATCGACCATGATAAAAAAATACTTGTAATGGTCATGTGTTTCCACATGATAGGGTCCCCATAGGTCTAAATGTAAAAGATCAAAAGGTTTACTGGAGACTGAGTTGCTGGTACGAAAAGGTACTCTGGTTTGCTTTGACATAGGACAAATTGTGCAGATAAAAGGTTGTTTGGGAGCAAAACTCACAGGGATGCTAGATATACTTCTCATTTTCACAAAAGGTACATGGCCCAATCTATTATGCCACAAGTAATCAATACAAGTATCAGAAAAAGATGAACAAATTGAAGACACATTTGATGAACCAACAACTTTATTGTGTGAGCATGGTTTGTTTACAAAAGATGAGGAAATGGGAATGGGGTTGTTGGTTGTGCAGCATGTATCTTTATTGCTGCTAGTAATCAGATCAACGGACTTTGCATAATCAGACATACAATCAGAATGTTTACAATCAGACACAGAAGAATGAATTCTACAAGTAGACACAGAACAAGAATTACAGATATTATGAGAATTTGAAGGAGAACTTGATTGACACTTTGAGCAAAGGTAGTACAATCTATTCCTTGCTCTACCAATCTCCAGAGGCCTCTTCATTGAAGGGGCCTGCAACATTCACGAATAAGCAGAAAAATTAACAATGGAGTTGAGTTGAACTGTTAAGGAATGAATAGAGATGAGGTTATATTTGAAACTAGGGACGAATAATACTTTTTTAGAGTCAAATTTGGGCTCAAGACAGCATCCTCTCAGTTACTTTCACTTTATAACCATTAGGCAATGTGACTAAAAAAGGATAAGGTAAAGGTTTAGTGTTGGTGAGGAGTTTTCTATCATAGGACATGTGATTTGAGGCACCAGAATCTAAAATCCAATACTTAGCAAAAGAATTGAAGCATTTACACGACAGATTACTCATTATCTCTTTATAAGTAGAGCAAGCCAATATACCTGCAAAGTTTGCAGCCCCACCATGATTGTTTGAGAACTCAGGATCATTTCCTAGTTGAAAATTTTCCAGCAGCTGCAAAAGTTGGCTGTGTTGTTCCTTTGTCAGGTTTTGGCCTTGATGCTGCTGGTAATTGTCATCAGTCTCAGACCCAACTCCTTGGACATTTGCTGCTGAACCTGTATTTCTCCCCTTTGTGAACTTAAAATCTGCTGGGAACCCATGCAACCTGTAACATTTCTCCTTAATGTGTCCTGACTTTTTGCAATAGTCACAAAACAGATGAGAGAATTTGTTTGTGTGTGACTTATGTGATGAGTGATTGGCTCTACCAGCATTACTTCCACTCGTACCAGCATTTGTTTGTTGAGCATTGGTGTAATAGCCTTTTGGATTGTTAGCATTGGTGTGTTGAGTGTAGTTAGTCCTGAAACTATTTTTTCCAGTATTGTATACACCAGCATTTAGAGACGTGGACTCCATGATAGAGTGATTTGGAGGTCGAACTTCTCTTTGCTTTTCTTCTTGAATAAGAATTGAGAAACCTTGTGCTATAGATGGCAAAGGGTTCATCATTAAGATATTTCCCCTTACCATAGTGTAGATCTCGTTAAGCCCCATCAGAAATTGAATCAACTGTTTGTCTTGTTCAGATTTGTGCACATTTGTCTTCGCTCCACATGTGCAGGCACAACTACATGAAGCACTCACATCCAATGCATTTAGCTCTACCCACAACCGCTTCAATTTTGTATAGTATCCGGTAATGTCAAGTGTTCCCTGAGTTAGATCAGTGATCTCCCTTTGGAGTTGATAGCGCTTCGCACCATTCGGTTGATTGTATCTATCCTCCAGCTCTTGCTATAGTTCTTTGGCAGTATTGACGTATTGAAGGCTATCTGCGATGTCCTTTGAAAGTGAATTCAAAATCCACGAGGTGACCATGTCGTCACATCTCTCCCATTGCCCGTAGGTCGGATCTATTGCAGCAGGCTTGACGCATTTTCCATTGATGAATCTCATTTTATTTTTCACCGAGATACCCCACAAAATTCCTCTCCTCCAAGATATTCGGTTCCATCGAAAATGACCGGCACAAGTGTAGATCCAACACTTTCAGCTGGATGCAAGTAGAGTGGGTTAATTCCTGTATGATCAATTTGAGTTCATGTATAGGTTTGAGTTTCACTGGAAACCATGATTAATGAATGAAGAAAAAAAATGATAGAGAGTAGATTCGGAATGGAGACTGCTGATTTATGAGAAGTAAGCTTGAGAAAAATACACATTGTGCTCTGATACCATGTTGAGAAACAGATCTATCAAGCTTACTGAACCTCCATTAATGGAGGTGAGATGAATTCTGTAAACTGTGATTAAGTAAAGAGATGAAAGAGACTGCTGATTTATGTGAAGTAAGCTTGAGAAAAAAAAACACTGTGCTCTGATACCATGTTGAGAAACAGATCTATCAAGCTTACTGAACCTCCATTAATGGAGGTGAGATGATTTCTGTAAACTGTGATTAGGTAAAGAGATGAAATGAAGAAGATTGATTTGGGGAAAAGAAAAGTATCCTATTTCAAGTACTAGCATCAATATATATACATGTATGAGATCAAGTAAAATATATAATCTATATGATTTAATCCTAACCGACTCAACTAACTCTGTATATAACAATAATTTACTGGATCTACCAATCTGATCCTCTAACTAACTGAAATAGTGCTAACTAACTGAAAGATGTGTATCATCTCAACAGATTTATTTTACATTGCTCAATAGTTGGATCTTCTGGAAACTTATATATAGAGTAAAAGATTATAGTTTCTTTAATCATATATTAAAATACAGAGGGACATTGGATAAAGTGGTACATACAAATACTCTCTTTCCTTTTCATCATGTTGTTTCAAATGAAGAACGTTCGCCCATTAACTTGTTTCCTCGCTACTCATCTAAGCTTTAAGAGCTCTCTCATGGTAGGAACTAAAAACTCTTCCTATCAGATTTTTGTTTCTCCTCGTCTCATTTTAGATTCTTTCTCCATTGTGACGCAATGCTTACTTTCTTAAATCTTTTTCTGCAATTTTAACAAGTTCATTACTTTTATTCTGGTTTCTTTTTCTCCTATTTTCCAATTTTGTCATTTCTCTGTTATGATTCTTTATGGAATAATATTCATATCCTCTTTTGGTAAAGCAAATTCCTCCTTTGGCAATAGGTAATGCTTGTGAGCTTCTTGATACAAGTTATAAATCGTGTATTGATATTTTGTGATCTGTATCAACTGAGATGCTAATGTAGTAAAATTGTTGTACTTCTTTTTTTTTTTGCAAATAAAAAGTGATTAGATAGTTATTGGGATGTCACCCTTTCATTTAACTATTAAAATATAATGCACAACAACTTCACATTTTGTATGTATTTTATACCCTTCACAACATATATGAGGTTGTGAAGGGTATACACATTTTTCGGATACATGGCCAAGAATATGGTTCCAAAGCTTTCTATTTGGCACTCATACAATTTTGATCATTCAAAGTTGTGACTTGTGCATGCCAATGTTAAGTAGTGATTTTTGTGTATACATAGTGTATTTCCTAACTGATATTTAAATATTTTACTTATAGCAGTGCTTTTCTTTGGCTTCTACCTTTGGTCCTTACACTACCTTTTTGAGTAGTTAGATTGAAGAGAGAGCCCAACGCTTTAAAAATGCACACAAACATAATCACTCTTAGTAGTATTATCATATTATTCCTACTACACTCTACATCAACTACTAAAAACATTTCTCCTGCTTCAACATAAATATATATACAATGTATATACAATGTGTGTACATGTATTAGCAATCTCTCAATGAAATGAACTTCAATTGATTTGCTATTTTTCCAGTTGTTGCCTCACAAGTATTCCCAACTATTTTTGTCTTGCGAGTATTCTTAACAATTGTGCATTGGGCCCGTGCGCACGGGCAATCTTCATCTAGCTTTGTAAACAAAAATGAGTATATTCATATATTGTTAATTAAAGTCTTAAAACACAATATTCTTGTATTTTCACAACAAAATAGTAGAGAAAGATAGTGCCCAAACTTTGAATTTTACATTTTGATTGTGTTATTATTATTATTTTCTATTTTCAGTTTAATTTAATTGTCCCATATTATCTTAATTTGTTTCATATTTTCTTTCACAAAATTGATATACAATAATGACAAATTCATCAAATGGTAAATAATATCACTTAATAATTACGAGGAGATAAAAAAAGAAGAAGGAAAGAATGATCTTCTAAAGATAAAATTTGGATTAAAAATAGTTGTCATTTATCAATTGTATTAATTATATGTATTATTTTTTATATTTTAAATTTTTTATTGTTATTTCATTATATTGTTCCATATATAACATTACTTTGTTTTATAATTTCTGAAATTGATATAGTCATAAAAAAATTAATCAAATGGTAAGGAGAAAAATGAAAGAACGGTCTTTTAATTAAGAGCACATTAAATATTTTTCTTCATCAATGCTATTAATTTTCCTTTCTTACTCTTCCTTTTTCTGTCTCTTTGAATTTCCTATATCACTAGTTAAATTGTCCGCGTTTCACGTGGTGATGAACTACATCAATAATCTATTTCTGAACATTTGTTAATAGAAGTGTTTTCGAGAGGGTACAATCCTACGATAAATTGTCAAGAATATTTTATCCAAAGAAGAAATGAAATATTTTTTTAATCTTAAAACAAAAAGGATTTTATTCTAAGTGTTAATGAATTTTGTTATTAATTCTACGTTTTACTATAGTTGTTCATCACCAAAGTCTTTAGAAAAGATATGTAATTGTTTCATTGTCTATATTTATATCTTCAAAAGGTGGTACAAACATTTTATTCATCAATTGCGAGAATTTTTCTCCTATTCAAGGTCTCTACATACATAATCTAAATATTATACATCTTATATAATTAGTTGTTTACTTGATAAGTTAATGAAAATTTAAAAACACATCTCTTTGAGTTCAATGAAATAACGTATGTCGCTCAATTAAATGATGTCTTGGCAAGTCCATTATTCAAAATTATTCGCAATCGATGAAATTATTTTGATAATCAAAGTATATTTTGTTGTTTATGTTTCAATCAATATGGTTAAAACTATATTTTTTTGGGACTTTTAATCTAAAGTTTATAAGGAGATAATTATTTCTTTAATATTTGTTAATAGCAATTCATCCTACTTTGAGGGGTAATTCATTAACTCCAACCCAATATTTGAACCCCAAACGTTTGATTAAGGTTGAGTATAATACTTACCATCCCACTACATTCCTTTATTTTTTTGGATGTCACTAATCGATTGAATGTCTCGATAATATAGAAAGTTGAATAAATAAAACTCCAAGATAGTGTGAAACCACCATAACTTTTGAACACTCAAAGTCCCTTTTTGGACATCCCATGGATCTTTTATCCACTGAAATCTCTATAAAGACCAAAGTAATTTATTTTACAAGTTTAAGAATCTACATGACACCAATAGTCTAATGATTACATCAAACTCTTGATTAACATATATTTACTTCAACATAATGATCAAAAGCATAAACATAAACAATAAAGTTTAAACCATTTATTCAAAACAAAAATTAATAATTTAAGCATAAATTAATGACTATAAAAGCACACCATGATCTGTAATAATAAAATGAAACATAAAGGAAAAAAATTGAGCCCACTGAATGCACATTGAAATTACTCCATTTTAGTACCGGAGGTTTAAAGAAATAGATCCTCTCAGGACAGAACAATTCTATTCAGAAGTGTGTTGAAACAAAAACAATGGTTCAGTGAGTCACTCAACAGGAGCAAACTGCACAAATATTTAATTGTGCAGAAGAAGAAGAAGTTCAGAATTTCCTTTGTTTTAAATGATAGAAAATCCGTCTATTTATAGACAACAATGGGTAGTGTGAATAAATTCTTATTGTGCCTTATAGGAAAGGTCAATACTCTTTGGACAAGTCACAATCTTTCATAAAAGTCATACTTTTTTAATAAAAGTCGCAACTCTTCATAAAAGTCGCAATTCTTCATTAAAGTTGCAACTCTTCATAAAAGTCGCAATTCTTCATTAAAGTTGCAACTCTTCATAAAAGTCACAACTTTTCGTAAAAGTCATAATCTTTCATAAAAGTCACAACTTTTTATAAAAGTCAGAACTTTCCATGAAAGGGAAGGCTAATTTTGAAAATAAATAAGTTAAAAGAAAATCATGGTTTGTGGTGGTGCCACGTAGGCGACTTTGGGCTTCTCTTTTATATAAATCAGTAATTCACTCTTGTGCTTTTCATGTTTTCGCTGCTTACCTTCTCTGAGTTCGTATAGCCTACCAGTTGATTTAGTTTGATTTGATGAATATCTGTAGGCCACATGGTGGTAGTTAAGAGGATAATATTTGGATATTTTGTAGTTTGTTTTCGATGTGCATCTTGTTGATCATGTGTCTTTCCATTTTGGTGCTTGCGCTGCTATTTGGATATTGGATATGACCAGGCATCTAGAAAAGGATGCTTTGCAATCTTATCTTGTTTGGCGTTAGTGATCTCTCTTGCGTGGTATGGGTTTCCACTTACCTGTTATGTTCTTTTTGTGCATGTAATTGTTGGGTCTTCTAGAGCATGAACTTCAGTTTAATTTTTGTTCCTAATCAACGAGTCCCTTTTCTCTTTGTTAAATTTTCTTTTGGGATGATCCAAATGATGAGATCCCAGATTTTCATGTGTACCTGAGAAGTACCCAAACTCAATTTTAGATTATGGTCCCAAGAGTTCCTCTACTTTGGTGTTCTTGCTGCTCTTATGCTTATCATGCACTTGATTTTGTTTCTTTAGATGCATGTTTGTTGATTACATTAGATTTGGTAATTTCGAAGTTTGATTTCAGTGTGTATTCTGTTTCTTTGTCAATTTGGTGCTTGTGCTTGCATTGCAATTTTGATATCATCAGGCGCTGTCAAGGTAGTTATGCAATCTTGTCTGGCATCTCTAGTGATCCTTTCGAAGTGGCATGGGTTTCACAACCTGCACTTTCATTTTTTTGTCATCCCATTAGTTTTCTTAGTTGAATGCATGTGTAGACCAAGTGGTGACACTATTATTGTAAGATCCCGAAAATGACTTAAGTGAATATAGAGCCTAATATGGTTGTCATGGTGGTCTAAGGTCCTAAATTGGTCTATAATGTTGTATTGAGGCAGTGTCTAAGAGTTTAGGTGCGTTGGAAGTCAAACATCGAGGGACGACTAAGACGTTCGAAGACTAAGTCACCTAAGTGCCTCATCATGTGGTTTTATGTGTTTATGTGTGATTCATGAGGTTGTGAAGTACTTAAATGAGTTATTATGGTGTATATAGGAAGTGTGTCAAGTTTCGTGAAGTTTGGAGGTCAAACGTCAAAGAATGTCCATGACGTTCGAAAGATGTGCCTTGAAATGACCTTGTGTGTCTTGGCATGTTTCGTCGAGTTTTACGTGTTCGTTTTAGGTGAAATTCATGTGAGAGGTCCTAGAATCGTATACTAACATGTTTGGGTTGGAAACGTCCGGGTGAAAGTCCCCAAGGACCAACCAAGGGTCCTTGAGGAAGGAAACTTCTCAAGAGCCAAGGCTGGCTAAGACCAGGCCCTAAATGACTGAGGCAAACAACGGCTCGTGGGCCACTCGACGCCCCGTCGATGGATGTCGTGGGTCTAGACTTAGACTAGGGAGCTCAAAGTCAAGTCTCTGAACCAAACGAGGAGAGTACATGACGGTCCGTTGGTGGACAAACGGCCCATCGACTGCCAACCATCAATGGTACTATTTTCCTGCGTGCAGTTCACCGTTAAGTGAGGGGTGAAGTTGTAAATTCACCCCACATCCAAATAAGAGAAAGGGAGGTTCCTTAAGGGTTTTTTGGGTATTTTAGACATGTATTAAGTCTTTAACACTTAGAAGAATTCATTCTTCCAAATCAAAAACCCAAATTCTCTTAGAAATTCCTTAGAACTCCATTGAAGCCAAAATTCAAGGAAGAACTTGGATTGGAGATTTAAGTGGTGATTATTCATCAAATTGGAGGATTAACATCATTTAGGTATGGTTTTTGATCCTTGAAACTATATTCATCAAGGAGCCCAAATTCAAAGAAGTTTTCTAAAGTTTTCAAAGATGAATTGTCCTATTTCATGATCTATCCATGGGTTCTTGCATTAAAGGTTTTTACTCATTGAATATTGATTTAATTGTTTATATTTAGATGATTTTAACTCAATTGACCTATGAACCTATGTAATTGATGAACCCTAGTTTTTGACTACTTTATGTGTTAAGTGATATTATCTAAATGTTTATGAATTCTAGTGTAGTTTTCTATGGGCTGTCTAATGATGTAAGAATTGTACTCAATTGATCTCTAATTGGTCTTATATTGATAAATATATATTAAATTGACTTAGATTTCATTAAGCATTATGATTTATGCATTGAATTGATGTTCATGGCTATGGGTAAGGGCCTTATGGTATTGAATTGGATGAATTAAACATGGATTGAAGTGGAGAGAATGGATTGGTGGTAAGATGCCCTAATTCTCTTTATTTTAAGTATTATATCTCTTGAATTATGTTGTGATTAGTATAGCCCACTTATGGTGGTGGTGTTATGTGATTGATATGCCCTTGTCGGCGTTATTTAAGTATTATGATGATCATGACCTTGTCGGCACTACTTGAACGATTGTGATGATTTGTGTAGTTGATTATGTGAAGTATGATCATATATACATATATGTGAAGTAATGTGAAAGTATGTGTTTCTTCTATTGATGCTATTTAGGTGATCATGTTAGACTAATGACTATGTGTTCATGTGTCTAGTCTTAGAGTGATGCATGATTGTTCCTAATTAACTACATGAGGTTATGATGGTTATATTAATGATGATATAGTAGTGTATAAGATGACTTAAAGATGATAATGGTTGTTCCTATGTGCTTATAAAATGCATGTAATATGTGCTAAAGTTAAGTATGTTGTGTCTTGTGTTCGTAGACTTGTGTCCCTTACTTGATGCATGTATGAAAGTGAATATGTGATGTCTTGACTTAGGATACTAAAGCCTCTTAGTCTTGTATGTATGAATGATATGTGAGACCTTGAATGATGATAAGAGGGTACTCTATGTGAAACCTTGAACCTAGTGGTAAGGTTATGAAACTTGAAGTCGAAAGCCGTAATGGTATCCTTCTTGTAATGAATGATGGACTTAATGTTGATTGGATGGAAAGACATCATATCAATCATTAGGAAAGTCATGATGAGCTTTTTTTCCCCATTGTAAGGCAGCCCTAGGGTACCTCTTTGGTAGGGTAAATGTAATTGAGTTATGAACTAGATATGGAACCCTATTGTATGAAACTTAAGGTGAACTAATCTATGAGAACAAAGGCTAGCACCGAGTGAGTATGGTAAAGGAAGTAGTTCTAGTTAAAGTATGAGGCTAGAATACAAAGTAAGCACTTCATATTCCTTAACCATGTGCCTACATAGGATGTGTCCAAGTTCTACCATTGGCAAGTAAAACAACCTCATCGGAGTAGGATAGAACTCCGGATTCCATGTTTTGCTACCATGGTCTATGTCGGTTATTGCCTATTATAACGCCCCAAAATGAATTAAGGTGAACTAGAGCCTCATGGTTGTTTCTTGAGTTAATTTTAAGTTAAACGGAGTTAGTTTGGTGTCCTTAGGCAGTGTGCAAAGTTTGGTTAAGTTTGGAGTTCAATCGACCAAAAACGTCCATGACGTTCGGATGGTATGCCTTAGAATGTACTTGTATGTCTTGGCGAGTTTGGATAAGTTGTATGTGTTCGTTTTACTTGAAACATGCGTCGGATGTTCCCTAGACCTAGAAGACTTAGTTTAGGGGTTTGACGTCTGGGCACGACCTCACCTAGGACCCCAAGGACTCTAGATGAAGGGCCCCAGGACTTGGGCATGTCTGCCCATCGGTAGCTCACGACGGCCATGGCGACGGTCCATCGTAGTCAGGACGGTCCGTCGAGCCAGGGCGTCGCGGGTGACAGAGAGTGAAATTGGGACAGGCTCCATTTAGAAGCCAAGTGTTCCTCGACAGAACCCCGTGACGGTCCGTGGTGGACGTGACGGTCCGTCGAGGAGGTCTCGTCGATGAAGCCTGCCAGTGCATGATTTAAAGGCTGCCAGCTTAGGGTGTTTTATGTAAATACACCCCAAGCCTTATAAGACTCTCTTACACCCTAAACTTAGAGAAGATCCCCCTTTTCTCTTCAAGATCCAACTCTCTCTTTCTCTCAAGAAAACTCTCTCAACTCTCTTGGAAGCTAGAAGTCAAGGAAGGATAGGAGGACGGATTGGGAATTGTTTCTTCATCAAATTCGTGGGTTTCTTTCTCCTAAAGGTATGGTATCCATTCTTGAATACCTTTCCATTCAAGAAGCCAACTTCCAAAATGGTTTTTCAAAAAAAAGGGTTTTAAACTCAACTTCTTCTAAACTTTGATTTCTATTATGGGTCTTCTTGTAACTAAGTTCTAATGGTTTAAATGTATTTATCTTGGTTTGAATAGATGATTTTGATGTTAAAACTCCATGAAACTCTTGTTTATGCATACTGCAATTTTTGACTTGAAAATGGGTTATGTGAGCATGATTTGAGTAGGGTATGAACTTGGGTCTTCTTGTATTTGTCGTGTTGGTGTAGCTACTGCCCTAAGGGCCTTAATATGGTGAAATATTGATAAATTGCTTATGGGTAATGATGGTTTGATTTGTTGATGAGTTGCTCTCATTGTATAATTCTTATTATGAATTGCTATTTGAGTGGTATGGTTCACCTTATGGGTGGCGGTGCTAATTGATGAACTTGATGTTACTTAGTATGGTTTGAGTATGTGATCTTGAAGGTCTAATATGTGAAATGAAGATATATATTGGAAATGGGTCTTGTGTTGTGTTTGATGTAGCTTGAATTGCATGTTAGACCTAGTTTATGTCTAAATGAAGTATATGATTATGAGAAGTATGTAGAGTGTGTAGCTTGATGAATCAAGGTTAAAGTATGAGTAGAACTTGATGATAATGAAATGATGCTTATATGCAAGGTGTGCACATGTACACACACATTCCAAAGATTTGTATTATGTCAAGTTGAGCAAAAAGGGGAAATCTTGAGGTGGACACACTTCGTGAGTTGAGATGTAGTGTCTAGTAACAACCTCTCCATTTCCTAGTGAGCTTTCTAAGATAGACTATTATGTTGAGAAATCCGTGTGGAGTTATGCCTAGCACCGAGAGGATATGAAGGGGAGGTGGATTGCACTTCGTTAGTTGAGATGTTGTAATCCAAAGTACCTCTTGAGATGAGTACTCCTCGTTAGTAGAGAGTGAGTTACTTAGTAACAATCTCCTTATCCCTTAACTATATGCCCGCATAGGTGTAGCTATTGGAAAAGCCATGTAAACGCTAAGAAGCATGACCTTACACTAGGCAAGTAAGGATCCCTCATCCGATAGGGGTTAATATCGGGATTCCATGTCTAGCTCTCATGGTCTTTGTCGGTTAAGCTAACTCCCACAAAAGAATTGATTTGAAACTAATTATCTTGTGTATTGTTGAAATCGTGTATGTATGTCATGAAGTGCTCAATCCACATTAGTTACCAAGTAGGAGCATTGAGTGGGAGTAGTAGTATGGGATGCTATTCTCACATTGCACTTGGTGTGACCTATACCTACTATGGGAGAAGAGTACCTTCATGAAATCCGTGGGAATGAGTACTATGGTGTAGTGTTATGGAGGATTATTGTGGAGTACTTGAGTAAATGGAATTCATTAGGAGTACTAAGTGGGAGTGGTAGTATGGGATGCTACTCTCACATTGCACTTGGTATGACCTATATTTCCATGAGTGTTTTGCATATGTTAGCCAAGGGCGTGGATTTGATTTCTAATGAAGTAAGCCTAAGATTAGGTAGTTTTAAGGATCGCTTTGGTGTGCTTTGAAGGGAGGTGTAATGAGAGTCCCTTCTTGGCTCACCTTAGGGAGTCTTAGGATAACCTTGGGTTAGGGCAACTTCAAAGGAAAAGGGTTCATATGACTTGGACCGTGCCATTCACTGTAAGGTCTTCATTGTAAGAATTCAAAATGTTCACTATGATGCTTTATTCAATTTTATAGCAAGTTTAGTAAAGTTAATCGAAATGTTCCTTTTTCTTACTTTAAGTTTGGTAAGATAGCCATAAAGTGTTACTTGTTGATTCTTATGTGGGTTTGCTTCTAGATTCATGAAGGTTATATTTGAATTGCATAAGAGCTATCTTTACTAAAATGTCCCTTTTTGCATGGTTTTGCATATGCCATACTTAGTACATTGTTGTACTAACCCCATACTTTTTATACCTTATGAGTATAGGTTGGAAGCCCTTTTGGGAGGATCGGAGTCGAAGCTTGGGAACTTTATCTCTCAAGAATTTGGTATGTCGTCATATATTCGAGGACATAGTTTTATGTTTCTTAGTTTCTTTATTAAGACTTAAAAATGTATTTACTTTATTGTAAAGGGCCGTGTCCCTAAGATTCTAAGTCGTGTCTTTAAGTTGGCTTGTGACGATAAGATTTCTTAGTATTTATGAAAAGACTCCTTTTATTATTATTATCGTGAAAAGTTTTAAATTCCGCACTACTTTTCATGCTTTATGTTATGAATGCTAGTTAGAGGGCTTGTACGAGACCCCAAAGGGGTCAAGTACTCCCGGTCACGATTCGAAGGTTTTCCCTAACTTCTAGGGGGTGCTTTCGGGTCGTGACAAGACTTGGTATCAGAGCATAAGGTTTTGGGAAATAGTTTAAGGTCTGAAAGTCTCACAAGCCACATCTAGTAGTATCTTGGTCATTGGTGTGAGTCGCGACACATCCATGGACAAGAGGCTATAGGATGCTAGAAGTTTCACTTTCTTCTCTATTCTAGTATCGTGCCTTAGAGTTGAGTATATAAGGTGTCTATTCTCAACCTCTTCTTTTGTGTTTTTAGGACATGAATACGAGGAGATCGACCGCTAGAAGGGAGGAGGGAGGTGTACCAAATGAGAGAGTCCTTCCCCATGTTGACCAAGTTCCTATTGTTGGCTTAGGGGAGGAAAATGAGGAGGTTCCTCTTCAAGAAACTCAAGTGCCTCCGGAACCTCAAGGACCTCAAGTGCCTCATATGCCTCAAGCTCCTTGTGTTGAGGGTGATATGACTAATGCGGAGTTGAGGGCTGCCCTAATGAACTTGACCCAACTCATGACGGCTCAAGCTCAAGTTGTCAACAATCACTTTGTGGGCCAAGCTAACCTAGGAGATAGGCCCCAACCAAATGCTAGTACTCCCGCTTCTAGGATTCGGGATTTTATGAGGATGAACCCTCCTACTTTTCATGGCACTAAGGTGGATGAAGATCCACAAGGCTTCATAGATGAGGTTTTCAAGGTGGTAGATGCTATGGGTGTGACCCCTAGGGAGAAAGCGGAATTGGCCGCTTACCAACTTAAGGATGTTGCTCAAGTGTGGTATGAGCAATGGAGGGGTGAGAGACCCTTAGAAAGAGGACCGGTTGATTGGGAGGAATTCAAAGAGGCTTTCCTAGATAGATTCTTTCCTTTAGAGTGGAGGGAGAAGAAGATGGTTGAATTCATGAACCTCCGTCAAGGGGGAATGAGTGTGCAAGAGTACTCTCTCAAATTCACCCAACTCTCTAAGTATGCCCCAAACATGGTAGCCAACCCTAGGGCTAGGATGAACAAGTTTGTGATGGGCGTGTCTAGCTTGGTGGAAAAAGAGTGTCGTACGGCTATGCTTCTTAATGACATGGATATCTCTAGGCTCATGGTTTATGCGCAACAAATTGAGGAGTCCAAAATTAGGGAGATAAGGCAAGAGGGTAAGAGACCTAGGTCGGATGATTCTAGTCACCAAAGGCCTAAGAAGAGGTTTTATCCCCAAGATTCTTCTATGGGAAACAAGGATAGGGCTCCAAATCAATCTTCTCAAGGTGGTGGTCATTCCTATGAAAGGGCTAGGTGCCCTACTTGTGGCAAGCAACATGGGGGTAAGTGTCTTGCCGGAACGGATGGTTGTTTTGCATGTGGTAATAGAGGTCACAAGATGAGGGACTGCCCAAACCTTAAATCAAGGGGGAGAGATGTCAATCAAGCTTCCCTAGATCCTAATGCTCCCAAGAAGAACCCTTCCTATGGGATGGGGGCTAGAAAGGATAATTAATCCGCATTGATGGTTTTGGTAAGTCTCAACTCTTGGTTATTGTTGCTTTTGTGTTATGAAATGAGTATATATGGTTTTATAGTTCCTATGATCATGTCGTCTTGATGAATTGCTTAGAGAATGAATTTTTTCAAAAATTTGGTAAGATGGCAGTCAACTTCACTGTAATAAAATTTGGCATTTTGAAGAAAATTGTTTTGTCTTGAATTTTAGTTTCAATGTGTGTAAAGGCATTGTTTATGAGCATTTTTAACGTTGGAGAAGGTAGTTCCTCCATAAAAGAAGATTGAGGTTCAATTTTTGACTTTGTAAAAATTGGTGAAAGTTGCATATGTTGCTAAGTGTTGAAAGTGTAAAATGATGTTCCTTGCTAGTGGATGCTTTGATTGTTAGAGTTTTGATCATGATCTAAGCGTATTATATGATGCTAAGTGAGTCCTTGTTGTTCTTAAAATTTAAGTGTCATTCGAGGACGAATGTTATTCCAGGTGGGGGAGAATATAACGCCCCAAAATGAAATAAGGTAAACTAGAGCCTCATGGTTGTTTCTTGAGTTAATTTTAAGTTAAACGGAGTTAGTTTGGTGTCCTTAGGCAGTGTGCAAAGTTTGGTTAAGTTTGGAGTTCAATCGACCAAAAACGTCCATGACGTTCGGATGGTATGCCTTAGAATGTACTTGTATGTCTTGGCGAGTTTGGATAAGTTGTATGTGTTCGTTTTACTTGAAACATGCGTCGGATGTTCCCTAGACCTAGAAGACTTAGTTTAGGGGTTTGACGTTTGGGCACGATTTCACCTAGGACCCCAAGGACTCTAGATGAAGGGCCCCAGGACTTGGGTAAGTCTGCCCATCGGTAGCTCACGACGGCCATGGCGACGGTCCATCGTACTCAGGACGGTCCGTCGAGCCAGGGCGTCGCGGGTTATAGAGAGTGAAATTGGGACAGGCTCCATTTAGAAGCCAAGTGTTCCTCGACGGAACCCCGTGATGGTCCGTGGTGGACGTGACGGTCCGTCGAGGAGGTCTCGTCGACGAAGCCTGCCAGTGCATGATTTAAAGGCTGCCAGCTTAGGGTGTTTTATGTAAATACACTCCAAGCCTTATAAGACTCTCTTACACCCTAAACTTAGAGAAGATCCCCCTTTTCTCTTCAAGATCCAACTCTCTCTTTCTCTCAAGAAAACTCTCTCAACTCTCTTGGAAGCTAGAAGTCAAGGAAGAATAGGAGGACGGATTGGGAATTGTTTCTTCATCAAATTAGTGGGTTTCTTTCTCCTAAAGGTATGGTATCCATTCTTGAATACCTTTCCATTCAAGAAGCCAACTTCCAAAATTGTTTTTCAAAAAAAAGAGTTTTAAACTCAACTTCTTCTAAACTTTGATTTCTATTATGGGTCTTCTTGTAACTAAGTTCTAATGGTTTAAATGTATTTATCTTGGTTTGAATAGATGATTTTGATGTTAAAACTCCATGAAACTCTTGTTTATGCATACTGCAATTTTTGACTTGAAAATGGGTTATGTGAGCATGATTTGAGTAGGGTATGAACTTGGGTCTTCTTGTATTTGTCGTGTTGGTGTAGCTACTGCCCTAAGGGCCTTAATATGGTGAAATATTGATAAATTGCTTATGGGTAATGATGGTTTGATTTGTTGATGAGTTGCTCTTATTGTATAATTCTTATTATGAATTACTATTTGAGTGGTATGGTTCACCTTATGGGTGGCGGTGCTAATTGATGAACTTGATGTTACTTAGTATGGTTTGAGTATGTGATCTTAAAGGTCTAATATGTGAAATGAAGATATATATTGGAAATGGGTCTTGTGTTGTGTTTGATGTAGCTTGAATTGCATGTTAGACCTAGTTTATGTCTAAATGAAGTATATGATTATGAGAAGTATGTAGAGTGTGTAGCTTGATGAATCAAGGTTAAAGTATGAGTAGAACTTGATGATAATGAAATGATGCTTATATGCAAGGTGTGCACATGTACACACACTCTTTTAAGATTGTATTATGTCAAGTTGAGCAAAAAGGGGAATCTTGAGGTGGACACACTTCGTGAGTTGAGATGTAGTGTCTAGTAACAACCTCTCCATTTCCTAGTGAGCTTTCTAAGATAAACTATTATGTTGAGAAATCCGTGTGGAGTTATGCCTAGCACCGAGAGGATATGAAGGGGAGGTGGATTGCACTTCGTTAGTTGAGATGTTGTAATCCAAAGTACCTCTTGAGATGAGTACTCCTCGTTAGTAGAGAGTGAGTTACTTAGTAACAATCTCCTTATCCCTTAACAATGTGCCCACATAGGTGTAGCTATTGGAAAAGCCATGTAAACGCTAAGAAGCATGACCTTACTCTAGGCAAGTAAGGATCCCTCATCCGATAGTGGTTCATACGGATTCCATGTCTAGCTCTCATGGTCTTTGTCGGTTAAGCTAACTCCCACAAAAGAATTGTTTTGAAACTAATTATCTTGTGTATTGTTGAAATTGTGTATGTATGTCGTGAAGTGCTCAATCCACATTAGTTACCAAGTAGGAGCATTGAGTGGGAGTAGTAGTATGGGATGCTATTCTCACATTGCACTCGGTGTGACCTATACCTACTATGGGAGAAGAGTACCTTCATGAAATCCGTGTGAATGAGTACTATGGTGTAGTATTATGGAGGATTATTGTGGAGTACTTGAGTAAATGGAATCCATTAGGAGTACTAAGTGGGAGTAGTAGTATGGGATGCTACTCTCACATTGCACTTGGTATGACCTATATTTTCATGAGTGTTTTGCATATGTTAGCCAAGGGCGTGGATTTGATTTCTAACGAAGTAAGCCTAAGATTAGGTAGTTTTAAGGGTCGCTTTGGTGTGCTTTGAAGGGAGGTGTAATGAGAGTCCCTTCTTGGCTCACCTTAGGGAGTCTTAGAATAACCTTGGGTTAGGGCAACTTCAAAGAAAAAGGGTTCATATGACTTGGACCGTGCCTTTCACTGTAAGGTCTTCATTGTAAGAATTTAAAATGTTCACTATGATGCTTTATTCAATTTTATTGCAAGTTTAGCAAAGTTAATTGAAATGTTCCTTTTGTTTACTTTAAGTTTGGTAAGATAGCCATAAAGTGTTAAATTGTTGATTCTTATGTGGGTTTGCTTCTAGATTCATGAAGGTTATATTTGAATTGCATAAAAAGCTATCTTTACTAAAATGTCCCTTTTTGCATGTTTTTGCATATGCCATACTTAGTACATTGTTGTACTAACCCCATACTTTTTATACCTTATGAGTATAGGTTGGAAGCCCTTTTGGGAGGATCGGAGTCGAAGCTTGGGAACTTTATCTCTCAAGAATTTGGTATGTCCTCATATATTCGAGGACATAGTTTTATGTTTCTTAGTTTCTTTATTAAGACTTAAAAATGTATTTACTTTATTGTAAAGGGCCGTGTCCCTAAGATTCTAAGTCGTGTCTTTAAGTTGGCTTGTGACGATGAGATTTCTTAGTATTTATGAAAAGACTCCTTTTATTATTATTATCGTGAAAAGTTTTAAATTCCGCACTACTTTTCATGCTTTATGTTATGAATGCTAGTTAGAGGGCTTGTACGAGACCCCAAAGGGGTCAAGTACGCCCGGTCACGATTCCAAAGTTTTCCCTAACTTCTAGGGGGTGCTTTCGGGTCGTGACAGTATCAGAAACATTGGTGCTATTTCGGTTAAAGATTACACCAGGTAAACTTCTTATTATTTATCTAAGGAGGAAAATAGTTTCTAAAGGTTAACAATTTGGATATTTATCATGTGTGTCTTTGGAAAAAAATTCTGCAAATCATATGTTTTTGAATGAATTTTCCTTGGAAAATAGTGTTGCGTTTAAAATTCACTAGTTTGCATAATGAAATATGCATATCTTTGTTTCATAAAATAGTATGTAAAAATGTTATAGTTGGAAAACTATTTGAAATGAAAAAAATTTATATGTGATAATCTAATAATATGTTTTATTTCGTTTGGATAAAATTTGTAGTTTTGTACTCCTTGTGTATTTGATTGTGTCTGATTGTTGTAGACTAAAAACTTTTGTAGTTTTCTACTCTGAATAAATTGGACTATGTAATTGGTTTGATTAATATAAAAAATTCATATAATAAGTCAGTGTTGTACTTTTGGTTTTATACAAACTTCATTGTTACATAGAAACAAATTGTACAAAAAAATTTGTCCTTAATGTTAGTATAATAAATATTAAGTTGTATGTCTAACTATGATAAAAAAAAAATAGACCAATGACTTAAAAGTGTGTGATTCTGTCCCTGGAATAGGTGCTTCTAGGAATGAAATTTGACATTATGAAAAGATTTTCAAAGGGAATTGAAGCACTATAATTCTTTCGTCGAAAAATATGTCCAAAATAGGTTTCATGCTGTCAATGTCATTTCTATAGTATGAAAAAAATGTTAAAAATTTATTAGAAATGCTTGAAAAATATTTTTAGATCATATTTAAAATGTGGGAGTTCTTTGTTTATGACAAAGATAAAATTGTACTTAGTGTCTAATTTAAATTTGGAGCACAAGATCTGAAATTCGACGAGACTTTTGTATTATATTAGACCCACAAAATTCTTATAGTAGATTTTATATTGTGGTTGTTGAGTTTCTCTTTTAGTAGTATATAACATGACTAATACGAAACTACCAAATTATATGTATAATTGTTCAAAATGATTGTGTTCTTTTATGAAAAAGTGTCACTTAAAATATTGTGATTTTTAATGAAAAGATCTTTCTATTAAATATAACTATTTGTATAGACATGAATATTGACGAATAGTAATTTTTATGTTTTGTAAAAGAAACGTTTGGATTATATTACCGTTATTGGACCCGATGAAATTTTAATCATGGGTAGTTCTATTTCAATCAAATTGAAAGTTATGGAAATGTCCTTCAGCAAATAGACATTTGACTAGGTGATGACTTTAAACAATGTTTGTATCACACAATATTGTAGGAAACATGAACAAATATTTATGAGAAAAAGCTACCTCGCGGAGAGCTTTTCAAACTAAATATTTTTATTTGTTCTTACTTGCTTGAGTCAAACTATTTGTGACATGAACCCTTGGGAAATGTCAATTACAAAACCTTGTTAGAAAACTGATTAACTTATAAATTTTGTCTAACTTTGAGTGCAATAAATAAAAATGCCAAGTTTGCGTGGAATCTACGTATGTTGAGCATTCTCATGTATCTATTGAAAGGAATTCTAATCTCTTGGAATTGATTTACACTGACATGTGTAATATGAAGTCAACACCATGTCGTGGTGGGAAAAAGTGTATGGTAACTATCATTGACAAATGCATTAGATATGACTATGTCTATTTGCTGAATGTTAAGGATGAAGCAATAGAAACATCCAGACAATATAATATTGGAGTTGAAAATCAATTGAAAAAATGATAAGAAGTGATAGGAATGGAGAGTAAAATTCTCACTTTGGAGAAATATGTTTAAAAAGTTGAATTATCCATCTAACTTCTACCCTATTCACCTCAATTTAATGAAAAAAATGAACTTTGAAGCAAATAATGATTGTATTACTTATAACTTCATGTTTACCACAAAATATGTGTGGATGAACTATCCTTACTACAAAAATAGGATAACAAAAAGTTTTGTCTTTTCAGAAAGAAAGTAAGAAAAAGTTTTGTTTGTTCATGACACAAACTATTCCATATGAAAAACAGAAAGGAAGAAAATTCAACTTGAAATATTTCAAAGTGTGAGGGTGTCTAGCTAAAGTCCAAGTTCCTATTCCTAAAAGGATTAAAATAGGATCTATGATTGTGGGCTTTGAAATTCGACTTGAGTAGCGCTATGAATGGTCTAAGCGACCTTGGAAATAACAAAAGTAGAACATACTTAATAAAGAGATTCATAGGCGTAGTAAATTTCAAAGGACATCTATCACATCCGGGTTTACCCCCTAAACGTCACCGGCGTCGTTGTCCTCTTTGAGGACTAAGACTAGCCCCTTAATTATCATCATCGCATTCACAAGTCAAAAAGTACGGAAAATTTAAAACTATTAACTCTAACTAATTGGAGTTTTACATAGACCTCTACATACACGTAATAGTATTATTATCGAGTATACATAGACCCTTCGTATAAGAAGATTACTTAGTCTTCTACTTTTATTTCACATACATATATACGTAAGATAGAATTAGAGTCATAAAATCCCTCTCATCTCATAACCATCTAGAATGACAATATCAAATGGGCATAGACCTACAACAACAAAAGTAAGCCACATATAGGGTTTATACAACTTGTCTTCAAATGAAAAGATAGAGTCAACAATAGTGTCTTAATATCTAAGAAAATCCGTAGGTAGAATATCGGAATCATCCTGGCGAAAATGAGGACCTACCACTTGGATGATAAGAGTATCCAAGCCTCCTTCTCAATCGCCTCGAACCAAACCTCAACGACCGAAACCTAAATTGTTTTAAAAAAAGGGAGAAAATGGGGTTAGTACGCCACATGTACTAAGTATGAGACCATATGCACATATAACAACCAAACATGCAAAAAAAGCGATATTTAGTTAAATCATGTCATTTTACCTCTTTATGCACAATCAACAAGCTATAGTAATCATTTAGTCATGTTCAATCAAATCAAGCAACTATATGCATATCACATACTTGAACCCATAATCTCATATAACCCTATCATCAAGTAATCATATCACAAGCATGAATAAGAGTTTATCATGTAAATAGTAAAGCAAGACCCTTTACATGTTCATAATCATCATAATCATCATATGAAGTCATCTATCTTTATCATCATTTATAAACATAATATTGACCTCCTAAAGCTCCTATCAAGGCAAACTAGTGCAAGGCATAAGTAGAGTCCCATACCCCTACCTAAGCTATGTCAAACCCCTCAAGTCACTTTTGTTAGTCTATACATCATTACTTCATTTTAGTTTAGGGAGAACTTCCCTTAATCGACATAGACCACATGACCTAATGTGGAATCCGATGTTGTAAAACCTTACACCGATGGAAGGTGGCATACCGGCCAAGGTAAAACCTAACATAAACGTAGCTTTCTAGGTGGATCCACTAGCTAGTCTTCCTATGGGGCAACATAGTCAAGAACTAAGAGATAGGTGACTCCCTCTACATACCACTAGGTAATTAGGGCCTCATCTCATGGGAATAAATGGAATGAGTATCCCTCAACGGGGAATCAACATCACATATAGAACTAAAGGGTAACACTTCCTCTATTGGAAATCCATCACCTCCCATCGTCAAGTTCACTCGGTGCTAAGATAAGTCCCTTTATTGAAATGTCTTTAAATCTTCATTAACAATCATAACTTAGTTTAGGTCATAGGGTCTAACCCTTTTATAAACATAATAATCATAGCTAAAATAAGAATTACATGAGTAATAGTCCTTTCGTCACAATTCATATAAGTGAGGTTAACACTTTACATATCACATCATAGTAGGGCACAGTGATACACCACCATCCTTATAACATGTAAACCCTAAGAAACCTCAAAACCAAAGTTAATACATTTCAATCAAATCATCGTACCATCCTATCAATCCTAAATATGGCATACAACACAACATCATGACTTAACCACAATTAACCACAAGTTGAAGTAAGGAATAGGAAATTCAAGACTTACCAAGCCTGCTCCATAGTTCATCATAAGGGTCTTACCATCAACCTACAACTCAACCCATTTACTTCAACTCATCAATGTAATTCAATAACCGACATGATAATAGAGTTAGAAGAGTCACTACACTATAATTCAATACTAAACCAAAGCTTTGAAACAAGATACTTAGGCCAATCTTCTTAACCTAGATCCCTACTCAAGAATTAGTATGAAAGACTACAATTAATCAAAACATGTTTATGATCAGTGTAATAACATAATATACTAGTGATTTAACCAATAATCAATTCAATTGAATCAATCCCAACATAATTCACATCAAGATCAAACCTAGGGTTAGGGGTTAAGGGCCATACTCTACAATCTAGACCAAACCATCTCAATTCATCATAATAAAGTTATAATTCATTATAATGTACTCATTCTCTCCTAAAGAATACATAAACAACTCAATTCATGACATCAAACTCGTAATTGAATGAAACCCATATGAAAACTCAACTTTTGGAAAACCTTTGAAGGACCCCTTTGAGGAAAAAAGTCTCAAAGGTGAAGACGTACCATACCTTAACATTTTAACAAGAATTTGGAGATGAATTTGTCCCTTTCCAGCCCCCAATTCCCTTCCTTAGCTTAGTCTCCAATGGTATCTTCCAATAGAGAGAGAAGGTAGAGAGAAGATAGAGAGTATGATTCTTAGAGTCTAATTAGTTTAATTGGAGTTGAGGCTTTTATATGGGTGTTAAGTTAGTTAATTAGTTACCCATTAATCCCTAACTAACCCCTAGTCACTTAATTAATTAAATGACTTAAAATTTAAAATGTTACAGAAACATAACCCCACAGAGAGGGAACCCCGCCGATGGGTTATCTGTGAGTCTACGGACCTTCCCCCTCTCGTCCTGCACTCCGTCGATGAGTTCAGAGACTGTGCGGGCGAGGGGATTTCTCACCAAGACTAAGTGTGATACCACGGTGGTATCGACGCCCCGGTGGTCAACACACGGTCCATCTATTGCATCGTCGATGGACACTGCCAGGCAGTGTTGCCTCAAACGCAAGGGTCCTTCTCAAGGACCCTTAGTTGGTCCTTGGGCAGTCGTGCCCGGACGTTTCAACCACGGAACAACTCAAAAACCTATTATCTACCTTTTTACCATTTTTCATACATTTCCGACTCCTATAAACTTGTCAAACATGTTAAGACACACTAGTACAATTTTGAACCAACTCCCGGATGTCATGGACGTTCTTGAACGTCTTGGTTCTTAAACTTCTTAACTGACCTAAATTCATTAAGTGTACTTAAAAAAAGTACTTAGACCACATTATCTCTATGTTAGGCTTTACGACACATCTTGAGATTTTGAAATGTTACATTATCCCCCCCCCCCTTAGGAACATTCGTCCCCGAATGACACTAAACACTCTTTTGAAGGAAAGAATAGACTCAAGACTAGCAGCTCAACCAATCAACCACGTCAATTCAACATGAATCATATCATTTCAAACAAGTCAATTCCAAAACTCTAATTACCACTCATAGGCTCAATCATTTCGTCATGAGGTATTTCCTTCTCACAACACATGAGCTCAACATACATTACATGATTCAATTGGCACAAAGTTCATCTTATCAATATGCTACATATAATTCAATAAAGTCTCACTAATATCAAAATGCACAACATAACTTAAAACAAGCAAAAAGCAAAACTTTCATGTTTTCAAAGGCAATATTACAGTAACTTCACTGTAAAGCTCACTGTGAAGTTTTCAAAAAAAGCAATTTTTGCAAAACTTCACCCAAAAATCAAGAAACCTCAAATTCTAGTCACATTTATATTATAAAAAAGAATGACTAACCTTAATCATAAAAAAGATGAGGATAACGGGACTTCATGTCGTCCTCGGCCTCCCATGTTGCACCCTCAACTAAGTGATTTTTCCATAATACTTTTACGGAAACCACCACTTTGTTCCTCAATCTCTTTACTTGCCTATAAAGAATTTGGACCGGAAATTCCTCGTAAGACAGGTTATCCTTTACACCAAGACCCTCAATAGGAAGAATGGATTCGGGATCACCGACATACTTTTTCAACATAAAAACATGGAAAACCGGATGAACCGAAGCCAATTCACTAGGCAACCTCAACTCATAGGCAATCTTACCAACCCTTTACAATATTTCATAGGGACCCACATAACGAGGGCTCAACTTCCCCTTCTTGCCAAATCTAACTACCCCCTTCGTAGGTGAAATTTTCAAATACACCTTATCACCTTCTTCAAACTCAAGATCCCTCCTCCTATTATCGGCATAGGACTTTTGCCGACTATAGGCCTTTTGCAAGCGATTTCTTATAACATGAACCTTTTCCAAAGTCTTCTAAATCAAATCGGGACCAAGAATTGAAGACTCACCGACTTCAAATAAACCAATAGGAGACCTACACCTCCTACCATACAAGAATTCATAGGTAGCCATGGAGATGGATGATTGGACACTATTATTATAAGCAAACTCTACCAAAGGCAAGTGTTTATCCCAACTCCCTTTGAAATCGATGACACAATCTCTAATCATATCCTCAAGGGTTTGAATAGTATGTTCCGCTTGACCATCCGTTTGGGGATGAAAAGTAGTACTCAACTTCACCTTAGTACCCAACCCTTTTTTAAATGACCTCCAAAATCTAGATGTGAATTGTGCACCCCTATCCGATATGATGGATAACGGAATACCATGGAGACACACAATCGCATCTACGAAGATCTTAGCATAATCTTCCACCGAATAAGTAGGCTTGACGGGAATAAAGTGAGCGGACTTGGTCAACCTATCAACCACCACCCATATGGAGTCACATTGTTTTTGGGTCTTGGGCAAACCTACCACAAAATCCATATTGATGTTTTCCCACTTCCAAGTAGGAATTTGGATCTCTTGTAGTAAGCCTCCCGGTTTTGGATGTTTGGATTTGACTTGTTGGCAATTTGGACACTTAGCAACAAACTCCGCTATGTCCCTTTTCAAACCTTCCCACCAATACACCTCCCTAAGGTCATGATACATTTTTGTTGACCCCGGATGAATGGAATAGTGGGACCCATGAGCTTCTTCAAGGATACGATTCCTCAGATCATCAATATTAGGAACACATAATCGACCTTGATATCTCAATACACAATCTCCCCCTAAGGAGAAAGACTCATTTAATTTTCAAGAACCGATTCTTTGAACTCCATTAATGGTTTATCAAGGTGTTGTTTGGACTTCACCTCAACAACCAAAGATGATTCGGAGTTATGATGGAACATCACACCACCATTTGAAGAACCTTCAATGTCACACCCAACCTAGAGAACCTATGAACCTCTTTTACTAGGTCCCTTTTGGCTTCTTCAACGTGAGACACACTACCCATAGACAAATGGCTTAGAGCATCCGCTACCACATTCACTTTGCCGGGGTGATAGAGAACACTCATATCATAGTCTTTCAACAACTCAAGCCATATTCTTTGTCGGAGATTCAACTCTTTTTGGGTAAACACATATTGGAGACTTTTATGATCGGTGAACACATCAACATGGACACCATATAGATAATGCCTCCAAATTTTTAAAGCAAACACCATGGCCTCTAACTCAAGGTCATGAGTGGGATAGTTCCTCTCATGCACATTGAGTTGTCTAGAAGCATAGGCAATAACCTTCCCATTTTGGATAAGAACACACCCCAAACCCACACGGGATGCATCATAATAAACCACGAAGCCTTTTGTACCCTCCAATAAAGTCAACACCGGAGCGGAAACAAGCCTATCCTTCAAGATTTGGAAGCTCTTTTCACATGCTTTCGACCACTCAAACTTCTTACTTTTTTGGGTCAAAGTAGTCAAGGGAGATGCAATGGACGCAAAACTATCCACAAACCTCCGATAATAACCCACAAGACCCAAAAAACTCCTAATGTTGGTTGGATTCAATGGTCTCGGCAAATTTCTTACCGCCTCCGTTTTCCTTGGATCAACCTCAACTCCCTCACTAGAGATGATGTGACCAAGAAATTCCACCGACCTCAACCAAAACTCACATTTGCTATATCTGGCAAACAATTGATGCTTTTTAAGGGTTTGGAATACCACCCTCAAATGAACCACGTGATCACTCTCATTTTTCGAGTATACCAAGATGTCATCAATAAACACAATGACAAAAGAATCTAGGTAACTTCGAAACACCCTATTCATTAGGTCCATAAACGCTGCCGGAGCATTAGTGAGACCAAAGGACATAACAAGGAATTCATAGTGGCCATATTGAATCTGAAAAGCCGTCTTTGGTACATCCTCACCTCTCACCCTTAATTGGTGATACCCTGACCTCAAATCAATTTTGGAAAAGTAGCTTGCCCCTTGGAGTTGATCAATTAAATCATCAATCCGAGGGAGAGGATACATATTCTTAATTGTGACCTTGTTGAGTTGGCGATAATCTATACACATTCTCAAGGACCCATCTTTCTTCTTCACAAACAAGACCGGAGCACCCCATAGAGATATACTAGGCCTTATGAAGCCCTTGTCTAGTAAACCTTTAAGTTGTGCCTTCAATTCCTTTAACTCGGCCAGAGCCATTCTATAAGGAGGAATCGAAATGGGGTTTCTTTGTTGTAGCAAATCGATACCAAAATAAATTTCCCATTCGGGACGAATACCAGGAAGGTCATTAGGGAGACCTCCGAAAATTCACTCACTACAGGGACCAACTCAATGAGAGGAATTTAGGAGTCAAGATCTTGGACTCTCACTATCTGATATAGGTAGCCCTTAGAGATCATTTTGCAAGCCATTAAACAAGAAATAATGCGACCTCTAGGAATAGAACTTTCCCCCTTCCACTCAACAACGGGTTCATTAGGAAAATTAAACCTCACTATCCTTGTCCTACAATCAATAGTGGCAAAACAAGAATGCAACCAATCCATACCCAAAATAATATCAAAATCAAGCATATCTAGTTCAACTAGATCAACATTAGAAACTGTATTTGTCAACATGATAGGACAATTTCTATATACCCTCTTTGCAATCACCGACTCACCCACCGGTGTAGACACTAAGAAAGGCTCATGCAAGATATCGGGTAAAGTATCAAACTTTTTAGCTACAAGGGGTGTAGCGAAAGACAAAGTAGCATCCGGATCAAGTAAAGCATAAGCATCAATAAAAAAGACTCGTAACATACCAGTCACAACATCGGGAGAGGTCTCATGATGACCCCTAGTACGAAGAGCATAGAAACGGTTCTTCTTTGACTAGAACCACTTGCTTGACCATTCTTATCTTGCCCCTTCATATTAGGACATTCTAGAACCTTGTGGCCACTCTTGCCACAATCAAAACAATTGCTCGTTCCAACCAAACACTCACCGAAATGACCCTTTCCACACTTGGCACATGTAGGCTTCTCATTGGGTGAGTTCCCACTCTTCCCCTTTTGAGCTCTAGGTTTAGCCACCTTGTCATCTCGAGCCTTAGGGAACTTGGATGGAACTTTATTAGAGAACCTATTTTTTAATCTAGGCTTGTCTTGAATTTCAAGCCTACTCTTGGAGGAACCACCTTCTAGGGACCTTGCCCTCTTAGCATCCCTAGTCTTCCTCCTAGCCCGTGCCTCCTCAACTTGTCTAGCATTCACCATAAGCCGAGAAATGTTCATACTATCATGAAGCATGGCCGAATGAGACTCCTCTTGCAAATCATCCAACACTCCTGTCACAAAGCGGCTCATCTCATCTTTAGGATCAGAAACCAAAGAAGGAGCATACTTGGACAATTGAGTAAATTTCATAGAATACTCAAGAACACTCATACCTCCTTGATGAAGGTTGATGAACTCCACAACTTTGGTTTTCCTCATCTCTCTAGCAAAGAACCAATCAATAAATGCTTTCTTTAAAATATCCCAAGTTACCGGTCCACCCCGAAGAGGCCGATTATCCCTCCATTGCACATACCAAGTTTGAGCCACATCCTTGAGTTGATATGTGGTAAACTCCGCCTTCTCACTAGTGCTTAACCCCATGGCAAAGAGTATCTTATAAACCTCATTGATGAACTCTTGGGGGTTTTCATCCACCCTAGACCTATGAAAAGTAGGAGGGTTCATTCGAGTGAAGTCCCTCAAACGAGATGCCATGGTAGAGACTTGTAGATTGGGTCGGGGTGCAACCTCCCGATTAGCTTGGGCCGTCATAGCTTGAGCTTGAAGAGTGGAGGCTTGGGCTTGAGAAGTAATGGATTGAGCCATTTGAATAAGGGCATCCCTTATCTCTCCATTTGTCAAAGGTGGAGGGTTGGCTGGAGCTTGTTCAACATCAACCTCCTCTTCAAGTTGAGGGTCTTGATCAACACGGGGAGGAGCAATCTCCTCCTCAAGCCTTCTTGTCGCGTTCCTATGAGTATTCATTTCCTATAACCAAAATACAAGGCTTAGGTGAAAGCAATTAATAGTTACTCTAGAGGCACGACATTGGATTTCCAAGAAAGAGAGAGATCCTAAGCATCATATAGATTCCTATTCATAAGTGTGGCGCGCTTCACAATTATGAGTACGAATCTACATAGACATGGTTGACGGAGACATCGTTATCAAGGATATTTAACCTCATGCTCTGATAACAAGTTTGTCACATCCGGGTATACCCCTAGACGTAACCGGCGTCGTCGTCCTCTTTGAGGACTAAGACTAGCCCCTTAATTATCATCAGCGCATTCACAAGTAAAAAAGTACGGAAAATTTAAAACTTTTAAATTTAACTAATTGGAGGTTTACATAGACCTCTACATACACGTAATAGTATTATTATTTAGTATACATAGACGCTTCGTATAAGAAGATTACTTAGTCTTCTACTTTTATTTCACATACATATATACATAAGATAGAATTAGGGTCATAAAATCCGTCTCATCTCATAACTATCTAGAATGACAATATCAAATGGACATAGCTGTACAACAACAAAAGTAAGCCACATATAGGCTTTATACAACTTGTTTTTGAATGAAAAGATAGAGTCAACATAAGTGTCTTAATATCTAAGGAAATTGATTGGTAGAATATCGGAATCATCCTGGGGAAAATGAGGACCTACCACTTGGATGATAAGAGTATCCAAGCCTCCTTCTCAATCGCCTCGAACAAAACCTCAACGACCGGAACCTAAATTGTTTGGAAAAAAGGGAGAAAAAGGGGTTAGTATGCCACATGTACTAAGTATGAGACCATATGCACATATAACAACCAAACTTGCAAAAAAAGGATATTTAGTTAAATCATGCCATTTTACCTCTTTATGCACAATCAACAAGCTATACTAATCATTTAGTCATGTTCAATCAAATCAAGCAACTATATGCATATCACATACTTGAATCCATAATCTCATATAACCCTATCACCAAGTAATCATATCACAAGCATGAATAAGAGTTTATCATGTAAATAGTAAAGCAAGACCCTTTACATGTTCATAATCATCATAATCATCATATGAAGTCATCTATCTTTATCATCATTTATAAACATAATATTGACCTCCTAAAGCTCCTATCAAGGCAAACTAGTGCAAGGAATAGGTAGAGTCACATACCCCTATCTAATCTTAGTCAAACCCCTCAAGTCACTTTAATTAGTCTATACATCATTACTTCATTTTAGTTTAGGGAACACTTGCCTTAAACGACATAGACCACATGAGCTAATGTGGAATCCGGTGTTGTAAAACCTTACACCGATGGAAGGTGGTCTACCGGCCAAGGTAACACCTAACATAAACGTAGCTTTGTAGGTAGATCCACTAGATAGTCTTCTTATGGGGGCAACATAATTCAAGAACTAAGAGATAGGTGAGTCCCATTACATACCACTTGGTAATTAGGGCCTCATCTCATGGAAATCAATGAAATGAATATCCCTCTACGGGGAGTCAACATCACATATAGAACTAAAGGGTAACACTTCCTCTATTGGAAAGCCATCACCTCCCATCGTCAAGTTCACTCGGTGCTAAGATAAGTCACTTTATTGAAATGTCTTTAAATCTTCCTTAACAATCATAACTTAGTTTAGGTCATAGGGTCTAACCCTTTTATAAACATAATCATCATAGCTCAAATAAGAATTGCATGAGTAATAGTCCTTTCATCACAATTCATATAAGTGAGGTTAACACTTTACATATCACATCATAGTAGGGAACATTGATACACCACCATCCTTATAACATGTAAACCCTAAGCAACCTCAAAACCAAAGTTAAGACATTTCAATTAAATCATCGTACCATCCTATCAATCCTAAATAAGGCATACTACAACAAAACATCATGACTTAACCACAATTAACCACAAGTTGAAGTAAGGAATAGGAAATTCAACACTTACCAAGCCTCCTCCATAGTTCATCATAAGGGTCTTACCATCAACCTACAACTCAACCCAATTACTTCAACTCATCAATGTAATTCAATAACTTACATGATAATAGGGTTAGAAGAGTCACTACACTATAATTCAATACTAAACCAAAGCTTTGAAACAAGATACTTAGGCCAAATTTGTTAACCTAGATCCCTACTCAAGAATTAGTATGAAAGACTACAATTAATCAAAACATGTTTATCATAAGTGTAATAACATAATATATTAGTGATTTAACTAATAGTCAATTCAATTAAATCAATCCCAACATAATTCACATCAAGATCAAAGCTAGGGTTAGAGGTTAAGGGCCATACTCTACAATCTAGACCAAACCATCTCAATTCATCATAATCAAGTTATAATACAAATCTACTCATTATCTCCTAAAGAATACATAAACAACTCAATTCATGACATCAAACTCGTAATTGAATGAAACCCATATGAAAACCCAACTTTTGGAAAACCTTTGAAGGACCCCTTTGAGGAAAGAAGTCTCAAATGCGAATATATACCATACCTTAACATTTTAACAAGAATTTGGAGATGAATTCGTCCCTTTCCAGCCCCCAATTCCCTTCCTTAGATTAGACTCCAATGTTGTCTTCCAATAGAGAGAGAAGGTAGAGAGAACATAAAGAGTTTGATTCTTAGAGTCTACTTAGTTTAATTGCGGTTGGGTCATTTATATGGGTGTTAAGTTAGTTAATTAGTCACCCCTTATTCCCTAACTAACCCCTAGTCACTTAATTAATTAAATGACTTAACATTTAAAATGTTACAGAAACATAACCCTCACAGACGGAACCCCACCGACGGGCGGTCTATAAGTCTATGGACCTTCCCCCTATCGTCCTGCACTCCGTTGATGAGTTCAGAGACTGTGCAGGTGAGGATTTTCCTCAGCAAGTCTAAGTGTGAGACCATGGTGGCATCCACGCCCCGTTGGTCAACACACGGTCTGTCTCTTGCACCGTTGATGGACACTGCCAGGCAGTGTTGCCTCAAACGCAAGGGTCCTCCTCGAGGACCCTTGGTTGGTCCTTGGGGAGTCTTACCCAGATGTTTGGACAATGGAACAAATCAAACATATATTATATACCTTTTTACCATTTTTCATATGTTTCCGACTCCTATAAACTTGTAAGACCCCAAAATGAGATAGGGTTTCTAGAGACTAAAATGTTAGTCTTAATGTTCTAAGGTCCTAAAATGACTTATAATATGGTTTATAGGCTGTGTATAAAGGTTGAAGTGATTTGGAAGTCAAACGTCAAGGGTCGACCGAAATGTTCGACGGCTAAGTTACATAAATGCCTCGTATGTGGTTCTATGTGATTATGTGTGATGAATGAGCTTAATAAGTCTTTAAATGGTTTATAATGATTTTTAAAGATAGTATATGAAGTTTTGAGAAGTTTGGAGGTCAAACGACCAAGAACGTCCAAGGCGTTTGAAAGATAGACCTTAAGACATTCATCGTGTGTCATGGTGGGGCTTGGCCTGTTTGGACGTCTTGTAGGTATTTGTTTTGTATGAAATTTCTGTGTGAGGTCTATAACTTGTTAAGTTTTATAATCGCGTTGGAAACGTCCGGGTACGACTTCTAAAGGGCCCCCGCAAGAGGCCCCAAAAGAAGGACCCAAAGCTTCCTAAGACACTGCCTGGGCAGTGTCCATTGACGGACCCAACGACGGATCATTGGGCCACCAACGGCCCATTGAGCAGGTCTCGTCGAGGGTCACAAGCCTTGGGCAGATCTTAATCCAAGAATTTGGCTAAGTACCCAACGATGGACGCTAGGCACGGCCCGTCAAGGCCTCGACGCCCCGTCAATGCCATCGTCGTGGGTGCACTGTCAACTGGCAGCTGCGTGCTGTAAATTAAAGGGGTGAATGGGAAATTCACCCGACGTCCTAACCTGATTATTATGGGTTTATTTAAGTAATTTTTGGTGTATATAAGTCATCACAAACGTGATCAACCCATTCTAAAATTGACTCACATGTTTTAAGCCTTTCCCTCCCAAAAATGTTCTCTCTAAAACCACCATTGTTGGTGAAGCTCAAGATATGCTTGGAGATGGATTTTCTATGGATGAATCATGAATTTTTAGAGGTTCTCATGTTAATAAAGGTATGGTGATCCTTCATCTCTAAGTAACCTTTCACTTGGAGAGTTCTTCTCAATATTTTCAAAGAAAGTTTATGATCAAAGTTCTTCTTCTTCAATCTAGCCATGGGTTCTTTCTCAAAACATTTTTAATGATTAAATCATGATGTATTGAAGTTAGTACAGTGATTTGAACGTGATTTCACTCCAATTGCATGATGAACCCATGTTCCTTCCAAAATTGGTTTAGCTCTTGCATGGGCTTTGTGATTATGGCTTGTTCTTGATTAAATGTTGATTCTCTTACGTTGAATTGCTTGTGTTTATTGTTATTTACATTATTTTATGGTGAAATGATGATGATAAGTCTATGATGATAAATATATGAAGATTTGAACATGAATAGCCTATGTTTCTACATGTTGCCTTGAAGTCGATTGTGAGATCGGTTGTATAGAGTTTTGATTATGCACGAACTGTTGTAGCTACTGTTTTAGGGTTATATAATGGATGAATTTTGTAGGTATAAATCCTTAATTAACAAATTAATAAAGGCTTGCATGAATTGATCTAAATTCCTTTATGCTATGAAGTCAAAAAGCTAAGTGTGTGATGGATCTCGAATTGTGATTAGATGAAGCATGGTTTCGTCTTGATTTTCTATCTAATTAGATACTGCCTAATACGTGTATTGTTGATAAAATATGAATGATGATCAAAGCCTTAGAGAGTTCATAGTATTGGTAAATTCTTCTATACTCTAGCAAATCGATAAGCCTAAATGCCTATGTTAAGCTTAATGTTGAAGGTAGGTAATCCTGATTTCAATATGGTTAAATGTAGTTTTAGCAACTGCCATATATGTGTTTTATTGATGAATAAGGTGTATTGATCAATGATGATCAAAGGGTGAGAAGTTGGTAAGAATGCTTATTCCCTCTACTTTTCTACTTCTCTATTCTTTATAATAATGTTGATGAAGCCTTGTATGACATTGTGTGGTATGTTCCACTTATGGTGGTGGTGTTTACTTTATTGTTATTATATATGTGTTGACCATGGCCTTTAAGGCAAATTGATGAACTTATGAACAAGTGCTTAAGATGATACTATGAGAAGCTTATGCCTACTTTCCTATTCTAGTTGTAAACTAGGTTGTATAGCTATTGTACAAGCATGTGTATATTCATGTTAGGGTAGGGTATAGGTGCTGCCATTGATGTGTTAAAAGGGTTAATAATCCTTTACCTATGTACCCCTATATGAATGCATGAATAGTACAAGTTAGGAGTCTTAAGTGTATTATGAAGTTGGCTTGTCTACTATGTTATTGTGTGTTGTGTGGCCTATGTTTGATGAAGTATTATGATCTAAGAGGGTGGCTGACTCAAGGTGTTGTTGATAGCCATTATGTGATCATGTTGACCAATGTACACACACTAACACTTCATGTATGCTTAAAAGTAGTAAAGGTTCATGGTGTCTAAATGAAAAGGTAGTTGTCATATTCACTATTGTCTACTACTATGCATGTTAAGTTTATGTATATGAAGGTATGGTATGTTTCCTCAACTAGGGTGACTTGTTAGGTGTTCTATTATGGGCAAGGATATGGGACCTTGTCTATGCATTGCACATGTGTACCTTGATAGGATAGTTCCTTGGTTTGGTTTCTATGCACATGTTAAAAGAATATATGAACATGTTATGAATATGCATGATGAGGTATGAATATGTAAGTATGAACATGTGTGACTTAATGTGTTATGTGAAAGATTTGTTCACATCTATGTATACACTCACACACATGGATGATGATCTAGTAAATGAGAGAGGCCTTAAAAGGTGTGCCTAATAATACTCTAAACTAGATAGGTGCTTGAATATGCTATAAGCATATGAGGAAGAAATATTCTAAAGCTTATGTTTTATAAATAAATGTAATAAAGGCTTTTTAATAAAAGCGAACTTAGCTTAGCACCGAGTGAACTTTACAATGGGAGATGATGACTTGTCCATAAAAGGAAATATTCATCCTAAAATTGCCCATGTGATGTTAACTCCCTTGTTTATGGGATATGTCATCTAAGGGATTCCCATGAGGAGCGGCCCACTTTACCACATGGTATGAATAGGGATTTCTACCTCTTAGTTCTTGAACTATGTTGCCACCATAGGATACTAGCTAGTGGATTCCACCTAAAAATCTATGTTTATAATGGGTTCTACCTTGGCAGGTAGACCACCTTCCATCGGTGTAAGGTTTGATGACACCGGATTCCATGTTTAGCATCACATGGTCTATGTCGGTTGAGGTTATAGTTCCCTAAAGGTAAAATGTCCAATGGAAGAAATTGAATAGGATCCTAACTAGGAGGACTTAAGTTAAGTTACTTAGAATAGATGGAAGTAATGAACCCATGTAGACATTGCACAAGTGACTCCTTAGGAAGTCTTAGGAAGGTGCCCTAATGCATATGATTATGTAGGTGTCCTTTATGTATGACATTGTAGTCTTGGTTTAACTATGTCTATATTCTACTATACTTCTATGATGGTGTGTGTTGTCTTGTGTAGAAAATATGTACGTTTTCTTGTGGCCTTAAGGTGATGCATTGCACCAAGTATCACTAAAGGGTTACTTGGGAAGTTAATGAATTGCAAGGAAGAGTTCACTGTAAAGTGACCTCAAATGGGACGTAAATTCTATAAGTGCTTTTCTATGATGTTTGGCCTTTGATTGTGTTTCTATGAAGTATGAAAATGATATAAATGCTATTGCTTAAAGGTTTTATGATGATTTACTGAAAATGGCATTTAGTATGATTTCAAAGAAAATATCCCTTTTAAATGCATGTTTTTGCATGGTTGCCATACTTAGTACATTCTTGTGCTAATCCCATTCTTCTCTACTTTTTACACAAAGTGTAGGTTATGGATGCTCAAACGATGTCTTCAATGGTGAAGAGCTTGATAGATGACTCCCAAGATCAATGAAAGGAAATCCTTAAACTTCAAGGATGTCCTACATACGTCTTTAATGTAAAGTCTTTAAAAATTGTATAGTTATGTAATGTGTCTTATGGGCCGTGTCCCTAATGTACTCTAAAAGTTATTGAGTCTAAGAGTGCAAACAGACTTAGAGTCTAAATATGTATTATGACTTATATTTTATATATATATGATGTGATGTTTCTAGCATATGATGTGCTATGAAAAGTTTTAAATTTTCCGCTAAATTTACTATGCCAATTCAATGAATGGTATGAGAGGCTTGTCTGAGACCTCCGAGAGGTCGACGACGCCGGTTACAATCCAAGATTGTATCCTATCTCCTAGGGTATAGTTTCGGGTTGTGACAAAACTAGTCAAACATGCTAAGACACACTAGTACCCTTTTGAACCAACTCCCCGACGTCATGAACGTTCTTGAACGTCTTGGTTCTTACACTTCTTAACTGACCTAAATTCATTAAAATGGACTTAAAGATAGTACTTAAACCTCATTATATCTATATTAGGATTTACTACACATCTTGAGATTTTGAAATGTTAAAACATCTACTTCCTTCGAATACGATTTTGTAAAATTTCTCGTATATTTTGTAGACTCATCTTTTTGGACAGATTGTGTAAATAGGGAGATTTGTTAAATATTGAGCAATCCTATTGGAATTTAGTTGATCTTCCTCAAGGAAACAAACCTTTGAGTTCAAAGAGAATTCTCAAAAGAAAAATGAAAGTTGATGAAACTGTTGACATATATAAAGCAAGAAGAAAACAAATTCTTGATCTTTTCGACACATACTCACCAGTCACTACAATAATAAGTTGGCCAAAATAGCATTTAAGTCTCATAAAAAAATATCTTCAATGCAAAGATGAGAGACCCAAAACTAAATTATCTGACTCTCTATGAAGCATCTATAATACTAAGATGGATGTTGGGAAAGACCCCACAACATCCTATAAATGAAAGACTAAAAAGAGAATAAAAGTGTCCATTGGAATGCAAGGTGGCTCACCAATGACTCTGAGTGCTCCACTGGATCAACAAGGCGCTGGATGATGTTAATCCTAGTTACATGTGTCTACATCATAAGACGATGCAAGACAACTCGCATCAGTACATTGAATGTACGAGTATGCGAGTTGGAATTCTAACAACAACTTAAACTTGGAAAAGAGTAAGAAGGAATACTTACCTTGGCTCTGCTCAACTAATGAATATCTTGACCTAATATAAACCAATAAAACACATACAATATATAAAATCTTGTAAAATAATGAAAACACTTAGTTCGTTATAGATATTGCAATAACAAACTCAACATTACTTATATATGAAGTAATATAGTTTCTGTGGGAGATTCTCTACTCGACAACCATCACTATGAGTCTACGTGATGGTACAACGTCTTACCTCACATTGAAATAGGACCGTCCTATACCTTGGTATAAAACATAAACTACTAAGTGAACCCACTAGTATATGCTATAAAACACTATGGAATCATCTAAAAAGTATGACCCCTCTTCTGTCCATGCTGTCTACATTGCTTATGGGGGCTTGAGTTATTATGAACTCGCGTCCCCATATCAGTGCTCAATACTTCTCCAAAAATACTTAGCTCATATGTCTTTAAAATAAATTCTTCTCAGGATTGAGGTAATTGCTCAAACTTAGCTATAAAAGATCTATTGGAAGTCATGGTTTCCTCTTTACTAAAACTAGCCCAAAGGCTCTGTTGGAAGTTTTAGCTTCCTTTCCATCTCAAAATGTGAAAACATTTGTAACTCTTAGGGAATACTTAGTTCCCTTATAAATTTTGAGAAATAAACTCAACTCTCTAATTTTTGCTTAACTTACAACTTAAAATTTAGGGAATACTTAGTTCCTTTATAACTTTTTGAGAAATGGACTCAACTCTTTACTCATTGCTTAACTTGCACCTTGAGTCTTAAAACAAAGTTAAAATGTTTGTTAAAGACTCTTGAAAACTTTAAGAGCTAGCTTTGACTTGCTTCTTAACTTTTGTACTTGACTCTTAACTACTTTGACTTTGATATAAACTTTCCTTGAATTGGATTATGGATTCAAGGTTCATTATCTCACGTTTATGGATGATTTCATGATGTACCTTAGAGTGTTGGAATCAAATAAGAAATATGGGTACATCACTTAGGAACTAGTGCAAAAAAGTGGGGAAAGAATGGGGTGAACATGCGTCATTGGTTCTATCAGAGGCGTATGGAGCGAGATCCCCAAAATTCAGAGGCCAGGTTGGGGCAGTATGGATGACACACCGCCCCAAGGCCCTAGTGACAGATATTATCCTATGGTGCTATGGGAGGCTCGGTGCCCCAACCCCTATATATAGGTGTTCTCGACCTTGCTCCTCTGTTTTTCATCTCTAAACCATCTAAACTTCCATGGTTCTTTCCCAAAACACTTAGGATCATTAGTAAATTCAATACCCAATAGATTTAACCTAGAAAAAACCCAGAAACACAAATCAAATTAACACTAGGTATTCAACAACTCAACCAACAAGAATTCAACAATGCTCTTCAAAAACTTCACTTTTTCATCATTCAACACACTCGAAAATCAATGAATTGAAACAATATTGGTGTGTGGGTGAACTGAACTAAGACTAAAATATAACACATACTTTGATAGGGATCACCCCTGATGAATTCCACTTGCAAAGCTTGACGTTCTTGGTGAATTCTTGACTTTTCTCCTTTTCTTTCTTCTTTTCTCTCTTCTCCAAGCCCTAAGCGTAATTCTAACTTTTCCAAACAGATCTAAATTTTTTTTTTTTACCCCAATAAACCCCAAAATGAAATAGGAAATTAATTTGTGAAAAGACTAGTTTGCTCTTTTCTATATGCGGAGAGGAACTTTCCTCAATCGATCAACCCAATTTCCAAAAGGCATAACTCACTTATAAGATATCGAAATCGCGCAAAGTCGGCTGCATTGGAAGGATTATTCCGTGATATTTACAATCATATCCAGAAGCACCTCTAACTCATCCTGAACTAGAAGTTATGGCCGTTTGAAAATGATCAAAACTCACTTCTTAACTTAGATTTTTTTTCCAGATTTTTCCTTTTCTTTCCAAAAGGTTATTTTTAGTTTTTTTTTAAGCTTATTCTTAGATATTTCAAGTTGCGAGATGTTACAACATCTCCCCCTTGGGAACATTCTTCCTCGAATGATATTTCTTTCACTAAGCTAAGAATAGAGACATCAAGTTCAACAATCAACAATCAAAAGCAAGTAACAATATGATTTCTCATAATTTATGTAGTACTATGAAGAGAATTATTACCTTGATCTGCATCTCCTCCAGATTCAAAGAGATGTGGGTATATTTTCTTCATATCCTCTTCAGCTTCCTAAATAGCTTTTTCCATAAATTAGTTCCTCCATAGGACCTTGATTGATACAACCTCCTTTGTTCTCAACTTCCAAACTTGGCGATCTAAAATCTGAACCAGAATCTCTTCATAGGATAAGCTATTCTCAATCCCAACATTTTTAGATGGTAAAATCAATGAAGGATCTCCCGTGTACTTTTTCAACAAAGAGATATGAAACAACCGATGAACTGCTGGTAACTCTTATGGTATCTCTAACTTAAAAGCTACATTTTCTATCCTTTTGGTTATGCGATAAGGTCCCATACACCGGGGAATATGTTTCCCCTACTTAACAAACCTCATAGCACCCTTCATGGGTGAAACCTTCAAGTATACCCAATCATCCACTTCAAACTCTAACAACCTTCTCCTAACATCTGTGTAGGATTTTAGACGACTCTGTTTTGTTTCCAATATATCTTGAATCACGTTCACCTTATCCATAACCTGGTGAACTTGATCTAGTCCTATCAACCCTGCTTCATCAACTTTGAACCACTCAATAGGAGATCTGCAACTTCTCATATAAAGAGCTTCATACGGAGCCATTTGGATGCTTAATAGATAATTGTTATTGTAAGTGAACATAATGAGAGGTAGATGATCATCCCAATTCCCCTTGAAATCAATCACGCAAGACCTCAACATATCTTTTGAGGTCTGATAGTACGCTCTGCTTGTACGTCAGTCTGAGGATGAAAGGCAGTACTTAAGTTCACCTTTGAACCCAAACCTTTCTGAAATGATTTCTTGAACTGTGCAGTAAATTGTGAACCTCTATCTGAAATGATGGAGACCGGAACTCTATGACGTCTGAAAACCACTTGAATATACAACTTGGCATAATCTTCTACTAAATAGTTAGTCATTACTAGCAAAAAATGGGCTGATTTTTTCATTTTGTCGAAAATCACCCAAATAGAATCACAGTGTTTGCGAGACCTTAGCAAGCCTATGACGTATTTATGTTAATCATCTCCCACTTCCATTTCAGAAGTTTGACATCCTACGCAAAACCACCAGGCATTTGGCGTTCTACTTTCACTTGTTGGCGATTCAAACACTTGGCAACAAATTCAGCAATACGCTTCTTCACACCATTCCACCAATATACCTATCTCAAATCGTTGTACATTTTTGTGGAACCCGGATGAATGGAAAATTTGGAGCTATGAGCTTTCTATATGATCTTCTCCTACAGCCCATAAGCCATTAGTAAACACAACCTACCCTGATACTTCAACACACCAACTCCCCCTTTTTAAAAGCTAATACTCTTTGCATATGAATATTTGCCTTCAAATCAAGCCAAATGGGGTCTTGGTCTTGTTTTTCTTTCACCTCTTGCCCTAGTGATGATTCATCCCCATTTGTCACCACTTTTCCTCCTTCTGTGGAAACCATAATTCTGACTCCCAAGCGTGCAAGTCTATGCACATCTTGTGCTAGTTATTTGCTCTCTTTTTCAAGATGGGCAGTACTACAGATTGATAACCTACTTAAGGCATCAACAAACACATTATCCTCACATAGGTGGTAAAGAATACTCATGTCATAATCCTTCAATAACTCTAACAACCTTCTCTGTCTGAGATTGAGTTATTTCTGTGTGAACACATACTATAGGCTCTTGTAATTAGTGAATATATCAACATGAACGCCATACAAATAGTGATGCCATATTTTAAAGGCAAAAACTATAGCAGGCAACTCGAAGTCAAGGGTTGGATAATTATTCTCATGAACTTTTAACTGTCTGCAGGCATATGCTATAATATTGCCCTTCTGAATTAGAACACAACCCAAACTAACTCTAGATGTATCACAGTACACCACAAAACCTTTAGTACCTTCCGATAAGGTCAAAATCGGGGTTGTAGTCAACCTCTTTTTCAATTCCTGAAAGCTTTTCTCACAAGCTTCTGACCAGTGAAACTTAACAATCTTCTGAGTCAACTTGGTCAAAGGAGATGAGATAGACGAAAAACCCTTAAAAAACCTTCTATAGTAGTCAGCCAAACCCTAGAAACTCCATATATCAATTGGATATGTGGGTGTAGGACAACTCTGAACTGCTTCTATCTTTTGGGTATCAACTCTTATTCCATCGCCGGAAACTATGTAGCCCAAGAATGCCACATATTGAAGCCAAAACTCAAATTTTGAGAACTTAGCATATAAATCCTTATCATTCAAAGTTTTAAGGACTATTTTGAGGTGACAAGCATGAACTTCTTCGTTCCTTGAATAGATCAATATGTCATCAATGAAGATGATAACAAAGATATGTAGATAAGGTTTGAAGACCCTATTCATAATAGCAATGCATGCTGCAGACACATTGGTAAAACAAAAGGACATGACCAAAAACTCATAATTCTCATATTGGGTTCTAAAAGCTGTCTTTGAAATATCACATTTCCCAACTTTTAACTCATGGTAGTCTCATATAAGATCAATTTTCGAGAAGCGGGAAGCACCCTAAAGCTTGTCAAAAAGATCATCAATCTTTGGAAGAGGATATTATTCTTGATAGTAACCTTGTTGTATTAGCGGTAGTCTAATACATCCTAAAGGAACCATCTTTGTTTCTCATAAACAAGACCGGAGCGCCTCTAGGTGAGACACTTGGTCAAATGAAACTGTAACGCTCCGGAAGTCAAAGACCTAATCTAGAGCCTCACATGAAGAACTAATACTTGTAACACTGTTTATAGGCCTAAAATAATGTATTTAAAATATTTAGCAAGTGTTTGAGTTAAAACGTCCATGACGTCCAGTGAATTCTAAAATGTGCACTAGCGTGCCTTAGAATGTTTCAATGGTTTTTAGGAGTAGTAATTTAATGCAAATTGGTAAAAAGGTGGTAAATATATAGAAAAGGGTGTTTAGGGTTGAAACGACCGGGTATGACTCCCCAAGACCACCCTAAGGGTCCTTGGAGAAGACGCTTGAAGTTGACCCAAAAAGTTGTGTTTGACAATAGCATCCACGAAGCCAATCGACGAGCCGTCGATTGATCGATGCTCCATCGATGGCTTCGTTGGTAGACACTAAGACATTTTCTAAAATGGTTAGAAAACATGGTCTCTGATCTAAATGATGCTTGAACAGTACGGTGTCGTCGATGGACCTACGGACCGTAGGTCGAGGTCTCGTAGGTCAGGGTCTATTTCTACTATCCAAATTTTAGGTGAGTGATTTAATTATTTATTTACTTAGGTGGTTAATTAAGGGTTATGGGGTGTTTAATTTAGTTAGTTAAGGGACTATATAACACTTAAACCTCATTAAACTAACCTAAAACTCCTCAATTCCCAAACTCAAATCTCTCTACCTTCTCTCTACTTTCTCTCTCTATTCCCAAAGAACACCATTGAAGACCAAGGTTCAAGGTCATTATGGCTGCAAGAATTCAACTTTGTCTCCATGAATATTCAAGTATAGTTAAGGTATGTGAACTCTTCACTCTTGGGACTCCTTTCCCTAGAGGTTCCTTCAAAATGATTTCAAAAAGATGACCAAACATACGTTTCAATCTAAATTCATGAATTATTTTTCAATTGCTTATGATGTAGATTTCCTTTGATTATTCATGTTAGATTATGATTATGTATGGATTAATTGTTGTAGTTATTAGTCCTTAAGCTACTTTATGATGGAATCCATGAATTGAATCCCTTACCCTAACTATAGTTATGAATTGGACTTGTAGATGATTAGGGTTGTTAGAATTGGTTATGTTATTGCTTATTCACTATATTATGATGATGATGAGTGATTTATTGGATAATTTTAATGAATTGAGGGTGAGATTCTTGATGATGGCTATGGAGGCTAATTGGTAAAATATTGTCATCTTGAACTCCTTACTTCAATTATGATGGATTGTATTTGGTAATGATGTTGTGCAATTGAAGTATTACATGTGATTAGATTTAGGAAGATATGATGTGATGCATATGAATATGATGGAATGATATGATTATGTTTAATGTGAGATCATTGTGAGCCTATGATAATGCAAGTTTGAAGATGGTTTCTCTTGTGTGCCTTAGATGATAAGATACTGATATATTGATCTCACTAATGATAGTTGTGATGAAAGGAAGTTCTCATACTATGCCTAATGATATAATGTTATATGTTATACAAGGGGGTTAGTCTCCTATGACCTAAATTACGCTATAATTGTTAAAGAATGACTTAACGACATTTCAAAAAGGGACTTTAGCTTAGCACCAAGTGAACTTAACAATGAGAGGTGTTGACTCCCCATATAAGTTAGATTTACCAAGGGTTCTCATGAGATAGTGACTATAATGCAATTGTGCATAAAGAGAGTCCAACACATGTCTCCTAGTTCTTGAACTATGTTTCCCCCATAGGAATACTAACTAGTGGATCCACCTAGAATGTTATGTTCATGTTTTGGTCCTACCTCGGCAAGTAGATCACATTCTTTCGGTGTAGGGTTTCATGACACTCGATTCCCTTTTTAGCTCACATGGTTTATTGTCGGTTAAGGCAGTTGTTCCCGAAGGTAAAATGAAAGTAATAAAAGGAACATTAACTAGGGTTACTTAAGGGGTTTTTCTTAGTGTAGGTAGGGGTATGGGACTCTACCTATATGTCACATCCAGGGAGCACCCCCTAGAATTAACATGACATACTTGACCTCTCGGAGGTCTTATACAAGGCCATTGTTATCATTCATCACATTGACATAGTAAATTTAGCGGAAAATTTAAAACTTTTCATAGCACATCATATGCTAGGAACTTCATCTCATATATATATATAAAACATAAGTCATAATACATATTTAGAGCTTGATGTACCGTGGTTTCATGGTACTTTCAATTTTTTTTGCTTAAATTTAGTGTGTGTCTAGGGCCTTTTTGTAGTAATTTTAATGTGTTTCTACATGTGTTTTGCAGGAAAGTTGTCCAAAATGGAAATGCGAAAGAGTGTGCAGAAATCAGTGCAGAAGTGACCCACGAAGCCATCGACGGACCGTAGGTGGTGACCGTCGATTGAAGGTTCGAGCATATGGAAGCAACTCGGTGAATTTTGAGCAAGTGTGGGGCTACGGAAGGATCGACGATCCGTCGACTGATCGACGGACCATGCTGGAAAGTCATCGATGTGATCAGAGACTGCCCCAATACCCAGTGTTGGAGAAAAGCTAAGTATGGAGAGACGATAAGCATCGATGGACCGTAAGTGCATCGACAGACCATGTTGTTGGTCCGTTGATTGGATCAGAGAAGGTGCGATTTGGAGGCTTGAAGAAGACGCTAAGTATGAAACGACAGAGGTAGTCAACGATCCATCGTTTCATCGACGGACCGTCTGTGGAGTCGTCGATTGAAGACTCGTTTTGGGACAAACTTTCCTTATTTTTAACTCCTTTTAATTTAGGACTTTATTATTATAAATAGGGTTAAAAACCTCGGTTTTGGGGTTAGACTTTTTATTATTTTTCATCCTTTTATTCTTGGAGATTTGACTTTGTAATTTGATAATTTATTCAAGTTTCTGGAATCGATTATCAAGTGAATTTTGCTATTTCAAGTGTTACTTCTGGATTTTCTTCAAACTTGTCAAAGTATGTACATGAATTATTGTTTAACAACCATGAATTGTCTATTTCTAGGCATGGGTAACTAAATCCACAACTTTGGTTGTGGGAACCAAGGGTAATTAACAAGGTAATACTAGCTAAATAACAATTCTAGAATAGATTCTTGCAATTGATAATTCTTTCGTCTAGAAGTCTTTTTAACGAGTTCACGCGTTAGAACTTGCCCTATTTCTACTTCTGGACCAAGGGGGTAGTTAATATGAAAAGAATTATCAACATTGATTTAGTAGACACGATCTAATAGGCTAGTTTCGATTGGTGCAAAGTAGTAACTAAGCCAAACATCGAATATGATGCTTATTATGAAGTAAAGCTAAGGTTTAGTAATTTTGACACACGTAGCTGGACCAAGGTAAGGGGTAAAATTCTCTAAATGCCGGACCAAGGATTTAGAGATACATAACTTATAACTTTGCATACAAGATATTAGGAAATAATTGTTATAGCTAGGATTATTGCGTTATGAACCTATGGGGAACACTTACACCCTATTTTTCTCATCACTTGATAAACACCACAGTTTTAAATCTTTCTACTTATTTTACTTAGAAATAATTGAACACTTTTGTTTCACAAAACCCCCCTTTTAATTAACTATTTTAGGAAAGGACTTGACTAAATAGACGAAATTGTATATTGAAGTTAAGTCTAAACCATTTTCCTCGTGGGATCGACCCCAACCTACTTGTTGGGTTCTTTACTTGATACAACCGCTTATACTTCTATAATGAAGTGTAATTTGAGCGTATCAAATTTTGGCGCCGCTGCCGGGGAAAGTGGATTTTAGATTAACTTTAAGCACATTACCGAATTTTAGTCAACAATTTCCTAATTTACATTTGTTTTTGTTTTTGTCTCTCTCGGGTCTTGCTGTAGTGTATGCCAAGTACATGGAGCCGAGGAGAATCAATCGTTCCATTTGATCCTGAACTTAATTGGACACACTGCAAAATGAATGATAAACATAATCTGGAAAATCTAGGTAGTGGGATAAACCGTCTACTCCCTCCTCCGGTTGATGCTCACAACAGAGTGATAGTGGAGAACTCTGGTGATGGTGCTTTGAGGAGGCAACCTCCCATACCACGTCCTCAAGATTATTACAGGGGCAATGTTAACATCACCGATTCTGATGGGCCTCTTGTCCTACCTCCTCTACCACAGGGTCATACATTCGTGGTTACTAGTAGCTTGATGCAGATGATCACTGCTAGAAGTTTGTTTTCGGGGCTACCATCTGAGGATCCACATGCTCAAATCGCCAAACTGAGGTCGGTGTGTAAGAGTTGTGTAGGTAGGCCTTACTTGGACAGGGATGTCATCGGATTAAGGGTGTTCCCTCTCTCTCTGATGGGAGAGGCTGCAATTTGGTTTATTGAGTTGCCCTATAATTCGATTTATACTTGGGAGCAGTTGAGGGATGTGTTCCTAGCACGGTATTACCCTGTGTCTAAAAATCTTAACCACAAAGATAGAGTGAACAACTTTGTGGCATTGCCTGGGGAGTCGGTAAGTAACTCTTGGGATAGGTTCACCTCATTTGTGAGAAGTTTCCCAAACCACCGCATTGATGATGAGTCGTTGAAAGAGTACTTCTATAGGGGGAAAGATGATAATAATAAGGGAGTACTTGATACTATTACGGGTGGTTCTTATTGTGAGTGCACATATGCAGAGATCGCAGAAAAGTTGGAGAAAATTTTCCGAAACAATAAGGCTTTGAGCACTAGGAAGTCGGACACTGGGTGAAACACATTTGCAGTTCAAGCTACGCACAATCCGGTCGCCAGTGAGATTCGTGAAGAGATGGATCAAATGAGAACTGAGCTCGGGTTGGTTTTGAAGCAGGTCACTGGAGGTGCATAGAAGGTAACTGCAGTGAATTACTTTACTAAACCACCACCACCGGTTGATGAGTACTACTATAAAGAAGAATCTTATGCAGTGAATGAGAAGACGGGGGGTTTCCGACCGAACGCCCAAGGCTCAAATCAGGAGAATTGGAGCCAAGGTCAAGGAAATCAAGGTCGGAACTATGGGAATTACAACAGAGAAGTCCATTATGTTCGAGAAGGAAACAACAACCGCGACAACAACTTCAATCGGGGTAACTATGGTAACAGAAACGATCGAAGTGGGCCCTATGTTTCACCTTAAAATCGGGAAGTTGCTTCTATGGATGGTGGAGGTAGTATGGCGCGAGTTGAAGATATGTTGCAAAAGATGAGGAGGAGGTTTGACGCAATTGATGAGCATGCCAAGGAGTTGAGAGGTGATTTGGCTAATATTGGGCAAAAGGTGGATGCACATGCAGTCTCAATCAAGTATCTTGAGTTGCAAATGTCCCAATTGTCGAATACTGTAAACCCTCGTCAACCGTGTACTCTTCCTAGCAATATCGTCCAAAATTCAAAAAATGATAGACACTGTATGGCAGTCACGACTCGAGGGGATAAGCAAACCATTGATCCACTTATGCCATCTGGTGTAGAAGATAAGGTGAGAAGAGATGCAGAGGTAGTAGAAGCTAGTGGTGAGTTGGTAAATGAAGCGGTGTAAGAAGAAGAGACGTCCCAAAAGGTGGTCCCTGTGCCTAGACCACCACCACCATTCCCGCAAAGATTGGTGAAGAAAATTGAGGATGGTAAATACCGACGTTTATAACTATGTTGAAATAGTTTTCCATCAATGTCCCTTTGATAGAATCTCTTGAACAAATTCTTGGTTACGCCAAGTTTAAGAAGGATATGGTTACGAAGAAGATATCGATAAGTTTTGAGGATTATGACCGAATGGAATATTGTAGTGCTATTTCTACAAGGTCTCTTGTGCAAAATAAAGAAGATACGGGATATTTCACTATTCCATGTACCATCGGGTTGTTACACTTTGGTAAAGCACTTTGTGATCTCATTTTACAAGAAATTGGGTTTGGGTGACTCAAAGCCTACAACGATGCGTTTACTGATGGCCGATAGAACAGTGAAGAGGCCTATTGGGATACTCCATAATGTATTAGTAAAGGTGGAGTCATTTATATTTCCGTCTGACTTTGTGATTCTTGACATTGAGGTGGATTTTGAGGTGCCCATTATTCTTGGGAGACCATTCCTTGCTACTGGTCGCGCCTTGGTTGACATGGAAAAAGGGCAGATGAAGTTTAGGTTAAACAATGAAGACGCGACTTTTAACATTTGTAGGTCCATGAGGCAGAGTGATGAGCTCCAAACGGTATCGGCAATATCCTACAAGGTTGAGAGTACGTCTGAGGTACAAATCGAAGAGCCCCTTTTTCACACCCGGATTCTGGAATCCGAATATAACCGGCGTCGTTAACCTCTCAGAGGTCACAGACAAGCCTCTTCTTTGCTTTCATCACAATCATAGAGTTAAATTTGCAGAAAATTTAAGACTTCTTAATTACTTATTGAAGTATACATAGACTTCGTATAGTATTGCATAAGAGTGATATTCTACTACCTCAAACTAAACAACCATCTATTAAAGATTAAACAATTGAAATAAATGATTGTAATAATAATAATAATAATAGTTTGCCAATCGGCCTTATTACAAACGCTTGAACAAATACTTTAAAGGAAACGCTAGGGACAGCAGTCACTAGCTATATCTAATGTACTAAACTAGAATAATAAAGTGTAGAATCCTCGAACTCAAGAGGACCTACCAATGTCTCGAGATCGCTAGTCCAAACCGCTTCGTCGAACTTCAACCTTCTAGAGAACCTGCGCCTATAAAATAGTAATAATATATGGGGTTTGTACACACTTGTACTACGTATGAGTGTATGCACATAAAAACATAAGAACTATGCATGAACAAGGAAAGCTCTTCCTAAAGCAACATGTCGTTTCTGGAAAGTTAATTCACTATACTTTCTTAAATCGTTACTTGTGATTTATGATATGAATATGACACGTTCTCATGCAATTAACGCACACAACTCATATATATGAAAATAAGACCTTGGAATCATGAACATAAATTTAGAATAATTTAAACAAAGGTTTATTATTTTGCTCCTTAGACCGAGAGTTACCTTTCTCATACATAGATTATTTTCAGTCTTTTCATCTTTCTGTTGTGTAGTTCAATGATCTCCTTTGATCTTATGTTTTACTTACAAGTGCAATGATTCATTGTAGTGCCATACCTACAATAAATTGAGTAAGCAACTCACAAGACTAAAGAAATTATTTGGCTACATTACTTACAAGTTAGATTTCTTTACTCAAGTTGAATGTGGATAAATATATCATAAGCCAATATTTATTGACTATGCCCATTAATTGATTATTTACATAATATATAGATCTTGGGACATAAACCATACTCCATTATTGACTTAAGCCACTAACTTGTTGTTTCTATCAAACACTAGTGATTGGTGTTCTTTAAGATCTTACTTTACTTAGTTCACTATGAACTTATGATTCTACTTCTTTGCTCGATTGTTCACTTTGAACATGCTACTTTATTCTTTCTTACTCTCTTAAAGAATTCTCTTAGCATTAACGGAAGTAGATCATGCGAGCTAACATGAAATCCAGTGTCTCCCCCACACCGAAAGAGGTTATTCACTGATTAAGGTGAACCAAGTTCTGTGTCTACCCCACACCGAAAAGGGGGGTTCACTAGCTAAGGTGATACCGTGTCTGTGTCTTCTCCACACCGAAAAGGAGGGTTAACGACTGTAGTGAACCGGATACTTTCCTGAGCTATAACCGAAATAGATCATGTGAAGTAAACATGAAATCTGGTGTCTCCCCCAAGCCAAAAAGAGGTGGAATCACCAGACAAGGTGAAACCTAACTTGCTAGCGTTCTTAGTGGGTGGCGTCCACTAGCTAGGTGCCCCTATGTTGGCAAAATAGTTCTAAGACTAGGAGACGTACGGAGACCCTGGTCCACCGGGGTGGTGATCTCATCTCATGAGACTTACATGTGCTCGCACAAGCTCACTGCTAGTCTATCGGTGCTAAGCTCAAATTTTATCTTATTATCTTTTAGAGTTCACTCTAACATTATGGAAGCTTGCTTCTATTTATAAGGTTTACTTACTCTATGGATGACTTGTCATCCCTTTCTTTACTTGATGAATATGATCTTAAGTCTTTACATTATCATCATGGGGCCGGTGAGACTTGTCTCACGGACTCTAGCACCCTCTTATCTGAGTATTTATGACATAATGATTAAGTGTACTTGAGACTTGTCTCACTTCTTTCTAACACTCTATATTAGGTCAATTTCATAACATAAACTTCTAGTTATTTCTTTACTCACCTTAACTTGTTCACATTACTTACTAGTCTTGTATCATTCTTTCTGATAATTACAACTTCTTATACAATGTTATTACGTTCACTAGTTCGTGTGGATAGGTTGTGTTGGGACTTGTCCCATTGATTGGCATACCCTATGTTATGAGTTCATTGAGTTAAGATTGGTATGACTTCACATATTTTGGAAGATAATATTATTAAGCCAATTAGTTGACATAAATAATAGTATGATATTATCACGAGCCAATTCATTCATTCATGAATACATTATAGTAATCTAACATGTTAAATAAGCTGAATTTCAACCTTTGATTAACATATAAAACAATTCAACGAATATTCATAACAATCTCATATTCTCGAACACAAGTAGGCATTATAACATTCAACTTTCATGTAAATAACACCCTAAGTATGCGGGTCTAACATGTATATTTTACTCGACATATAACTCACTAAAACATACACATAAGGATCATTTAACACCACATACGAATAACATGCATCAAGAATTTCACTATAGATACGACAAGAATCGGAAATCGGGAGAACTAGGGAGGTGAACATGTGATTCATTGGGAACAACCCTAGTTTTGATATTCTTAAAGTAAAAACATATGAAAAGCCTCTTGGAGAAATAATTCCAGGAGAGAAAACCCATACATTATTGTAGAATTAAATCTACGAAGATCACCTTTAACTTTGCACGAAAAACCTTGAAGAATGCTTGCTTGAAATCGTCTAGGGTTCTAACGTTTTTCTATTGTTTTTAGTTGTGTCGCTTTTGGGTGAAATAATGTGGAACTAACTCTTTAAGAACTGAATGTTAAATAATTCTACTTGGACTATATACCCTAATTAAGTTATACCAATTAGCTTATTAGAAAAATGCCCCTCCTAGATTGACTAGGATTAGAAGAATCTTGCCTTAATCAAAATCTGGTTTTTTCCTTAGTGGTTTCGGTTTTAGTTATTTAAATTAATTAATTAAGTTGATAAATTAATTAATTAGGTAATCTAGGGTAATTACTAAAGTACCCCTAAGTTGTTAGGACCATAACAAACCTTTTGGACCATCCTAGGTTAGGTACTAGGTTGTCTCTTACTTGTCTTAACCGAAATCTGGAAATTGCTTACTGATTTCGGTTTTGTCCATTTAAATTAATTAATTAAGTTGCTAAATTAATTAATTAAGTAACCTATGGTAATTACTAAATTACCCCTAAGTTATTAGGACCATAACCAACCTTTTGGACAATCCTAGGTTAGGTACTAGGTTGTCTCTTACTTGTCTTAACCGAAATTTGGAAATTGCTTAGTTATTTCAATTTTGTCCATTTAAATTAATTAATTAAGATGCTAAATTAATTAATTAAGTAACCTAGGGTAATTACTAAATTACCCCAAAGTTTTTAGAACCATAACTAACCTTTTGGACCATCCTAGGTTAGGTACTAGGTTGTCTCTTAGTTAGTTATGTGGTCTGGTGTCACCCGACTAGGTCTTTGGTTGTCGGGTCCCTTAGTTAGTTATTTTTGGTTTGTCCTAGATTAGTTAGTTAGTTGGGTCAGTTAGTTAGGGTCTAGTACTTGTTAGGGAGCTTGGCCCCACGTGGTTGCACCCGCATGTGCGCCTGTCCCCAACTGCCCTAACCGAATCGGTTAGGGTGGTCCCCTTGGCCGGCTTGCACATGTGTTTGCACGTGTGCTTGCACATGTGCTGCGTGCACTTTCCTAACTAACTCTTTTGGGAGGTTCATTTGAAATTTTTACTTATTGTCCCAAGGATCCTCACTATGTCCATGGTCACTACTTAATCTACATGATCTTTTTAAATAGTTATGTGCTATGGTACTAGGATTGACACTTGGATGCCTAGTACCTAATGCGTTGCGTTGTGGATCTATAAGTTTTTAGCTTAGGGTATTTATTGCAAGTACAATTCTTAAAAAAGCTTGGATAATATTATGCTTATTTGGGTATATATAGAAATTGCTAACACCCCTTAGCCAATTTTCTATATTGAGATGCCTATGTACCCCCAATACACATTCTTAAAGACCTACTAATCTCTTCATTAGACGTGTAATTTTCTGGAATGTTACATTATCCCCCCTCAGGAACATTCGTCCCCGAATGACACTACTCATCATTTTAAATCAAAGAGGGTAATTTTGAAATGCATTTCAATATACTAGAAACTTTATCTTTGTGCATGTCTGATTCACAACTTACTCTGGATGATGCACAATACTCTACGCTTATCTGAAGCTTCTTATCTGAGATTGATGAACTTTATTATCAATCCTACTTTAACTTAATGCACATCACACTCATGCAACACATAATCACGTAAAATCTATACAAAAATAGCAACATGAAAAGAAGCATGAACTCATATTAACTCATATAGTGCAAGAATAAAACACACAGTTATGGCTTAAAACACCAAAAACTGCCTAATGCACTAAAATTTAGAGTCTCATTAATGAAATCGTACTTAGGAAGAGAATATCTAACCATCAAGAACTGAACAAGTAAGGGTAACGGAATCTCATATCGGCCTCGGCCTCCCTCAACGAGGTGGTTACCCCATAACACCTTTACGGTGGCAACCTCCTGGTTCCTCAACCGTTTCACTTTTCGATCTAAAATTTCAACGGAATCTCTTCGTAAGAAAGGTTCTCATCGACTCCTAACCCCTTAGATAACCTCTTGTTGGCTTTAAGATTGGAAACTATGTTCTTTGTTGGATTTGAACCACGCCCTTCCCATTTCAACTCTAACTCATTTGGAAACTGAAACCTTACTACCATGTTTCGACAGTCTATGGTAGCATAGCATTTATGGAGAAAATCCATACCTGAGCCACATCCTTGAGCTAGTATGTAGCCAACTCAGCCTTCTCCTCTACATTAACACCCACAACAGGCATTTAGAACCTACCATGCACTCGCCTCCATGCGAACGGCCACACTTACCACACGTCTTACGGTCACACTGGACATTTCTACCATTGCCCTTCTTGGGAAGGACAAATCTTGAATCTGGCGCCTTAGACCACTCGGCCATCCTAATTCTTGTTTTCATATTTCTACTAGCGCACACAAGAAGGAAGTTAGATGTTAGAATTATATAAAATGTCAAAGCTCTATACATTACAATAAAGAGTAGAAGAAGGGAAGATTCCTAACATCAAAAAGTCTCTAAGTCATGATTGTGGTGCACTTCACAACCATAAGTTAGAAACTACGAAACGTGGTTGTGTTGAGCCTTAGTTCCTAGGTAATTTAACCTCATTCTCTGATACCAAGTTTGTCACACCCGGATTCTGGAATTCGAATATAACCGGCGTCGTTAACCTCTCAGAGGTCGCAGACAAGCCTCTTCTTATCTTTCGTCACAATCATATAGTTAAATTTGCGGAAAATTTAAAAGTTTTTAATTACTTATTGAAGTATGCATAGACTTCGTATAGTATTGCATAAGAGTGATATTCTAATAGCTCAAACTAAACAACCATCTATTAAAGATTAAACAATTGAAATAAATGATTGTAATAATAATAATAATAATAATACTTTGCCAATCGGCCTTATTACAAACGCTTGAACAAATACTTGAAAGGAAACGCTAGGAACAGCAGTCACTAGCTATATCTAGTGTACTAAGCTAGAATAATAAAGTGTGGCATCCTCGAACACAAGAGGACATACCAAAGTCTGGAGATCACTAGTCCTAACCGCTTCGTCGAACTTCAACCTTCTTGAGAACCCAGGCCTAAAAAATAGTAATAATATATGGGGTTAGTACACACTTGTACTAAGTATGGGTGTATGCACATAAACACATAAGGACTATGCATGATCAAAGAAAGTCTTCCTAAAGCAACATGTCATTTCTGGAAAGTTAATTCACTTTACCTTCTTAATTCGTTACTAGTGATTTATGATATGAATATGACACGTTCTCTTGCAATTAAGACACACAACTCATTTTCTATATGAACATAAGACCTTGGAATCATGAACATAAATTTAGAACAATTTAAACAATAGTTTATTATTTTGCTCCTTAGGCCGGGAGTTACCTTTCTCATACTTAGATTATTTTCAGTCTTTTCTTCTTTTTGTTGTGTAGTTCAATGATCTCCTTTGATCTTATGTTTTACTTACAAGTGCAATGATTCATTGTAGTCCCATACCTACAATGAATGTAAGCAACTCACAAGATTAAGGAAATGATTTGGCTCATTACTTACAAGTTAGATTTCTTTACTCAAGTTGAATGTGGATAAATATATTATAAGCCAATCTTTATTGACTATGACCATTAATTGATTATTTACATAATATATATATCTTGGGACATAATCCATACTCCATTATTGACTCAAGCCACTAACTCGTTGTTTCTATCAAACACTAGTTTTGTGTTCTTTAAGCTCTTACTTTACTTAGTTCACTACGAACTTATGATTCTACTTCTTTGCTCGATTGTTCACTTTGAACATGCTACTTTATTCTTTCTTACTCTCTTAATGAATTCTCTTAGCATTAACGAAAGTAGATCATGCGAGCTAACATGAAATCCAATTTCTCCCCCACACCGAAAAGAGGTGATTCACTGATTAAGGTGAACCAAGTTCTGTGTCTACCCCACACCAAAAAGGGGGGTTCACTAGCTAAGATGATACAGTGACTGTGTCTTCCCCACACTGAAAAGGGGGGTTCACGGCTGTAGTGAAGTGGATACTTTCCTGAGCTATAACCGACATAGATCATGTGAGCTAAATATGAAATCCGATGTCTCCCCCACACCGAAAAGAGGTGGAATCACCGACCAAGGTGAAACCTAACTTGCTAGTGTTCTTAGTGGGTGGCGTGCACTAGCTAGGTGCCCCTATGTTGGCAACATAGTTCTAAGACTAGGAGACGTACGGAGACCCTGGTCCACCGGGGTGGTGATCTTATCTCATTAAACTTACATGTGCTCGCACAAGCTCATTGCTAGTCTCTCGGTGCTAAGCTCAGATTTTATCTTATTATCTTTTAGAGTTCACTCAAACATTATGGAAGCTTGCTTCTAATTATGAGGTTTACTTACTCTATGGATGACTGGTCATCCCTCTCTTTACTTGATGAATATGATCTTAAGTCTTTACATTATCATCATGGTGCTAGTGAGACTTGTCTCACGGACTCTAGCACCCTCTTATGTGAGTAATTTTGACATAACGATTAAGCGTATTTGAGACTTGTCTCACTTCTTTCTAACACTCTATATTAGGTAAATTTCATAACTTAAACTTCTAGTTATTTCTTTACTCACATTAACTTGTTCACGTTACTTACTAGTCTTGTATCATTCTTTATGATAATTACAACTTCTTATACAATGCTATTATGTTCACAAGTTCGTAAGGATAGGGTATGTTGGGACTTGTCCCATTGATTGGCATACCATATTTTATGAGTTCGTTGAGTTAAGATTGGTATGACTTCACATATTTTGGGTTGGCATAAATCAAACTATAATACTATCACAAGCCAATTCAATCATTCATGAATACATTATAGTAATCTAACATTTAAACAAGCCAACTTTCAACCTTTAATTAACATATAAAACAATTCAACGAATACTCATAACAATCTCATATTCTCGAACACAAGTAGGCATTATAACATTCAACGTTCATGCAAATAACACCCTAAGTATGCGGGTCTAACATGTTTATTTCACTCGACATATAAATCACTAAAACATACACATAAGGATCATTTAACACCACATACAAATAACATGCATCAAGAATTTCACTATAGATACTACAAGAATCGGAAATCGGGAGAACTAGGGAGGTGAACATGTGATTCGTTGGCAACAACCCTAGTTTTGACATTCTTAAAGTAAAAACGTTTGAAAACCTCTTGGAGAAATAATTCCAGGAGAGAAAACCCATAACTTATTGTAGAATTAAATCGACGAAGATCACCTTTAACTTTGCACGAAAAACCTATGCTTGCTTGAAATCGTCTAGGGTTCTAACGTTTTTCTCTTGTTTTTAGTTGTGTGGCTTTTGGGTGAAATAATGTTGAACTAACTCTTTAAGAACTGAATTTTAACTAATTCTACTTGGACTATATAACCTAGTTAAGATAGACCAATTAGCTAATTACAAAAACGCCCCTCCTAGATTGACTAGGATTAGAAGAATCTTGCCTTAACCGAAATCTGGATTTTCCCTAAGTGGTTTCGGTTTTAGTCATTTAAATTAATTAATTAAGTTGATAAATTAATTAATTAGGTAACCTAGGGTAATTTATAAAGTACCCCTAAGTTGTTAGGACCATAACCAACCTTTTGGACCATTCTAGGTTAGGTACTAGGTTATCTCTTACTTGTATTAACTGAAATCTTGAAATTGCTTAGTGATTTCGGTTTTGTCCATAAAAATTAATTAATTAAGTTGCTAAATTAATTAATTAAGTAACCTAGGGTAATTACTAAATTACCCCTAAGTTGTTAGGACCATAACCAACCTTTTGGACAATCCTAGGTTAGGTACTAGGTTGTCTCTTACTTGTATTAACCGAAATGTTGAAATTGCTTAGTGATTTCGGTTTTTTCCATTCAAATGAATTAATTAAGTTGCTAAATTAATTAATTAAGTAACCTAGGGTAATTAATAAATTACCCCTAAGTGTTTAGGACCATAACCAACCTTTTGGACCATCCTAGGTTAGGTACTAGGTTGTCTCTTACTTGTCTTAACCGAAATCCACAAATTGCTTAGTGATTTCGGTTTTTTCAATTTAAATTAATTAATTAAGTTGCTAAATTAATTAGTTAAGTAACCTAGGGTAATTACTAAAGTACCCCTAAGTTGTTAGGACCAGAACCAACCTTTTGGACCATCCTAGGTTAGGTACTAGGTTGTCTCTTAGTTAGTTATGCGGTTTGGTATCACCCGACTAGGTCTTAGGTTGTTGGGTCCCTTAGTTAGTTATTTTTGGTTAGTAATAGGTTAGTTAGTTAGATAGGTCAGTTAGTTAGGGTCTAGTACTGGTTAGGGAGCTTTGCCCCACGTGGTTTGACCCGCATGTGCACCTGTCCCCAACCGCCCTAACTGAATCGGTTATGGTGGTCCCCTTGGCCTGTTTGCACATGTGTTGTGTGCACTTTCCTAACTAACTCGTTTGGAAGGTTCATTTGGAATGTTTACTTAATGTCCCAAGGATCCTCACTATCTCCTTGGGTACTACTTAATCTACATGATCATTTTAAATGGTTAGGTGCTATGGTACTAGGCATGACACTTGGATGCCTAATACCTAATGCATTGCGTTGTGGATCTATATGTTTTTAGCCTAGGGTCTTTATTGCAGTTACAATTCTTAAACGAACTTGGATTATTTTATTCTTATTTTGGTATATATAGAAATTGGCTAACACCCCATAGCCAATTTTCTATACTATGCCCAATATTTCTCAATATTGGGCATTGGGATGCCTATGTACCCCCAATAGGCATTCTTAAAGACCTACTAGGCTCTTCACTAGACGTGTAATTTTCTGGAATGTTACAGCCTTGGTGTTGAGGTACTAGCGGCGGTGATCATGAATTTTGAGGGTGATAGTATTGAAGAGTATGGGTCGTTAGTTGCGGTACTTGGTCGAGGTGATTTTTGTTTCAACCCAAATAAATTGGAGTTAGATATGAAGCATCGCGGGTCTCCACCCACGAAACCATCTATTAAGGAGGCCCCAAAATTAGAGCTTAAGGCTCTACCACCTGCTCTGAGGTATGTATTCTTGGGAAAAGATGACACTTTGCCGGTAATTATTGCGTCGAATTTGAATGTGCAACAAGTAGAGTGTTTAGTGGAAGTGTTGAAGAGGTTCAAAAGAGCTATTGGGTGGACTATTGTGGATATTATTGGGATCCCCCCCGGTATTTGTTCACACAAAATCCAACTCATAACCGATCATAAGCCAAGTATTGAGCACCAGAGATGTTTGAATCAACCTATGCAAGAGGTAGTGAAGAAGGAGATTATTAAGTGGTTGGATGCCGGAGTCATATATCCCATCACAGATAGTAGTTGGGTATGACCTGTTCAGGGTGTTCCTAAAAAGGGGGGAAAGAGTATGGTACCAAATGAGAAGAATGAGCTTGTTCCCATAAGGCCGGTGACCGCATGGAGAGTGTGTATGGATTACTGGAAGATGAATGCATGGACTGAGAAAGACCATTTTCCTATGCCCTTCATGGACCAGATGTTAGATAGACTCGTGAGAAAAAAATGGTAATATTTTCTTGATGGTTATTCGGGTTACAATCAAATATCTATCGCACCGGAAGATCAAGAGAAAACCACCTTTACTTGCCCTTATGGGACTTTCACATTCAATAGGATGCCTTTGGCCTGTGTAATGCACCGAATACTTTTCAGAGATGTATGATATCGATATTCTCCAATATGGTGGAGGACACCATTGAGGTGTTTATGGATGATTTTTCTGTTGTTGGAGACTCTTTTGATCATTGTTTGAGTCACTTGGACGAAGTTCTCAAAAGATGTGAAGATTGCAACCTTGTGCTAAATTGGAGAAATGTCACTTCATGGTGAAAGAGGGTATTGTATTGGGCCATCGTATCTTAGAGAAGGGAATAGAGGTTGATCGAGCAAAAGTAGAGGTTATTGAGAGACTTCCTCCACCCATCTCTGTAAAGGGTGTGAGAAGTTTTCTTGGGTATGCCGGCTTCTATCGGAGATTTATTAAGGATTTGTCAAAAATTGCACATCCTCTGTGAAAATTACTTGAGAAGAAATGTAAATTTCATTTTGATGAATCTTGTATGAAGGCATTTGGAGAGTTAAAAGAGAAGTTAGTGTCTGCGCCCATTATTATTTCCCCGGATGGGAGCAAACCATTTGAGGTGATGTGTGATGCTAGTGGGGTTGCTCTTGGTGTAGTATTGGGACAAAGAAGGGATAAAATCCTTCACCCTATTTATTACGCCAGTAAGGCCCTTAATGAAGCTCAAAAGAACTATATTGTGACTGAACAAGAGCTCCTTGCGATGGTATTTGCTTTCGAAAAATTTTGCTCCTATTTGCTTGGCACGAGAGTCATAGTGCATGCTGATCATTATGCTTTGAGATATTTGATGGCAAAGAAGGATGCAACACCAAGGTTGATTAGATGGGTATTACTGTTGCAAGAGTTTGATTTCGAGGTAAAAGACAGAAAAAGGACTGAAAACCTAGTTGCCGATCACTTGTCCAGATTAGAGGAGGAACCTATGCTAGAGTTGGGTGAAAAGGCTGAAATTGATGATACTTTTCCTGATAAGCATGTGTTGGCCACTTCTCATGACTTGATCCCATAGTTCGCTGATTTTGCGAATTATCTGGCTAGTGATATAGTCCCATTGGACTTGTCGTTTCATCAGAGGAAAAATTTCATGCATGATGTGAAAAAGTTCTTTTGGGATGAGCCTTACCTATATCGGAATTATGCCGATGGGCTTATTCGCCGATGTGTGCCAGAAGTTGAGATGCGAAGTGTTTTGGAGGCATGCCACTCCTCGCCTGTGGGAGGGCATCATAGTGGTATCCGGACTGCCCATAAGATTTTGCAGTGTGGGTACTATTGGCTGACCATCCACCAAGATGCTCATGAGTTCTCCAATTCATGTTATAGGTGCCAACGATATTGAGGTATTTCGAGGAGGCAAGAGCTCCCTTTGAATCGCATTCTAGTAATTAAGTTGTTTGATGTCTGGGCCATTGATTTTATGGGCCCTTTTGTGAGTTCTCATAGGATGAAATATATTCTTGTGCCAGTGGATTATGTGTCAAACTGGGTGGAAGCCATATCATTTGCAAAAAATGAAGGGAAGAGTGTCACCGCGTTCCTGAAAAAGAACATATTTTCCAGATTTTGCACTCCTAGGGACATTAATAGTGATGGGGGATCCCACTTTTGCAACAAGTTGTTCAAAGGGTTATTGGATAAATATGGGGTTCGCCACAATGTAGCCACTCCTTACCATCCACAGACTAGTGGGCAAGTTGAGGTGTCAAACAGAGAAATCAAGAAAATTCTAGCGAAAACGGTGAATGCTAGTAGAATGGATTGGTCAACGAGGTTTGATGATGCTCTTTGGGCCTACCGAACAGCATAGAAGACTCCCATAAGTATGTCTCCATACCAACTTGTATATGGGAAGGCTTGTCACTTGCCGGTTGAGTTATAGCACAAGGCCATGTGGGCGATGAAGAAACTTAAGCTGGATTGGAATGAAGCAGTGGAACAGAGATTAAATGGGTTGAATGAGCTTGATGAGTTTCTCTTGAAGGCATATGAAAGTTCATCCCTCTACAAAGAAAAGATGAAAAAGTACCATGACCAAAAGATTAAGAAGCGTGAATTTGCGGTTGGGGACTTGGTGCTTTTGTTCAACTCTAGGTTGCGCTTTTTTCCGGGAAAACTCAAGTCCAGATGGACTGGTCCATTTTTTATCACTAAAGTGTTCCCTCATGGTGCGGTTGAGTTGCAGAACAAGTAGGGTGCGAGGTTCACGGTTAATGGGCAAAGAATCAAGATCCACCTCGGGCATGCGGAGAATGCCAATGAAGTGGTTGAGGCATATCTGACGAAGTCTGAGTAATCAAGAGTCTTGCGTCGTGCCAAAACTTTAAATCAAGCGCTTATTGGGAGGCAACCCAATATGTATCCTCTAGACAACAATAGGTTTTTCTTGTCTTTGTAGGAATAGTTGCATTTTTTTGGTTTTACTCAAAGTCATGTGTGCATTTTCTTTTATTTCTTTTAGATTGTTAGCTAGAGAGTAGTTTAGGGTCCGTGTCTAAAAAGTGTCCAGAAAACACAAAAAAGAATGGCTTATTGGGTGCTCAATGTGCAGGGACCGAACCACCAGAAATCTATAAATTGGTCTGTTGCACTGATCTACTGACCAACCGACGGGCCGTCATCCCATCGACGGACCGTCGATGGTGTCCGTGGATCCCAGTTATGTTTTTCAATATCATTTAAGTTAGGGAACAATCGACGGATCAGTCGACGGATCGTCGACTGACTTACGGTCCATCGACGGGGAATCGTTAGTTCCCAAAAACCGTGACCTGACCCGACCCGATCGGCTGTATAAAATCATAACCTTTCAGTTACCCTCCCACACATTTTCAAATTCTCCCTCAACCGTTTCCCTCCCCTAATTCCCTTATTCCCCCATTCACTCACGCCAAATTTCCTTCTGATCTCTTATTCTCTCCATTTCTCCATATTCCCAGAACCCTAGTTCCCCAATTCCCCATCCAATCCAAGCATTTTCCGATCGGTGTTTGAAGGCAGGCTCATCGATTGTTGTTGCAAGTTCACCCACATCTTACTCCACTACAAAGTACAGGTATGTCATTCTCATCTACTCACTGAATTCACATTCAAATTGCCAAATATCCGAATAGATTGTATATGGGTCTTGACTTAGGGACAAATCTACATGATTAACTTGTTAAAATTTAGTTTCATGTCCCTTAGAATGATAGAAAGTGATCGGGTAGGGGGTGCTAACTGTCTATATGAACTCTGAATGTTGTTTGATTGGTTATTTTCTGACTTAGGGATTGATAGTCTCTTAGAATCTAGGATAGAAATTTGCCAAATCAAGCCCTAGGAATGACGAATTCGCTTGTTGATGGTTATTGTATGTTCATGTGTTGATATATGCTTGATATTGTCCATTTGGAGGTGCATAGAATGTTTGAAAAACTTGTCTCTGACCGACAGCATGAGACCCCATCTACGGACCGTCCGTCAATCGACGGACCGTCGATGGGGTCTGTCGATAGCTGTACCCTGTTTCTTTCTAACTATGTGATGACGGAAGTGGACTACGGTCCGTCGATTCATCGACGGACCATTCTGCACGTCCGTCGTTTCTTTCTGAAACTATGCTTTGTGTGAAAGCAAAAAAATTTCTATGTGTTAGACGACGGAAGTGGACTACGGTCTGTCAATTTAACGATGGGTCCTTCTGCACGTCCGTCGTTTCTAACTGAAAGTTCTAATCTAAGATGACTTCTAAATTTTTTCTAAGTGTCCATCGACGGACACTATCGATGAACCATCAACTCATCGACGGGACGTCGATAGTGCCTGTCTACTAAGTCTGCAAGTCTGCACTAACCTGTGTCCTGTGTTTTCCGATTTTGTTCTGCTTCTGTTGAATGTGTAGGATGATTACAATGAAACTAATAACTCTCATTTGCAGGTACTAATGGTACCCAATACGTATATTGTCTACTCCAGAGGACGGTCCAAGTCTGTGGCACCTTCACGCCGGATGATTGGCTCGTCGGATGATGAGCGTGATCCCGAATACGTGCCATCATGCACCCAGACAACGACACCAGCTGCTAGGGCCACTCGGGGCACACCCAAGAAAGTGGCATCCGGCGTAGTCACTGCCTCCGAGTCTGACGAGGAGCGCACACTGACCGGCACACCGTCTGGGTCTGTCTTGGGTTCTAAGGGAGCGTCTGGCTCCGAGGAGGCTCCTGGTTCTGAGTCGGCGCACTCTACAGGGTCGAATGAGGCCACTGCTTCAGGTTTCGGATCACAGGGATCCACTGTTCCATATGCACCTGCACACCATGCCTCGTCTGATGAGGCCCAGAGTTCGGAGTTCGCTTCGGCACCCCGACATGAGGACCCTGCACCGGTTGCTGATCAGCCTAACCGGTGGTTCGTAGAGGGGCAGTACAAGATCTACTGGGATGCCAAGCTGCTCAATGATAGGGGGGTGATGACTCGAACTCTAAAAGTTGAGAGGCGCGTTATTAAAGGGAGTCTACACACTGTCCCTACGATACATGACCTACTCACCCCCCACCAGCTCGAGTGATGGCTAGGAGTGAGGGACACTATAGTGAGGAGTTAGTGCGGGAGTTCTACGCCTCTTACGTAGCGACTCTCCGGGGTTCATTAGATAGTCGGGCTAACCCCGCCAAACAGGCACCACTCACTAAGGTTCACGTCCGTGGATTCGGGTGGACATCTCTTTGCCTGCCATTCGCCACTTCTTATATGGTGTAGATACCGATGCCAACAAGGTCCCCCTCACCCCCGAGTTCGACTACAGGTGGGACGTGGTCAAACAGGGCCATTTCCAGTGCGACAAGGATCTAAGAGAGACCACCAAGAGGTGGATCACCCAGCATGTATCTGTAGACCGTGAGGGCGCAAACTGGGTGCTGCACCCTGGAGGCCTTATAAAGAAGACCAGCCTCATGTTTGGAGCCAAGTTCATTTGGATTCTGGTCCGCCACCGCCTATCCCCCACAGCTGCAGACAACATACTTACGTGGGATAGAGCGGTCTTGGTAGCTGCTATGGTCACCGGGTTAGAGATTTCTTTTCCAAGGCTGTTGCTGTCTGTCATCCATAAGAGGGCTTTTAAGGCCTCGACCACTTACCTTTTTTCCTTTATGATTTTTCAGTTATGCAGGGATGCTGGAGTGCCCATTTGGCACATATATGCTCTCCGCACTTCTACCGGGACAGTGGACATAGGTCTCATCAGGGATGAGGCCAATGAGGTGGCACCAAATAGAGGGATCAGATTGGATGTGCAGTAGTTGGGTGAGAACCTCGTAGATATGGTAGAGCAAGCCCAAGGGGCTGATCATGCTGCTTTTGAGCCCACCGACACCACCCCGGTTGAGTCTGCCCCAGGCACTAGTAGGGCACCATTTTCCTCCTGGTCTACACCGCCATCAGCAGCACTGGTCCCGATTTCTAGGGTCCAGAAGCTAGAGGCCCAGATGGCCACATTGGTGCACCAAATACAGCCTTAAATGCAGAAGTCCATTGCCGAGGTTGAGTACTGGATTGACAAGAAGGTTGATCAGCAAATGGAGAGGAGGATTCAGGCGGTCCACCAGCGCCTCGATGCTTTTGAGTTGAGGGTCCTAGCATGCCCTGCCCCTACCATCAATTTGATGATTTTGCAGGCGGCTGTGGCGAGTCTGAGGGATGATATAGATGCTATACTTGATATGAGGGTACCCGAGCCTCAGGTCGCACGTACGGAGCATACGGAGGATACAGTGCTTACTGCACTCTTCCAGACCACCACTGCACCACCTCTTCCGCCACGTAAGCGTCCCAAGAGTCACCATTGCAGCCACACCAGTGAGAGTGAGGGTGCTCTGGCTAGGAAGATGGAGCGATCAGAGATAGAGGCTGCGAGGAGAGCCTCGTTGGTTGATGAGGAGTCCCGGCAGATGAGGGCCCGTGAGTTAGCTGCTGGGGCGTCTAGCTCCAGATTGGAGGTTGTTGTGAGGAGCACCACTGATGGAGCAGATGTTGCTGCGGACACTACTGATGGTGTCCCTACTACTGATGGCGCGGGTTCCTGAAACTGGACTCGCCTACTTGTTGATCTTCGGTGCTATGCGCCTCAAGTTTGCTTCACCTACCACCTTATTTTTATATTTCTTATGCTTTGGGGAAAATTGCATGGTTTTTTGTTAGGGGTGGGGTAAATGGAAAGTGAGTGTTAGGGTGAAGTTTGAGTAGCCCAACTCATGATCCTCTCTTGGTGGTTTTCTTGCTTGTGTTCTTTTGCCCCAAGAGACTGATTACTTTATTGTTGAACCGGCATGTGTAGTATCTTGTACAAAGTATTAATTTGAAATTTGAAGCATGATGGCTACGTATGAATGATATCCCGTTCTAAAAAGAATGATTGCATGATTAGGTATAATGAATGTTGAATGTGTTGACTCTAAGCATGACATAGAGATGCACTACTGCATGACCCTCAAATCTAACACTCGAACTAGGTGTCTGATAATCTGATATGATAATGAAATGTCAAGAGAGTGTGAGGAAATTTGATTGTTCCACTATTGGTACCTAGCTAGAACTTGCCCGGTTAGTCCTGCGAAAAGGAATCTATGTTAGACATTCATGAAAGGATCATAGGCCCTTGTTCAAATTAGCCATCTTTAGTCTAAATAAAAGAAAACCAAGTGAAGTTGATCCCCTTTTGATCCAAATATTTTGAGCTTTCAATAGACCTTTATTTTCTACACTAAATTGTCTTCCCTGGGTATAATGTGTTGGCCCTGGTCCCTCCTTGGACATGTGCACCTCAACTTAGGCCAAAAGCATAAGTTGAGGGTGGACAATGAAGAAAATGACCTCGTCTTGGCCCTGACCCAACCTTGGGTATTCTGTACCTTGACTCATGGCAAAGCATAAGTTGAGGGTGGCTATTATGAGTAATATCCCGAAAAGTAGGAATGAAAAGAGTAATGTGGAAAAGAAAAGAAACAGTGAACAAACGAAGTGACTCAGTCAAAATTATAAATTGAGTATAGAAAGAAAAAGAAACAAAGAGATTAAAGAGAAAAAGAGTGTTGAAGAAAAAGAAGTAAGAGTCAATTCCACAAAAGGGAAACAAAGGAGAAAACAAGCCAAAGATGATAAGAAAAGAAAAGTAGAGCATAATATACAATTAAAGAGGTAGGACGATTAGCTGTAATGTCAAGGAGGGAAACAAGTCACTAAATGTATCCATATGTACCATACCTAACCTTGAGTCTACGTTATAAGCCAAGAAAGTCCTATCGTGATCCTAAGAGTCTAATCTGGTGAACTTAAAGCAATGAAAATAAGGGAAAGCCTATGGCGACAAGTATTAATTAGGTGTGAAGTTGTTCTGAGCGTGAGTGTTGAATAATGATCCTTATACTCTAAATTGAAATCACTGTGTGAAAAAGGAGGATATTGTTTTTGAAGTGAGGGCACTACTTGCAATATTGGAAAGTTGGTACCTTGGTGAGAGATAAAAGAGGAGAGGAGTCGGTGCGTGGTGAGTCTGTGTCATGGTCTGATCCACATGAAGGAGATTAGTGATCCTAATAGTAAATGCATGAACTAAAGCAATGAAAAAATTGGGATTGATAGCCATATGATTGTGAAAGCTTAAAAAGAGAGTACTTTTGTACAAAAGTGTTGTGTTGAGTCATAGTGCGTCGCTTGAGGACAAACAACGAATTTAAGTTTAGGGTTTTTATGTACCGTGGTTTCACGGTACTTTCAATGCTTTTTTCTTAAGTTTAGTGTGTGTCTAGGGCCTTTTTATAGTAATTTTAATGTGTTTCTATCTGTGTTTTGTAGGAAAGTTGTCCAAAACGGAAATCCAGAAGACTCTGCAGAAATTAGTGTAGAAGTGACCCACGAAGCCAGCGATGGCCCGTCGTCTCATTGACGGACCGTAGGTGGTGACCGTCGATTGAAGGTTCGAGCATCTGAAAGCAACTCGGAGAATTCTGACCAAGTGTAGGGCTACAGAAGGATCGACGGTCCATCGACTGATCGACGAACCGTGCTCGCAAGTCGTCGATGAGATCAGAGACTGCCCCAGTACCCGGTGTTGGAGAAAAGCTATGTATGGAGTGACAATAAGCATCGACGAACCGTAAGTGCATCAACGGACCGTGTTGTTGGTCCTGTGATTTGATTAGAGAGGTGTGATTTGGAGGCTTGAAGAAGATGCTAAGTATGAACCGACGGAGGCAGTCGACAAACCATCTGTGGAGTCATCGATTGAAGATGCATTTTGGGACAAACTTTCCTTATTTTTAACTCCTTTTAATTTAGGACATTGGTTATTATAAATAGGGTTAAAAACCTCGGTTTTGGGGTTAGACTTTTTATTATTTTTCATCCTTCTGTTCTTGGAGATTTGACTTTGCAATTTGACAATTTATTCAAGTTTTTAGAATAGATTATCTAGTGAATTTTGCTATTTCAAGTGTTATTTCTGGATTTTCTTCAAACTTGTCAAAGTAAGTACATGAATTATTGTTTAACAACCATGAATTGTGTATTTCTAGGCATGGGTAACTAAATCCACAATTAGGGTTGTGGAAACCATGGGTAATTAACAAGGTAAAACTAGCTAAATAACAATTGTAGAATAGATTCTTGCATGTATTTACAATTCTTTCGTCTAGAAGTCTTTTTAACTAGTGCACGCGTTAGAACTTGCCCAATTTCTACTTGCCGGACCAAGGGGTAGTTAATAGGAAAAGAATTATCAACATAGATTTAGTAGACACTATATAATAGGCTAGTTTCGATTTGTGCGAAGTATTAACTAAGCCAAACATCGAATATGATGCTTAATATGAAGTAAAGGTAAGGTTTAGTAATTTAGACACACGTAGCCGGACAAATGTACGGGACGAAATTCTCTAAATGTCGTACCAAGGATTTAGATATACACAACATATCACTTTGCATGCAAGATACTAGGAAATAATTGTTATAGCTAGGATTATCGCGTTATTAACCTAGGGGGAACCCTTACACCCTAGATTTTCTCATCACTTGATAAACACCAAAGTTTTAAATCTTGCTACTTATTTTACTTAGAAATAATGGAAAACTTTTTTTTCACAAAATCCCCCTTTTAATTAACTGTTTTAGGAAAGGACTTGACTAAATAGACGTAATTGTATATTGAAGTTAAGTCTAAACCATTTTCCTCGTGTGATCGACCCCAACCTACTTGTTGGGTTCTTTACTTGATACGACCGCTTATACTTCTGTAAAGAAGTGTAATTTGAGTGTATCAGATCTTAAGTCTCTTTTCCATCTTAGACTCAATCAACATAAGAATACATTAGGGACATGTCCCTTAAGACATATTATATAACTATACAATATTTAAGCATTTTACAGTAAAGACATAAGTAGGAGATCCTTGAACTTAAGGATTCCTGTCATTGAGCTTGGGAATCATCTATCAAGATCTTCACCATTCAAGACATCCTTTAATCATCCATAACCTACACTTTGTGTAAAAAGTACAGAATAATGGGATTAGTACAAAAATGCACTAAGTATGGCAACCATGCAAAAACATGCATTTAAAATGGACATTTTCTTGAAATCATACTTCATGTCATTTTGAGTAAATCTCCATAAAACCTTTATACAATAGCATTTATATCATCCACATACTTCATAGAAACATAATCAAACGCTAAACATCATATAAAATCACATATTGAATTTAAGCCATATTTGAGGTCACTTTACAGTGAGTTCAATTCCCTTAACAGTGAACGATCTTCTCTTTTATTTATTAACCTTCCAAGTAACCCTCTAGTGATACTTGGTGATATGCATCACCTTAAGGACACAACGAAACCATAAATACAATCTATACAAGGAAACACATTCCATCATAGAAGTATTGTACAACATAGACACATTTAAGCCAAGACTATAAGGACATTAAAGTGAACTCCTAGTCATTATGCACATATACTTATTTTACCTCACATGGAACCTTATAAGACTTTAATCATAATCCCAAGCTTATCTACTAGTGCAATGTACATGTGAAGCCCCATAAGCTCACATATACTTAGTAGACCCTTCATGAGACCACAAGCCTCAACACTTCATACATCAACATCACAAGTAAAGACAACTTCATTCATGTCAATATAAGACCTTCATCATATAGTCATTTAGACCAACATAGTGCATATAGGAATAAGATCACATCATATAGTTTCATACCATACACATCTTCAAAACAAGTAGACCAATACTACAAAGTCATCAATAAAGAACATATACATAGTGACATGCATTAGAACACCTTCCTAAGACTTTCTAAGGAGCTACTTGTGCAATGTATAGATTGGTTCATTACTTCCACCTATCCTAAGGAACCTCCCTTAACTCATCCTAGTTAGGGTCCTAATAATTTACTTCCATTTTCCATTTTACTTTAGGGAAACTATAGCCTTAACCGACACTAAGACCATGGGTGTTAGACATGGAATTCGGTGTCATCCACTCACACCAAAAAGAGGGCATCTTACTTTCCAAGGTAAGACAATATCATTCTAGCATATTAGGTGATATCACTTGCTAGATCCTATGTGGCAAGCATAGTTTATGGAACCTGGGGCCCATCATGGAAATATCACTCTAAACCCTTTTTGGGTGATGAGGCTATCCACCCCATGAGATTTATGGTAGACCTACCTTTACACATTGGAAAGGGAAACACACTCTTATGCAAGTTCACTCGGTGCTAAGCTAAGTTCCCTTTATTTAAAAAGTCTTTATCATGATTTCTTTATAAAATAGAGGTCTAGGAGATTCATTCCCTCATATGCTTAACTCATAGGTCATAGATGAGATTTCATCAACCTAAATTCATTTGAGAAATCCTTACACATGGGCATAGCATATGTATAAGCACTGTCTAGTTAAGGATACACTTGAGCACATCTTTCAAGGCTCCTCTATTGACTAGATCATCATTCATGTGTGTGTGTGTATACATATGTGTGAGCAAACCTTTCAGATAAGACATTAAGACCACACATGACCATACATTCATATTCATGTACATAGAAACAAAACCTAGGTACTATCCTATCAGGGTACACATGTGCAATGCACAGACAAGGTCCCATACCCTTGCCCATACTAGTACACCTATCAAGTCATCCTTGTTAACGAATGCATAACATACCTTCATGGACTCAAGCATAGCATGCATAATAGTAGACATTAGTGAATATGAGATTTACCTTTCATTTAGACACCATGACCTATACTACTTTTAAGCATGCATGTAGTGTGAGGGTGAGTGTACATTGTTCAATATGATCAAATAATGGCTATCAACAACATATTGAGGAAGCCACCCTCTTAGGACCACAATACACATTCAAGTATAGACCACACAACACACAATAGTATAGGAGGCAAGACAATCTTCACATTACAATCCAGACTCCTAACTTTAGATATTTACATATTCACATAGGCGTACATGGGTAGGTGTCATCAATCCTTAACACTTCATTAATGGTAGCACCTACACATGATCTTAGCATAACCACTTACATGCTCATATCAAAAGCAACATAACCTATATTCACAACTATAATAGAAGACTAGGCACAAGTTACACATAAGGTGATCATCGTAATCACTCAATCATATATTCATCAATTTGCCTTCAAGTCCATGATCAACACTTATATAATGACAATAAAATAAACACCGCCACCATAAGTGGACCATACCACACAATTTCATACAAGACTTCATCAACATTACTATAGAGAAATTGAGAAGTAGAAGAGTAGAGCAATTCTTACCAATCCTTTAGCCTTTGGTCATAATTGACCATTACTACTCTTTCATCAATAATTCAAGAATAGGGCAGTAGCTACAGTACCAAAATCATAAGAGAAACCATGTACAATTTTCTACAAGTTCATATTACAATCTAATACAATACATCACATATATACTAGAATGTATAAGAACATAGATCTTTAACCCAATTCACTTGCACTGATCATAAATTATATTTCATTTATAGCATAAATCTAAGGCAGTAGCTTGAAGAAATCATAGCTTAAACGAGATCCTACTACAAATACCAATAAACTCTATATCAATAAACATGCTTCATATTAGGAATTCATGGAAGATAAATTTACATAGGTTAATCCTATTCAAACTATCATGCATTGATCAACATTGTATCTATTACATATGGATCATAACCATATTACATCATAGACAGTAGATAACCATTATTTTAACATAATTGAATCTCACAATAAGCAAGCTAGAATCATCAATCTATAAGCTAAAGCATGTAAATCAATCTTACCAAATTTCTTTTGATTCGATCACTAAAGGTTCATACCCACAATTTATTCATAGTATCAACTTAAGACAGTAGCTACAATGATCTATACACAATCTAAATCCCACAACAATCACCATGAATCTGAACTTACAGTGAACATGTTATTAATTAACTGAAACAACAAGATGAACTGAAATCTGAAAAATGATATTCTTTTATTGAACTTCAAGCTGATTAAATAAGTAGAGGGGAAGTACCACTAACATAGAACATGGAGTCATGGACTGCTTAAAGTCTACTAACATGCCTATAAAATAGGAACAACTATAACTAGTTAATAGGATAATGACTAAAAGAAAACTAATCTCTTAATAGTCAGCTGAAGTCTCTGACCCATTCAGAGAAGATCATGAGGCACGTAATAACACTCCTCCTGAATCAGGAGCTCCAATTTCCCAACTTTTCTCTAAGAAATTCGAATCTACTAACATGAACTGACTTTATAAAAATATCTGCCACTTGATTCTCTGATTTGCAATAGAGTAGAACCACTTCATCATTTTTCTGCACTTCCCTCAAGAAATAAAACTTGATGTTGAAGTGCTTGGTCCTTCCATGAAACACGGGATCTTTGGATATCGCTATAGAAGCTTGATTATCCAAAAGGATCTCAGTGGCCTCTGCTTTCTCCAGCTGCAAATCGATCAAAATTTTCCTAAGCCATAGTGCTTGATTAACAGTGGTTGCTGCTGCGATGAATTCTGCTTCAGCTGTTGATTCTTCTACTATTTCCTATTTCATTGAGCACCATGAGAAACACCCTGTTCAAAAAGTGAAACAATAACCAGACGTGCTTTTCATATCACCAGTTGACCCTCCCCAATAACTATCAGAATATCCGCGGAGTTTGAAATTTTGACTTTTGCTAAATCTGATGCCATAGGTTAAAGTTCCCATAAGATACCTCACTACTCTTTTAGCGGCCATCATGTGCAACTCACTGGTAAAATTTTAAAACATGGATAAAACATTCATAGGAAACAAGATGTTAGGCCTTGTTGTTGTGAGATACATCAAGCAACCAATTAAGGTTCGATATACTCCTTCATCAACTAGTTTAACTCCATCATCCTTTTTCACCTTTTCGTTTTGATTCATTGGAGTACTCACACTCTTGCATTCTTCCATTCTAAATCTTTTAGAATCTTCTTTATATATTTCTTTGTACAAACAAAAACTTCATTCTGAGTTTGCTTGATCTCCATTCCCAGAAAATAAGTCATCTCGCGAAGATCAGTCATCTCAAAGACTTTCATCATTTCCTCCTTGAAATCTTCAATCACCTCTGTATTATTTCCTGTCACAAGTAAATCGTCGATATATAGAGAAAAAATTATAATGTTATAGGTAACTTTCTTGACATAAAGAGTCGATTCACTTAAGCTTTTTTCAAAGCCTAAGTCTAGCAAATGATTATCCATTCGGCTGTACCAAGATCTAGGAGCTTGCTTTAGTCCGTATAGAGCTTTCTTTAATAGATAAACCATATATTCATGTCCTAGTACGCTGAACCCTTCTGGCTGCTCAACATATATATCTTCCTGTAGTAGACCATTCAACAAAGAAGACTGCACATCCATTTGAAAGATCTTCCAATTTTTCTGTGCCGTAATAGCCAAAAGCATCCGAATTGTATCCAATCTGGCTACTGGGGCAAAAGTATCAGATAAATCTACTCCCCAAACTTGTGCGTAGCCTTTCACCACCAATCTAGCTTTGTGTTTATTTACTGAATCATCTAGATTTAACTTTATTCGAAAAATCCATTTAACTCCAATCACTTTTCTATCTTCGGGTCTTTCCACGAGATTCCAAGTTTGGTTCTTTTCTATCATGGTCAACTCCTCCTTCATTGAATTTGTCCAATTTTGAACAATTTTTCCTTCCTCATATCCTGCAGGTTCAAAAGCAGCAACATTGCATCACTCATAAATATCAGATAGTGACCTTGTTCCCCTAATAGGTCGATCATCAACTAAGTCATCATAATCAAGTTGTGAATTATAGTTTTTAACTCGAGACTCCTCATTCCTTTCCCATTGCTCATCTTCAAGAAATTGAACGTCTCTACTTACCATAATCTTGTCTATTTGAGGTTGAAAGATGCTATAAGCTTTAGAAAATAAGCTATAGCCAATGAAGATTCCCAAATCTGCCCTCTTATCTAGCTTGTCAATCTTAACCCGTGGAACATAAGAAAAAAGTAGACATCCAATTATCTTGAGGTTTTTCAAAACAGGTTTGACACCATACCATGCTTCGAATGGAGTCTTTCCTTCCACTGCCCACGTAGGCAGTCTATTCAACAAGAAAACAACAGTGTTTGCTGCTTCAGCCCAGAACTTCTTTGGTACATTCTTCTCATGCAATAAGCATCTCGACATCTCCATGATTGTTCAATTTTTTCTCTCACTCACTCCATTTTGTTGTGGATAATAAGGGACAGTAAGCTGGTACTCAATTCCAGCTTCTTCACAAAAAGAATTGAACATATCTGTGGTATATTCAGTTCCATTATCTGACGTAATGACCTGAATCTTGCAGCCACTCTGATTTTCTATCCAAGCTTTGAACTTCATGAAAATTCCAGCAGCTTCAGACTTAAACTTCATAAAATAAATCCAACACATTATTGTTAGATCATCAATGAAAATAATATAATGCCTGCTGCCATTGAGTGATGTAGTTCTTTGTGGACCACAAAGATCGGTGTGAATGAGTTGTAACTTTTCTGTAGCTCTCCAAGTGGAACTTTGAAATGGAAGTCTAGTATGCTTTCCAAGCACGTAAGCCTTACAACTTGAAAGGTTCTCCTCCAAGTTTGGTAAACCATTTACCATTTTGCTCCTTTGCATAAACAATAAAGCTTTGTGATGAAAGTGTCCCAACATTTTGTGTCACGTTTCCGTTAAAGTGAGATGGCTTGGAAAAGTTGTGTTCCTCATTCAATGGATTCAAGGAAAAAATCTTTCCTTGTATTTTTATTCTGAATATTTCTTGACCACTAGGATCACTGATCAGGCACACTTTATCTTCAAATAACAATTTGAATCCATTTTCTTGGAGTTGCCCAGCACTTAATAAATTCTGATTAATTTCAGGAACAAATAAGACTTCATAAATAAGTTTTGTACCTTTGTAACTTTCAATTGCTACAGTCCCCTTTCCTTTCGCTGGGAGGTATTCTCCATTTCTGATCCTAAATCTTGATTTAACTAATCCATCAAGTTCTCTGAAAAGCTTATCATCACTGGTCATGTGGTTCGTACAACCACTATCAGCAAGCCAACATTCACTTGAATTTTTTCTTGCGAAACAAGTGGCCACAAATAGTTGCTCATCTTCTTGTTCGTCTGCAATCTGTGTATCAGTTTCTTGTTGTAATCCCTTCTCTTTGCAGATAATCTAAGCATGACCGAGCTTGTGACACTTTCTGCATTTCATATCAGGGTTTCTCTAACACTTGAAGTGTGGATGATTTTTCCTCCCACAATGTTGGCAGGGAGGATATTTTCCTTCTCTGTTGTTTCTAGTTGCAGTAACACCATTTCTCGTTGTTGTTGCTTCGTAGTTTCCATGATTCCCTTTCTTTCCTTTTTCTTCGTTTCCCCTGGCACCTGAACTGAACTGCAACTTGGCTTGCAAGGCTCCCTCTATGGATCCCTCATCCCTCATCATTCTTTGTTTTTCTTGTGCCTGCAGTGCACTCCATAACTCTGCCAAGCTAAGCTTAGACAGATCTTTAGTATTCTCTAATGAAGCAATAGTTGCCTCATATCTTTCAGGTAAAGTTAAAAGTATTTTTTAAACTATTCTATTATCACTAAGTTCATTTCCAAGTATCCTTACCTTATTGGAAATCCCAAGCAACCTATCATAATAATCCTTAATGGTTTCTGATTCCTTCATACGATGCATCTCGAATTCTAACCAAGTACAGTACTTTCAGTCCTCTAATTCTTTCATCTCCCTCCTACTCTTTCTTGAGGAAATCCCAAATTTCTTTGGCTGAGTTACATGTCATTATTCTACTGAAAATTGTGGCAGAAACTGCAGCAAAGAGACAAGATTTAGCTTTGAATTTTCCTGTCTTCTTTTCCTTGTGGGTTCTGATCTGAGCCATAGCTGGATTCCCTGGCAGAGGATGCACTTCGTAGTCTTCCTCGACAGCTTCCCACAAATCACTAGCCTCCAAATAAAGTTGCATTTTCATTGCCTAGGCTTGATAGTTTTCTCTATCAAAAATTGGTGCAGCCATAGCAGAAAAAGAGCCTGCATTTTCCATTGTCTTATGGTGTTTGCAGAGAATATTATTGAAATCTTAAAAATGATATTCTTTTATTGAACTTCAAGATGATTAAATAAGTAGAGGGGTAGTACCACTAACAGAGAACATGGAGTCATGGACTGCCAAAAGATTGCTAACATTCATATAAAATGTCACACCCTAGATGAGATCGGCGTCGTTAACCTCTCAGAGGTCGCAGACAAGCCTCTTCTTAGGTTTCATCATAATCATACAGTTAAATTTAGCGGAAAATTTAAAACTTTACTGAAGTGTACTTAGAATTCATATAATTGCATAAGAGTGATACACTAACGGCTCAAAATAAACGACCATCTATTAACAGATTGAACAATTGAAATGAAGAATTCATAATATCATTAATAGTTTCCAAATCGGCCGTAATACAAAAGCTTGAACAAATGTTTGGAAGGAAACGCTAGGGAAAACATCCACTAGCTATGTCTAATCTACTAAATCTAGAAAATAAAGCGTAGGCATCCTCGAACTCAAGAGGACCTACCAAAGTGTGGAGGTACTAGTCCAAACAGCTTCAACTAATCTTCAATCTTCTTCAAGTACCTGCACCTATAAAAATAGTAATTTTATATGGGTTAGTACACACTTGTACTAAGTATCGGTGTATGCACATAAACACATAAGGACTATGCATGATCAAGGAAAGTTCTTACTATAGCAACATGCCATTTGTGGAAAGTGAAGTCACTTCACTTTCCTAATTCGTTATTTATGAATCATGCTATGAATATGACATATTTTCATGCACTTAAAGCACACAACTCATTTTCTATATGAACATGAGACCTTGGAATCATGAACATAATTTTAGAACAACTCGAGCAATATTTAATATTTTTGCTCCCTTTGGCCGAGAGCTCCCTCTCCCGGACTTAGTTTCTAGTCTTTTCTTCCTTCTGTTGTGTAGTTCAATGATCTCCTTTGATCCTATGTTTTACTTATGAGTGCATTGATTCATTGTAGTCCCATACCTACAATGAATCAAGTAAGTAATCCAAAAGACTAAGGAAACGATTTGACTACTCTACTTACAAGTTATTCTTTCCATTCTTCTTAAATTGGGCATGAAGTCTTTATAAGCCAATATTTATTGGCTATGCCCATTATTTGATTATTTGCGTAATATATAGATACTGGAGTATATATTCATCCTCCAATTGATGAGTCATTATGTTTTGCTCTCTTTATTGGAATAAACCAATAACTGTTAAAACTTCATTCTTATACAACATTGATGATTTGATATTCTTATGCTTTTGCTTACTTAGTTCACTTTGAACTTACATTTCTTCTTCTTTGATCTCACGTTCACTTTGAACATGCTAGGCTGACTTAGGATATTCTTTTAATACTTCCATTGGGATCTTTCTGTGGAATGACTAAGAATGACTTGCATCATTACTTATTCTAACCTCACCCTTTGATCATCCTATCCGAACACCCCTCATCTTCCTAGTTCTTTCTTTCTTTCTTACTTACTTTCTTAAAGAAATCTTTAGCATTTAACCGACATAGATCATGTGAGCTAACATGAAATCCAGTGTCTTCCCCACACTAAAAAGAGGTGGTTCACTAGCCAAAGTGAAACCGAATACTTCCTAGCTTCTTAGGTGGATCCACTAGCTAGTAACCTATACTGGCGACATAGTTCAAAGACTAGGAGAATTTGGAGACCCTTATCCACCTTGGTGGTAGTCTCATCTCATGAGGCTTACATGTGCTTGCACAAGCTCATTACTAGTCTATCGGTGCTTCGCTCAGATTTATTATACTTTACAACTTTTAGAATTGACTAATACATTGTGGAAGCTTTCTTCTAGTATGAGGTATGATTAGCTCAAAGGATGACTTGTCATCCCTTTCCATACTTGATGAATGTGAACTTAAATTTTACATTATCATCATGGTGTGAATGAGACTTGTCTCACGATTTGTAACACCCTCTTATGTGAGTATCTTTGACATAATTGTTTAGGTGCAAGTGAGACTTGTCTCACTTCCTTTAACACTCCATTCTTGGTCAATTTCATAACTCATAAACTTTTAGTTATTTCATTACTCACCTTATCTTTTTCAATGTTATTTGGTAGTCTTGTACCATTATTTATGAAAGTTGTAAGGACTTATTCAATGTGCTACTATGTTCACAAGTTCATTTAAATAGGGTATGTTGGGACTTGTCCTAATCATTGTCATACCCTACGTTATGAGTTCATTGAGTTACATCTTGTCAAGTCAATCTTAAACATGCATTTGCCCTTACAATACATTGGCAATATAAGATTGGTATGACTTAGTCATTGCCCAATTCTATTACATATTTTGGAAATAATATTGCTGGCCAATTTATTGGCATAAACCAAACTTTCACTAAACATTTTTCATGAGATTATCATTAGCCAAGTCAATTAAATTCATGTATATACTATAGTAATCTCCTTATTTTAAGCAAGCCAACTTTTAACATTTGATTAGCTTATAAGAACAATTCAGTGCTTAGTTTGGCCAAGCTATAAAGTTGATTTGGCATTGAAGATTCATTAACTAGCTTTGATTTTCATTCTTATTTCTTCTTGGAAACATTGCATTCCAAACACGTACAACATATCTACTGTAAACACACACAGTAATCGAAACCTTCATTCCTTTCAACAGTAAACTGAATTTCATAAACGACTCATAACAATTTCATATTCTCGAACACAATTAGGCTTTACAACATTCCTTATCTCATGTAATTAATACTCTAATCATACGAATCTAACCTATAGGTCTCATTCAACATTATCAAATCACACAAACCTAGACATAATTATCAGTTAGCACCACATACCAACAACATGCTCGAGATTTGCATTATACATACTACTAGAATCGGAAATAGGGAGAACTAGGAAGATGAACATTCGACAATTTCATTGGGAACAACCCTAGTTTTGATTTTCTTGAATTCAAAACATTTGAAAAGCCTCCAGGGGAAAGGAATCCAAGAGAAAAATCCCTACCTTAATGTAGAATTGAATCTAAGAAGATCACCCTGTTCTTTGCACGAAAAACTTGAAGAATTGCCTTGAAATCGCCTAAGGAGAACCGAGAGTATTTTTTTCTGTTTTTTCAGTCGAGGGTTTCTACTGGATAAATGAAAGTCTAAGTCTTAGGAACTGAATATTGACTAATTCAACTTAGGCTAATTAACTTAATTAAATAATTCAATAAGCTAATTACCAAAAAGCCCCTCCTAAATTGACTAAAAATAAGAGATCATTTGACTTAGCCAAATTCTGAAAATTTGCTAAGAGTCTGGGTTTGACCATGAATTTAAATTAATTAATTAAGTTTCTAGTTTAATTAATTAAGTGACCTAGTGTAATTACTAAAGTAGCCCTAAGTCACTAGGACCATAACCAACCACTTTGGACCATCCTAGGTTAGGTACTAGGATGTTTCTTTAGTTAGATACTCGGCTAGTGTAACCCGGTTATGTCTTAGGATTTCGGGCACACTAGTTAGTTCATTTTAGTTAGTCCTAGCTTAGTTAGCTAGTTAGGTAAGTTATTTAGAAACTAGTATTGGTTAAGAAGCTCAGCCCCACGTGGCTTGACCCTACGTGTGCCGGCCCGCTGATCGCCCTAACCAAATCGGTTGGGCTTGATCGCTTGGTCTGTCGGCCGTTAGCACATGTGCTTGAACAATATGTTGCCATGCACTTTCCTAATCGTGCACTCTGTAGTTGCACTTGGAAAGTTCACTTCTTGTCCCAAGGATCATCACTATGTCCTTGGGCACTGCTTAATCTACATGATCATTTTAAATGATCATGTGCTATGTTACCTAGGCTTGACACTTGGATGCCTCGTACCCAATGTGAGTAAGCAAAGAATATAAGAATTTTAGCTTAGGGTCTTCATTGCAGGTACAATTCCTAAACAAGCTTGGATTGGAGCATTTAAACATCAAAGTGTATTTTAAGTTGCTTGTTAATATATAGAAATTGGCTAACACCCTCAAGCCAATATTCTCTAGCATGCCCAATATTACTCAATATTGGGTATTGGGATGCCTATGTACCCTAATACATATTCTTAAAACCTAATAGACTCTTCACTAGACAAGTACATTTTCTGGAATGTTACATTGCCCCCCCTCCCCTTAGGAACATTCGTCCCCGAATGACACTACACATCATTTTGAATCAAAGAGGGTATTTTCGAAAAACACATCAACATACTTGAAACATTACTCTTTGTGAATATGTGATTCACAACTTACTCTGGACGATGCACATCACTCAAATCTTATCTAATGCTTCATATCTGAGATTGAGGAACTTCCTTCTCAATCTCACTTTAACTCAATGCACATCACAACTCATGCGACACAAAAATCATGTCAACGCTATACAAAAATAGCAACATCAATGCAAGCATGAACTCATTTTAAGTCAAATAGTGCAAGTACAAAACACACATTCATGGACTTAAAACACCAAAAACGACTACTCTACTAAAATTTAGAGTTTCTTAAACAAAATCAGAGTTAAGAAGAGTATATCTAACCTCAAGAACTGAACAAGTGAGGGTAACGGGATCTCATGTCCGGTCTCCCATGTTGCTCCCTCAACAAGGTGGTTCCTCCATAACACCTTTACTGTGGCAACCTCCTTGTTCCTCAGCTGCTTCACTTGGCGATCTAAAATTTCAACTAGAACCTCTTCATAAGAAAGGTTCTCATCGACTCATAACCCCTCAACAGGCAAGATGGATGCTGGATCACCTAGACACTTTTTAAGCATCAAACATGAAACACTGTATGAACAGAAGCCAAGTAATTTGGTAACTTCAGTTCATAGGAAACATTCCCTACTCACTGTAAGACCTCATAAGGACCTATATACCTCGGACTCAACTTCCCTTTCTTACCAAACCTCATCACCTCCTTCATCGGTGATATCTTCAGGTAGACTTGATCACCTACCTCGAAATCAAGAGCCCTCTTCCGTTTATCAGCATAGTATTTTTCACGACTGTAAGCAGTAGTCAATCTATCGCTGATCATTCTCACCTTTTCCATAGACTCATGTATGATCTCAGGGCAAAGGATGGAAGACTCTCCTACCTCAAACCACCCAACTGGGGACCTACATCTCCTACCATACAGTGCTTCAAAAGGTGTCATCCCAATACTGGAATGGTAGCTATTATTATAAGAGAACTCAATCAGTGGAAAGTGATCATCCCAACTCCCCTTGAAGTCAATAACACATGCTCTCAGCATGTCGTCAAGGGTCTGAATGGTACGCTCTGCTTGTCCATCCGTCTGATGATGAAAAGCAGTACTGAGCTTCACCAGTGTACCCAAGCTCTTTTGGAAAGATCTCCAAAAGTGAGAAGTGAACTGGGCTCCCCTATCCGAAATGATAGATAAAGGGATCCCATTCCACCTCACTATCTCATCAATATACAGATTCGCATAATCTTCGGCCCTGTAAGTAGACTTCACAGGAATGAAGTGAGCAGACTTAGTCATCCTGTCAACAATGACCCAAATGGAATCATGCAGTTTCCTAGTCCTGGGCAGACAAACCACAAAGTCCATATTAATAGCCTCCCACTTCAATGTTAGGATCTCAATCGACTGGGTAAGACCTCCAGGATTAAGGTGTTCGGCCTTAACCTGTTGGAAATTAGGGCACTTCTCCACAAACTTAGAAATATCTCACTTCATACCTTCCCACCAATAGATCTCCTTGAGATCATGATACATCTTGGTGGAACATAGATGAATGGAATACACGGAGCCATGAGCCTCTACAATAATATTAGGTCTCATATTAGCAATATTGGGCACACACAATCTGCCCTGGTATCTAAGCATACCATCCCCCCCTAGGGAGAATAACTCATTCAGCCTACTCAACACTATGTCTTTTAACTCCATGACTAATGGGTTGAGATGCTGCTTAGCTTTAATATCTAGAACAGATGAGGATTCAGAACTGGAATGAACTTAAACACCCCCACTTGGTGTATCTACCTGTCGTACACCTAACCTAGCCAATTTGTGTACCTCTTTAACCAGCTCCTTCTTATCATCATCAATTTGAGACACACTGCCCATGCTCAATCGGCTCAAAGCATCGGCCACTACATTGGCCTTACCTGGGTGATTGTGGACACTCATGTATAATCCTTAGAGCAGCTCTAGCCAGCTTCTCTGACGAAGATTTAATTCTCTCTCTGTTAAAACATACTGAAGACTTTTATGGTCAGTAAATACATCAACATGTACACCATTTAAGTAGTGTCTCCAAAGATGTAACGCAAATACCATAGCAGCTAACTCAAGATCATGGTTAGGGTAATTCTTCTCGTTTATTTTCAACTGTCTTGATGCATATGCAATCACCTTGCCATCCTGCATAAGAACACATCCCAAACCTACTCGGGAAGCATCACAGTACACCACATACCATTCACCACTCCTTGGCAATGTGAGAACTGGGGCTGAAGTGAGTCGGTCTTGGAAGCTCTTTTCACAAGTTTGAGACCACTCAAACTTCTCCTTCTTCTTTGTTAAAGATGTCAATGGAGAAGCAATAGCGGAAAAGCCCTCAACAAACCTGCGAAAGTAACCAGCCAAACCCAAGAAACTCCGGATGTCTGTAGGAGTGAGTGGGTTCCATCCTTTTTCTTAACGAACAACACTGAGCACCCCATGGGGATATGCTCGGCTGGATGAAGCCCTTATCAAGTAGATCTTTTAACTGCAACTTCAACTCTTTGAGTTCAATTGGAGCCATTCTATAGGGAGAATTTCACGACCGGAATCTAGACCCCAGACGAGACCGGCATCGTTGACCTCTCACAGGTCGCAGACAAGCCTACATACGTCATTCTTACTTCATCTAGGTTAATTTTAGCGGAAAATTTGAACTTTTTGTTTTCTTATTTCATGCTAAATATTTTAAACTTAACATCATGGGCGTTCACAAATCAACCATCTAATATAGAGATAATCAGATGAAAGAAACAGTTCGATACTGTGAAAAATGTATAATTGCCTAAATGGCACCAATACAATGTCAGAAATAAAAATGGAAAGAAAAGCTAGTGGAACATGCTCCACTAGCTAAAGCCTACATCTAAGCTAGATAGTAACGGTAGACATCCTCAAAAGCATGAGGGCCTACCAAGTCTGGATGAAAGCTCCACGTCCGGATAGCTGCAACGTCAACCTGTAAGCTCTAGCGTCCACCTGTTCATGCACCTAAAAATATAGAGTTGTATGGAATTAGTACACACTTGTACTAAGTATGGGTATATGCAAGCACACACTGAGGACATGCATGAGGAAGAATAGCTCTTTCCTAACAACATGATTATGGAAAGTCAAGTCAGTGGACTTGCCAAATTAGGATTAGGAAAGTTAGTGAACTTTCCAAATTTGGATTAGGAAAGTCAGTGAGCTTTCCAAATTTGGTTTAGGAAAGTCAGTGAGCTTTCCAAATTTGGATTAGGAAAGTCATGCTATGAGAGTAACATGCATCATCATACTTATCATATTGCACACAACACATAACATCGTACACATAACACATATCACATAGCATATATCACATAACATCTTTTATAACATTCATTCATATGCCATGAGACCTTGGAATCATGGACTTGACATTAAGACTTTCCAAAATAAGGGCTGAACATATGGGACGTCAACTTGGGAGTCTTCATTAGCAAACACAAAGTCTGCTTCATTCATTCATACGTACTTTATTTCATTTCGTTCATAGTATAGTGTGAATACCAGCTATACCTAGGATGTAGTTTAACACTTTCATCGGGTTTGTTGTGCAATGATCAAGAATAACCTAGTGTCATTACTTCAGTCTAGCTCACCTCTTGATTATCCTATCCTAACACCTTTGGTATAATTCATTTCATTATGTGCATCATTTGAGGCTGGCCTCATTCATTCATTGGGAACTTTAACTTTAACCGACATAGATCATGTGAGCATCATGAAATCCAGTGTCTCCCCCACACCGAAAAGAGGTGGAATCACCGGCCAAGGTGACCCAAAACATGCTAGCGTACATGGGAATTTAACCCCGCCAGATCCCTATATTGGCAGTATAGGTTCGAAGACTAGGAGATATAAGGATACCCATACCCGGCAAGCCGGACAGTCTCATCTCATGAGAGTTAGGTGAACCTCCGCCCTTCCCGAAAGAAGGCATCACCGCTCATAGCTAGTCTATCGGTGCTCAGTATAAAGTTCCATTACATTCAACTCATACGTCATGGAAGTTGGCTTCTAGTATGAGGACATCATAGCTCAATAGATGATTTCTCATCTCATCATTAGTATTAAGTGTGTTAATCTCAATACTTTCATTAGAGTGTTCAGAGAGACTGGTCTCTTCATTAACTTACACTCTCATAGGTGAGTACGTTTTGGTAACATTTACTTAGGCTCATTTGAGATTGTTCTCATCTTTCACATTAGCCTCATATCATGTAATCACCACATTCATTAACATTAGCACAATTGCTATTCATAATTACTCAGCCCATTTTACGTGAATGTTCATTTCATCATATGCCAATGCACTTGGCCATTTGTGTGTTTCACACTCTTACTTAACCCTTCTAGGGTTTCATTATTTCATTACATAATAATCCTTTCATCGTATGCCAATGCACTTGGCCATTTAGTGTGTTTTACACTCGTACTTAACCCTTCTAGGTTACTTTATTTTATTACATACATCTTAGGTTCACTTATTTTTAAACGTATGCTAGACTTATGGGTCTATACATACAAGCCATGAGACTTCATTCATAGTTCGTTAAGTGACTCATATCTTCCTAGGATTATGTAGTACAAGACTTATGCATCTTGTATGTATGCCAAGATCTCGATTTTGATCTAAGTAGATGGCATTATTCTTCAACATTTAATTCACGTATGATTTATGTATCAATACGGAAATTTGGGCAAGGGAACCCAAGTTTGAATCCCTTGGACAACAATTACATTTTTCCTTGATTTTATTTTTAGTCCTCATGACATTGGGACCCTAGATCGAGCCCCAACATCAACATTTCTTTTTAGTTCCTTTTATTTAGAAAATCTCTCCACACAGCCTCTCTTTATTTTTCTTTATTTCGCTTGGGACTGAGAGGTTGTGGGTTCGAACCCCCACAGCCTTCTTATTTTATTTTCATTTAAAAGTTAACTATTTAAGCGTTGGCAGTGAGGTTGTGGGATCGAGCCCCCACAGCCTCACTTTATTTTCTTTTATTTTCCCTTTCTCCTTCAAAGTCTTGACGTCGTGGGTTCGATTCCCACGCCTCACATTTCCTTTCTTTTATTTTTCTTTTACTTCATTCGCTGCCTGGAGGTCGTGCGTTCGATTCCCACGCCTCCCATTTTATTTTATTAATTTTTGTACTCTACATTTTCAGCCAGCATACCCCATTTCGATTCCCCCTGACCCCATTTCTTTTCTTGCGAGTTTAAGGCATCACACGGGTGAGGTCACAGGTTCGAATCCTGTTGGCCTCATCCCTTTAAAATTAATCAAATTTCCAGATTTATTCCTCTACACTTTAGCCTGAACTAAACTTGTAATTTTGCTGGAAATTTAGTCATTTTCTTAGCTTATTTTCACCAATATTTCCACTTGAAAACTTACGAAAATTCATAGATCATTTAACACTTTTTGGGGTGCATTTTCATAGATTCGTTTAACCAAAATATTGATACTCAAATCAGCCACACTTCCATTTTAATGAACATGACGATTTACATAGGTTTATGCACGTAAAATGACAACCAAAACAATATCAAACTTGAAGCCTTAACCTGAGACCTCATTTACAGTAATATTTTTGCACATGCACACACTTGCACAACATTTCGAATACATGGTTGTCTTTCATACGATTTCAAGTACACAAACATAATCATATTCATCACGAAAACATAATATACACCTAAATCTACCACAATCATACCCAACCTACGATTCATTGTGAGCTAGCGACAGCGACATGCAAAAGGGGAAATAATCCTAGTTTTCAAATGAATAATACGAACCTTAAAGGGTCTCTTGGGAAAGGGACAAAGAGAGAAGGAAACCCTTACCTTTTTTACGTTAAACCCTTGACTTGCTTCCTAAAAACTCCTCCCAAGAACACGTCTAAGCCTCCTCAATGTCAACTCCACTCGAATGACAACCTCCCTTAGCCTATTGTGCGATTATGTTTGTTTTCTTGTGATTTTGTGTGAGTTCTTCAAGTGTGAAGAACTTGGTTTATTTTTATGCTTTTGTATCTTACTTTGTTAGAGAATTTTCGTGTGAAGGAGGAAGAGTGATTGAGCGTGAGAATGGAGAGATAAACGTGAGAGAGAGTTGGAGTTATAGGAGGATTAGGAGTCTAGTTTTAGGACTTAGTCAATAGGGTTTTTATTTATTTAATAAAATCTGATTTTTATTTTATTTTAAATCAGCTAATGAATAATAATTATTAATTAACTACATTAATTCAATAGCTTAAATAAAAATCACATTAATTCATTTCTTCCACCTAGGTTCGAACCCGGCTGGAGCAAGACTTAACTTCAAGGGCTCAGTTTCGGCCCTCTCTCCCCAAATTACCCCTCCACATTATTAATTAAATAATTAATTACATATTTAGGGTAATTACGATACTACCCTTATCTAGGAAAAATACCATTTTACCCCTAGACCCTTCAAACCTAAGATTTCTTCTTTTTAAGTTCGGTAAAGACTCCTTCGAGTAAATCTTCGTATTCGAGAGCCCTACATGGTTGGACCCAACCTTTCCAAGCTCAACTAACTCCCCAAGTTAGTTGTCTTGGTTGTAGCAAGGTTTTCGAGGTCTGGTTCTATGCGCATCAATCCGTGTGAACCCTGGTCTAATCATAGGCATTCTTCACACATTAAGCATTTCTTATCTTATCAATTTTTAGGGTTGTTACATTATCCCCCCCTTAGGAACATTCGTTCCCGAATGACACTACTACTATCTAGCGTAATCCCAGTCAGATCATAACATAATCATTATGCACAGTCAAGCAATAGCAACAAAAATGGAGAGATAAGGAATCTTATACTTGAGAGTCGGGAATCTAACCTCAAGAGCTGAAAAGATGAGGGTAGCGGGATCTCATGTCGGCCTTAGCCTCCCATGTAGCACTCACAACAAGATGATTTCTCCACAATACCTTCACTGTGGCAATCTCCTTGTTCCTCAGCCGTTTGATATGTCTGTCTAAGATCTCAACAGGTACCTCCTCATAGGACAAGTCTTTTTCGATCCCCAAACCTTTCACAGGTAAAATCGATGTTGGATCACCTAGGCACTTCTTTAACATGGATACATGAAAGACTGGATGTACAGAAGCTAGATTAGCATGCAGTGCCAACTCATAGGCCACCTCACCCACACGCTGTAGGATCTCGTATGGCCCAACATACCTCGGACTCAACTTCCCCTTCCTGCCAAACCTCATCACACCCTTCATAGGTGATATCCTCAGATAGACCTGGTCACCAACATCAAACTCTAAGGGCCGTTTTCTGTTATCTGCATATGAGTTTTGCTGACTGTAAGCAGTAGCCAACCTGTCCTAATCACTCTGACCTTCTCTAAGGCCTCATGAATGATCTCTGGACCCAAAATGGATGACTCTCCAACCTCGAACCACCCAACTGGAGATCTACACCTCCTACCATACAGTGCCTCAAACGGTGCAATCCCAATGCTGGAGTGATAGCTATTATTATACGAGAACTCTATCAAAGGGAGATGGTCATCCCAGCTACCCCTAAAGTCAATCACACACGCTCTCAACATGTCCTCCAATGTCTGACTGGTGCGCTTTGCCTGCCCATCAGTCTGATGATGAAAGGCAGTACTAAGCTTTACCTGCGTGCCCAAGCTCTTCTGGAAAGATATCCAAAAATGTGAAATAAACTGAGATCCTCAATCTGAAATGATAGACAAAGGAATCCCATGACATCTCACAATCTCATCAATGTAGAGTCTCGCATAATCCTCGGCTCTGTAAGTAGACTTCACAGGGATAAAGTGGGCAGACTTAGTCATCCTGTCCACAATAACCCATATGGAGTCAAGCTGTCTCCTAGTCCTCGGAACACCAACCACGAAGTCTATATTAATGGCCTCCCACTTCCATGTCGGAACCTCAATAATCTGAGTAAGACCGTCAGGCTTAATATGTTCTGCCTTAACCTGCTGACAATTAGGACACTTGGCCACATATTCTGCAATGTCCTTCTTCATGCCATCCCACTAATAAATCTGCTTAAGATCATGATACATCTTGGTGGAACCTGGATGTATAGAATATCTGGAACCATGGGCCTCTACAACAATCCTGGTCCGCAAATCATCCATATCTGGTACACACATCCTATCTTGATACCTAAGTATGCCATCACCTCCCAAAGCAAAAGACTAATTCATCTTTACCAACACTGAGTCCTTCAGCTCTATCAACACAGGATCTAGATGCTGACCCTGCTTGACTTCAACTACCAAGGATGATTAAGAACTAGGATGAACTAAAACACCCCCACTAGTAGAGTCAACCAATCACACACCCACTCTGGCCAGTCTGTGTACATCCTTTGCCAACTCCTTCTTCTCATCCTCAATGTGGGATGTACTTCCCATTCTCATCCTGCTCAAAGCATCAGCTACAACATTAGCCTTACCTGGATGGTAGTGAACATTCATGTCATAGTCCTTCAACAGCTCCAACAATCTCCGCTGACGTAGATTCAACTCCCTCTGTGTGAACATGTACTGGAGACTCTTGTGGTCTGTGAACACATCCATATGCACTCCATACAAGTAGTGCCTCCACAGCTTCAGTGTAAACACCACAGCTGCCAACTCTAGGTCATGAGTGGGATAATTCTTCTCATGAACCTTGAGCTGTCTGGACGCATAAGCTATCACCTTACCAACATGCATAAGAACACAACCCAAACCAACCCTAGATGCATCACAAAATAGTGTAATTCTCACCACACTTAGGCAAAGTAAGCACCGGGGCTGAAATTAGTATGTCCTTGAGCTCCTGGAAACTCTTCTCACAAGTCTCCGTCCATTCAAACATGGTCTTCTTCTTAGTCAAAGCTGTTAGTGGGGCAGCAATGGAAGAAAATCCCTCCACGAACCTGCGGTAGTAACCAGCCAATCCCAGAAAGCTACGGATGTCAGAGGGAGTAAGAGGCTTTGGCCAGTTCTTCACAGCCTCAGTCTTCCTGGGATCCACCTCCACGCCCTGATAGGACACAACATGACCCAGGAAGGTCACTGATCTAAGCCAAAATTCACACTTGCTGAATTTGGCGTACAGCTAATGTTGTCTAAGTACGTGCAAGGTTAGTCTCAAATGTTGTTCATGCTCTTCCTTGGTCCTAGAGTAGATGAGGATGCCATCAATGAATACTATGACAAAAAAATCAAGGTATTCACGGAAGACTCGGTTCATGAGGTCCATAAATGCAGCTGGTGCATTAGTGAGACCAAATGACATGACTAAGAATTCATAATGACCATGACAGGTACGAAAGGCTGTCTTTGGGATATCTCCATCCCTAACCCTAAGTTGATGATACCCTGAACGAAGATCAATCTTAGAGAAGAAACTAGACCCTTGGAGCTGATCGAACAAATTATCTATCATGGGAAGTGGATACTTATTCTTTATAGTGACTTTGCTGAGCTGCCGATAATCGATACACTATAAGGGTTCCATCCTTCTTGTTCACAAACAACACTGGAGCGCCCCAAGGGGATATGCTCGGTTGAATGAAACCCTTATGAGTGAGATCTTTTAACTGCAGCTTCAAATCTTTGAGTTTAGCTGGAGCCATTATGTAAGGACTAATTGAAATTGGTTTATTATCGGGTTCTAAGTCGATACCAAAGTCAATCTCTCGAGGGGAAGGGACTCCAGGCAAATCATTATGAAATACATCTAGGAACTCATTCACTACAGGCACTGAGTCTATGGAAGGAATGTCAAGATCTAAATCATTAACACTCACAAGATGACACAATAACCCCTTGGACATCATTTTATTGGCCTTATGGTTCGAAATCAAGGGATTAGGACGACTCGAGTTGTACCCCTCCTAGACTAGCTCCTCTTCATCAGGGAAACGAAATCTCACCACTCTACTACAACAATCCAAACAAGCATAACAACTGTGAAGCCAGTCCATGCCAAGAATAACATCAAAATCATGCATGGGTAACTCAAACAAGTCTGCACACATAGTCTTACCACTTACAACTATTGGGAAATCCTTGTATACTCTATCAGTTCTTACATTTTCTCCTAAAGGTGTACTAACCACTATAGGATCATGAAGAACTTCAGGCAATATCTCAAAAGTGAGAGTAAGGAAAGGAGTTACAAAGGAAAGCGTAGACCCTGGATCAAGTAAAGCATAAACAGAAGTTGAGAATACTTGTAGCATACCTGTGACCACATCAGCGGACTTCTCCTGCTCGTCCCTACCCTTCAGGGCATAGAATATGTTCCTCTTAGGAGGCTCGGCTGCTGCTGCACCCTGTGGATTAGGCCTAGGCTGAGCATTACCTCCAGCCTGACCTCTGTTCTGTGGGCAGTCTGTAACCATGTGCCCACTCTTACCGCAACCAAAGCAGGCATTAGTGCCCTATCTGCACTCTCCACTGTGAGCACGGCCACACTTAGCACAGTTCTTTTTGGGACGCTGCATCTCACCTCCATTGCCCTTCTTGGGCTCAGGTCTACCTCCTCTAGGTGATGTACTCCTCTGAGAATTAGAGTTCCCAGAACTCTGTTGCCCCTTCATGAACCTGGCCTGCTCACGGACGACAAAATTGTTTCTGTGGCCTCCATGGCTGGGACCTGCCTGATCTTGAGGCTTAGGCCTCCTAGCATCACGAACGCCCCTCTTTTTGCGGTTGTCCACTACCTGCTGGACATGCACCATCAACATGGAGAGGTACACATTATCATGAAGCATCGCATACCGACACTCCTCCTCCAGATCTCCATTGATTCCTGTGAGGAACCTGCTCATCTCATCCCTGCTGTTACATACAAGGGAAGTAGCATACTTGGATAATTTAACAAACTTCAGTACTCATCTCATCCTTGAAGTTAGATACTAAGGAAAGTAGAATACTTGGATAATTAAACAAACTTCAGGGAATACTCCCTGACTGTCATAGATCCCTGCTTAAGGTTGATAAAGTCCTCAACCTTTGCCTCCCTCATCTCCCTGGGAAAGAATCTCTCCAGGAAGGCTGTCTTAAACAGCTCCCAAGTGACCGAAACTCTGCCCAAAGCTCGGCTATCCTGCCACATCTTTCACCAAGTCTATGCAACATCCTTGAGCTGATAGGAAGCCACCTCAGCCTTCTCAATATATGTGGCCACCATAGCCATCAAAATCTTATATAGCTCATCCACAAACTCCTGGGGGTCCTCCGAAGTATTAGACCCTGTGAAAATAGGAGGATTCATCCTCGTGAAGTCTCTCAACCTGTCAGCCATGCTACGAACCGGTGGGTTCTCCCTCCGAACATCCTGCCGGTTGACCTAGCCAGTCATAGCCTGGGCCTGCATAGTGATGGTCTATACCATCTGGGCCAAAGCTTCCCGCACCTCCGCATCAGTCAACCCAGCTGGGTTAACTGGCATAGCTACTATTTCAGCTGGAGCTAAGGGTGGAACCTGATTTCCCCCAGCAGCTGCACCTCCTCCTCTGACCAATGGTTCTCCTAGTATTCATTTTTTGAAAACAACAAAGATTGATGTTAGACACGCTCATAACACCAAGAAATTAGACATTAGGAAAAGCACGATAAGATCAGAAAAAGGGAAATTTTTCTACGCATCATGCAGTCTCTAATCCAGGATAGTGGTGCACTTCACTACCATGACTTAGAAACTACTCAATGTGGTTGATGTTGTAAGACCTCAAAAATAGCTTAGGTGATCTAGAGCCTAACATGTTGTTCTTAGTGTTATAAGGTCCTAAATATGTTTAATATGTGGTATAGAGGCAGTATCTAAAGTATTAGAGGTGTTGGAAGTCGAACGTCAAGGGATGACTAAACGTTTGACGACTAAGTCACCTAAATGTCTAAAATGTGGTTCTATGTGTTTATGTGTGTTTCATGTTGTTTTAAGGTTCTTAATAGAGTTATTATAGCATGTATAGGCAGTGGTTAAAGCTTTGTGGAGTTTTGAGTTCAAACGATTAAGAACGTCCAAGGCATTCAAAAGATATGCCTTGAGTCGACCTTGTACGTCTAGGCGAGTTTCGTTGAGTTTTACGTGTTCATATTGGATGAAATTCATGTGAGAGGTGTTAAACTTATAGATGGTCGTATTTGGGTTGGAAACTTCTGGGAAATTATCTCCAAGGACCATCAAAGGGTCCTTGAGGAAAGGACCCAAAACCTGATGGCAGGCTGTCCGAGGCAACCTTGGCGACGGAGCAGTCGACAACCAGTCATAGATGTGACGCCCCGTCACAAGTGTTCCGTCATGAAGGCCTTGACCAAGGATGTAGGGTGAACCCTTGGCAAGCCACTGGAGCTTGCAATGGAGGTCCATGACGGGCCGTTGCACCCGTGATGCCCCGTCACAAGCAGGTCATCGCAAGCTAAGTTCTCCTGCGCAGATTCTCTGCGAAGTTTGGGATGAATTGGTAAATTCACCCCACGTCCAAATAATAGTTTAGGCGGTTTATTAAGAGTCTTATGGGTATTTTAGATGAGTATATCAGTGTTTAACACTTAGAATAATTCATTCTTCTAAAATAAAAACCCCAAAGTCTCTTAGAAATCCCAAAACCTCCATTGAAGAGGCAGCTTGGTGAGGGGTTCTTGAGTGGAAATTCTTCGTCAAAGTGAAGAATTATCATCCTTGAGGTATGGCTTTTGATCCTTGAAACTTATTTCATCAAGGAGCCCAATCCTCAAAGTGTTTTACAAAGTTTTCTAAAGTGAATTGTCCAATTTCGGGATTGTACCATGGGTTCTTGCATAAATGATTTCTAAACATTGAATTATGATCTAATTGATATTGTATTGATGATTTCAACATAAATTACCTATGAACTCATGTGAATTGACGAACCCTATTTTTGACTACTTTTTGGGTTACTTGATATTAAGCTTATATTGATGCATTATTGTGTAGTTTCTTATGGGCTTTCTAATGATATAAGAATTGTGTTCAATTGATATGTAATTGATATTATATTGTTAAACCTAGATTGAATTGATGTAGATTCATTGAGTTTTATGGTTATTGCTTTGAATTATTGTTCATGGCCATGGGTAAGGGCCTTGAGATGTTGGATTGGTTGAATTGGCATTGAATTGAAGTGTGGATATCGGTATGAAGGTATGCTGCCCCGTTTTCCTTAATTTGATATTAATTATACTTCAATTCTATTGTGATTGGTATGGACCACTTATGGTGGCGGTGTTATGTGTTTAATTTGCAATTTATGTGGCCTTGTCGGCGTTACTTTATGCAATATTATGAGCATGGTCTTGTTGGTAACTACTTGAGTTATGTGGCTATTTGTGTAGTTGATGATGTGAGTATGATATTACTTATCTACATGTGAAGTTATATAGTCATGTATGTATTCTTCTAGTTATGTTGCCTTAAGTGATCATGTTAGACTTTGACTTGACATTATGAGTATAGTGTTAGGGTTAAGTCTTCGTTATTCCTACTTGACTTTATGAGTCTATAGGGAGTATAATAATGATGTTATTATGATATATAGGATGACTTGAAGATGTTAGGTTGTTTTAGAACTGTTTCTAGAATGGCTAGTATTATGTGTTAAAAGTGAAGTATGTGATGTCTTGTCTTGGTTGACTTGTATCTCTTGCTTGATGTATATATGGTTATGGGTATGTGATGTCTTGATATAGGGTGTTATAACTCTTTGTCTTGGATAAATAAATATAAGTGAGGCCTTAATGATAAGAAGGTCAAACTATGTGAAACCTTGAACTTAGTGGCGAGGTTATGAATTGTGAAGTAGTTAGCCGTAATGGTATCCTTCATGTGATGAGTGATGTACTTAAGGTTGATTGGCTGGAATGGCATCATATCATATCTTAGGGAAGTCGCGATGAGCTTTTTGTCGCCAAAGTGATATATGCCCTAGTGGAGCTTGCTTTGGTAGGGTGAATGTAAAGGGGGTCATGAACTAGATAAGGACCTATTTATATGAACCTTAATGTGAATTAATCTATGAGAACAAAGGCTAGCACCGAGTGAGTATGAGTAGGGTTAAGTGGATTCAGTTAAAGAAGAGATTGAATGCTTATTATGCCCTTCATATTCCTTAACCATGTGCCTACATGGGATGTGTCTAAGTTCTACCATTGCCAAGTAGAACAACCTCATCGAAGTAGGATAGAACTTCGGATTCCATGTCTTGCTACCATGGTCTATGTCGGTTATTGCCTATTCTTATCATGTGGAATACCTATTAGCATTAGATAAGTTTATGAGGTTTAGGTAATGGTATGGGACGCTATCTAGACATTGCACAATAGACTTTGAAGGTGTTATGTGGAGTTCCTAGGTCTTGTCCAAAGACCATTATGTGATTTATTATGTGAGTGTCTTATGTGATACTTTATGTAAGTGTCTTATGTGATGTATGAGTCTTAATGAACTAATGAACTAATGACCTATGTTAGTAACTATGTGAATGGTTGAGTACCTAATCTAAAGTGACTTAAGCATTCCTTAGCTAAAGTATGAGGAGGGCATGAAATGATGGTCTCTTCATGTCTTATCTTTGGAAGTCTTGAGAATGACTCTAGTTAGGGAAGTTGGTTAATCTTGTTGACATGATCTAAACATTAGGAAGTCTTAAGGGCTATTTAGGTAATCTTGGCGAGGTCATTGTACTATGGACATATCTTCTTGATTTACTTAAGTAGGTCTTTTGATAGGCTTTGGAAGGAGAATGTCTTCTAATCTAAGGTTTTGGTGTGTTTAGTGAGAATGATTCTATTATAGGTAGTCTATAGGATCTCTTGTGTGTGTGTGATAGAGATTGTATGCGCGGTGCTCCACACTCACTCAAGTGAACCTTGGAATTGACCTTTGGTAGAAGAATCTTACACAGATGTTTATGATTGTTTTCTAAGTATGTATGCGACTCATTGTAGGTAATCTTAAGGGTTGTTTAGGCACATCTAGAGAGGGTGTATGGGCGGTCTCTCTTTGTGTGACTTAAGTGAATCTTAGGATGACTTTAAGTGATGGAATTAAATGCTAGAAGATGTTAAAAGGGAAGGTTTAGACTTCACTGTAGCAGTGAAGGGACTTCAGTGTGCAGTGAAGGGACTTCACTGTGCAGTGAAGGGAACTCACTGTACAATGAGATTTTAAATGTTATTTTTGATTAAATGTTATCTTATGTGTTTCTTAATTGATAAATGATGTTCTTATGTTTAATCTATGATTTCTAAATGAAAAGATGCATATTTCCAATAAAGTCCGTTTTCATGATTTTATGCATATAGTCATACTTAGTACATGTGGTTGTACTAACTCCATGCTTTATTTTCTATCTATAGTCCTTGGTAAGTAAGGAGATTTTGGAGAAGAAGACTTGGGCTTAGAAGGATCGTCCGAGTAGAAGAGTTGAAGTATGTCCTCATTTGACTCGAGGGCATATATATGTCATCTTATGTTTCTCTTATGAAGTATTGTAATAAGACTATGTTATTTCTATTTTCGTATTAAAGTACTGTTGTGTCTTATGATGATGAGATTGAGACTTAGCATTTCTATTACTTTTATATGAAAGAGGTTTTTAAAAGACTATATTATGTTTTTGTGAAAAGTTTTAATTCCGCACTACTTTTCACTATGTATATGCAATGAATGATATGAATGAGGCTTGTCTTAGAACTCTGAGAGTTTGACGACACCGGTCACAATCCGAGATTCCACCTTATCTTCTAGGGTATGGTCTCGGGTTGTGACAAAGTTGGTATCAGAGCATAGGTTGGTGAAAGTAGTATTAGGTATCAAAAATTCTTATCAAGTCACGTCTAGTAGAGTCTTGACCATTGGTGTGAGTCGCGACACATCTATGGGCGAGAGGCTATAGGACGATAGAGTTTCCCTTCTTTTCTACTACTATATCGTGCGGTAGAGTAAATGTTATGATTATACTTTTATGAGTTTCCTTGTGTTTGCTAAGTGATGAATACTAGAAGGATGGCCGCTAGAAGATTGGAAGAGGAGAGGGTGAATGAGGAGGTTCGTCAAGTTCAGCAAGTTGCTCAAGATGAGCAAGGTGTCCAAGATGGGCAAGGTGATAAAGTGCCTCCCCAAGGTGATCATGTTTCTAATGTGGATGGAGGTGATGAGGTACCGGAGTTGTCTAATAGGGTGATTGGAGAGGCTTTGATGGCTTTAGCTCAAGCCGTAACTACTCAAATCAATTTGAGTATGGTGCCTAGGGTTATGGAGAGCACTATGACTTCTAGGTTGAGAGACTTTGTGAGGATGAATTCTACAATCTTTCTTGGCTCTAAGGTGAATGAGGATCCCCAAGAATTTCTTGATGGTGTGTACAAAGTTTGAGTGCTATGGGGGTTACATCTAGGGAGAAGGCGGGTTGGCTTCATACAAATTGAGAGATGTTTCTCAAATTTGGTACACTCAATGGAAGGACAATAGGCCGGAAGATTCGGGTCCTATTGAGTGGGAAGAGTTTAAGGGAGATTTTCTTGGCAAGTACTTTCCCCGAGAGAGAAGAGAAGTCAAGGTGGAGGAGTTTATTAATCTCAAGCAAGGCAATATGAGTGTTGAGGAGTACTCTTCGAAATTCTCGACATTGTCTAGGTATGCTCCTTCTCTTGTGTCTAATCCAAGAGATGAAATGAGTCGCTTTTGAACCGGAGTATCCGACTTGGTGAAAGAAGAATGTCGTGCCGCTATGCTTTATGATAATATGACCCTATCTAGACTCATGGTGTATACACAATCTATTGAGGAGTCTAAACATAGAAGGATGGCTAGAAGTTTGAAAAGGGGTGTTGCTAGTGACCAAGTGCAACCTAGGTTCAAAAAGAGGGTTCAAACTCAAGATGGACCTAGAGTTCCTAAGAAGAAGTTTGAGAAAGGAGGTGGTTCTAAGGATAGGAAGCCTTGTTGTGCCAATTGGGGCAAGAGTCACTATGGTTAGTGTTTATTGGGTACCGGTAGTTGCTTTGGATGTGGAAATGATGGGCACAAAGTGAGAGATTATCCAAATATTGCTTCTAGGAAGGAGGGCAAGAGGGTTGAGCCTAGTGTTCCAAAGGATGATGCTCCAACTAAGAGGCGTTTTTATGCACTCGTTACTAGAATTGAGAAGTCGGGTGATGGTGATGATGATGTTGGTAAGTTCTTGTTTCTCTTTTTATAGTATGAGTTCCTTCTAAGTGGGGGAGTATGGTTTGTAGATGGGATAGAATTCCTTGATTTGTTGCTTGTGCATGATGTTTAGGAGTTTGGTTGAAATTGAATTTCATTTACTTCTTGCATTGTGTGTGTTATGAAGCTTTGAGCATGTTGTATGATGTGTTTACATGATGTTATCTTGCATAATAGTATGTTTATATAAAGAATTGCCTAAAAATTTCATTTTTGGAAAAGTTGTTAAAATTCACTGTTGCTTGATACACTGCTCACTGTAAAGTTTTTGTAAAAATGGCTATTTGATCCTTTGGTCTAAAATTCTTGTTATGTGGTTAGAACTGATGTATATGAGTATGCTGTTGAATGTAAAATGAGTTTTTGCTATTTGGATTGAAGCATGTGAGTTTTGTAGCATAACGAGTTATAGAATTGTCTTCTAGTTTCTTGTTGTGTTGTGAATCTCTTGATTATGTGAAGTTAATGATTTCTTCTTGATAATGTCTTTTATGTTTTGGTTATTTGCTGCTAGTTGAATCTCTAATCTTGGAAGTGTTCGGAGAGTGGCAAGTGTCATTCGAGCACGAATGTTGTCCAAGTGGGGGAGATTATAAGACCTCGAAAATAACTTAGGTTATCTAGAGCCTAGCAAGTTGGTCTTAGTGTTCTAAGGTCCTAAATATGTTTAATATGTGGTATAGAGGCAGTAGCGAAAGTATTAGAGGTGTTGGAAGTCGAACGTCAAGGGATGACTAAGACGTTTGACGACTAAGTCACCTAAATGTCTAAAATGTAGTTCTATGTGTTTATGTGTGTTTCATGGTGTTTTAAGGTTCTTAATAGAGTTATTATAGCATGTATAGGCAGTGGTTAAAGTTTTGTGAAGTTTGGAGTTCAGACGATCAAGAACGTCCAAGGCATTCGAAAGATATGCCTTGAGTCGACCTGGTACGTCTAGGCTAGTTTCATTGAGTTTTACGTGTTCGTTTTGGATGAAATTCATGTGAGAGGTGTTAAACTTATAGATGGTCGGATTTGGGTTGGAAACGTCCGGTAAATTATCCCCAAAGACCATCAAAGGGTCCTTGAGGAAAGGACCCAAAACCTGATGGCAGGCTGTCGCAGGCAGCCTTGGCGACGGAGCAGTCGACGGCCAGTCATGGCTATGACGCCCCGTCACAAGGGTTCCATCGTGGGGGCCTTGTACAAGTGTGTAGGGGGAACCCTTTTCAAGCCACTGCAGCTAGCAACGGAGGTCCATGATGGGTCGTTGCACCCGTGACGCCCCGTCACAAGCAGGTCGTCGCAATCCAAGTTCTCCTGCGCAGATTCTCTACCAAGTTAGGGGTGAATTGGTAAATTCACCCCACGTCCAAATAATAGTTTAGGCGGTTTATTAAGGGTCTTATGGGTATTTTAGATGAGTATATAAATGTTTAACACTTAGAATAATTCATTCTTCTAAAATCAAAACCCCAAAGTCTCTTAGAAATCCCAAAACCTCCATTGAAGACTCCATTGAAGAGGCAGCTTGGTGAGGGGTTATTGAGTGGAAATTCTTCATCAAAGTGAAGAATTATCATCCTTGAGGTATGGCTTTTGATCCTTGAAACTTATTTCATCAAGGAGCCCAATCCTCAAATTGTTTTACAAAGTTTTCTAAAGTGAATTGTCCAATTTAGAGATTCTACCATGGTTCTTGCATAAATGATTTCTAAATATTGAATTATGATCTAATTGATATTGTATTGATGATTTCAACATAAATTACCTAAGAACCCATGTGAATTGATGAACCCTATTTTTGACTACTTTTTGGGTTAGTTGATATTAAGCTTATATAGATGAATTATTGTGTAGTTTCTTATGGGCTTTCTAATGATATAAGAATTGTATTCAATTGATATGTAATTGATATTATATTGTTAAACCTAGATTGAATTGATGTAGATTCATTGAGTTTTATGGTTATTGCTTTGAATTATTGTTCATGGCCATGGGTAAGGGCCTTGAGATGTTGGATTGGTTGAATTGGCATTGAATTGAAGTGTGGATATGGGTATGAAGGTATGCTGCCCCGTTTTCCTTAATTTGATATTAATTATACTTCGATTCTATTGTGATTGGTATGGACCAGTTATGGTGGCGGTGTTATGTGTTTAATTTGCAATTGATTTGGCCTTGTCGGCGTTACTTTATGCAATATTATGAGCATGGTCTTGTTGGTAACTACTTGAAGTTATGCGGCTATTTGTGTAGTGGATGATGTGAGTATGATAATACTTATCTACATGTGAAGTTATATAGTCATGTATGTATTCTTCTAGTTATGTTGCCTTAAGTGATCACGTTAGACTTTAACTTGACATTATGAGTATAGTGTTAGGGTTAAGTTTTGGTTATTCCTACTTGACTTTATGAGTCTATAGGGAGTATATTAATGATGTTATGATGAATATAGGATGACTTGAAGATGTTAGGTTGTTTTAGAAGTGTTTCTAGAATGGCTTGTATTATGTGTTAAAAGTGAAGTATGTGATGTCTTGTCTTGGTTGACTTGTATCTCTTGCTTGATGTATATATGGTTATGGGTATGTGATGTCTTGATATAGGGTGTTATAACTCTTAGTCTTGAATAAATAAATATAAGTGAGGCCTTAATTATAAGAAGGTCAAACTATGTGGAACCTTGAACTTAGTGGCGAGGTTATGAATTGTGACGTAGTTAGCCGTAATGGTATCCTTCATGTGATGAGTGATGTACTTAAGGTTGATTGGCTGGAACGGCATCATATCATATCTTAGGGAAATCGCGATGAGATTCTTGTCGCCAAAGTGAGATATGCCCTAGTGGAGCTTGCTTTGGTAGGGTGAATGTAAAGGGGGTCATGAACTAGATAAGGACCTATTTATATGAACCTTAATGTGAATTAATCTATGAGAACAAAGGTTAGCACCGAGTGAGTATGAGTAGGGTTAAGTGGATTCAGTTAAAGAAGAGATTGAATGCTTATTACGCCCTTCATATTCCTTAACCATGTGCCTACATGGGATGTGTCTAAGTTCTACCATTGGCAAGTAGAACAACCTCATCGAAGTAGGATAGAACTTCGGATTCCATGTCTTGCTACCATGGTCTATGTCGGTTATTGCCTATTCTCATCATATGGAATACCTATTAGCATTAGATAAGTTTATGAGGTTTAGGTGGTGGTATGGGACGCTATCTAGACATTGCATAATAGACTTTGAAGGTGTTATGTGGAGTTCCTAGGTCTTGTCCAAAGACCATTATGTGATTTATTATGTGAGTGTCTTATGTGATGCTTTATGTAAGTGTCTTATGTGATGTATGAGTCTTAATGAACTAATGAACTAATGACCTATGTTAGTAACTATGTGAATGGATGAGTACCTAATCTAAAGTGACTTAAGCATTCCTTAGATAAAGTATGAGTAGGGTATGAAAGGATGTTCTCTTCATGTCTTATCTTTGGAAGTCCTGAGAATGACACTAGTTAGGGAAGTTGGTTAATCTTGTTGACATTATCTAAACCTTAGGAACTCTTAAGGGCTATTTAGGTAATCTTGGCGAGCTCATTGTACTATGGACATATCTTCTTGATTTACTTAAGTAGGTCTTTTGATAGGCCTTGGAAGGAGAATGTCTTCTAATCTAAGTGTTGGTGTGTTTAGTGAGAATGATTCTATTATAGGTAGTCTATAGGATCTCTTGTGTGTGTGTGATAGAGATTGTATGGGCGGTCGCTCCACACTCACTCAAGTGAACCTTGGAATTGACCTTTCGTAGAAGAATCTTACATAGATGTTTATGATTATTTTCTAAGTATGTATGTGACTCATTGTAGGTAATCTTAAGGGTCGTTTAGGCACATCTAGAGAGGGTGTATGGGCGGTCTCTCTTTGTGTGACTTAAGTGAATCTTAGGATGACTTTAAGTGAGGGAATTACATGCTAGAAGATGTTAAAAGTGAAGGTTTGGACATCACTGTAACAGTGAAGGGACTTCACTGTACAGTGAAGGGAACTCACTGTAAAGTAAAGTGAACTCACTGTAAAGTGAGCTTTTAAATGTTATTTTTGATTAAATGTTATCTTATGTGTTTCTTAATTGATAAATGATGTTTTTATGTTTAATCTATGATTTCTAAATGAAAAGATGCATATTTCCAATAAAGTCCATTTTCATGATTTTATGCATATAGCCATACTTAGTATATGTGGTTGTACTAATTCCATGCTTTATTTTCTATCTATAGACCTTGGTAGGTAAGGAGCTTTTGGAGAAGAAGACTTGGGCTTAGAAGGATCGTTCGAGTAGAAGAGTTGAAGTATGTCCTCATTTGACTCGAGGGCATATATATGTCATCTTATGTTTCTTTATGAAGTATTGTAATAAGACTATGTTATTTCTATTTTCGTATTAAAGTACTCTTGTGTCTTAAGATGATGACATTAAGACTTAGCATTTCTATTACTTTTATATGAAAGAGGTTTTAAAAAGACTATATTATGTTTTTGTGAAAAGTTTTAATTCCGCACTACTTTTCACTATGTATATGCAATGAATGATATGAATGAGGCTTGTCTTAGAACTCTGAGAGTTCGACGACGCCGGTCGCAATCCGAGATTGCACCTTATCTTATAGGGTATGGTCTCGGGTTGTGACAGATGTGAACTCATTATTCTCGGAATTTAACCTAGTGCTCTGATACCAACTTTGTCACGACCGGAATCTAAACCCCAGACGAGACCGTCCTCGTTGATGTCTCAGAGGTCGCAGACAAGCCTACATACGTCATTCTTACTTCATCTAGGTTAATTTTAGCAGAAAATTTGAACTTTTTGTTTTCTTATTTCATGCTAAACATTTTAAACTTAACATCATGGGTGTTCACAAATCAACCATCTAATATAGAGATAATCAAATGAAAGAAACAGTTCAATACTGTAATAAATGTATAATTGCCAAAATGGCACCAATACAATGTCTGAAATAAAAACGGAAAAAAACACTAGTGGAACATGCTCGACTAGCTAAAGCCTACATCTAAGCTAGATAGTAACGGTAGACATCCTCGAAAGAATGAGGGCTTACCAATTCCGGATGAAAGCTCCACATCCGGATAGCTGCAACGTCAACCTGTAAGCTCTGGCGTCCACCTGTGCCTGCACTTAAAAATATAGAGTTGTATGGGATTAGTACACACTTGTACTAAGTAGGGGTATATGCAAGAACACACCAAAGACATGCATGAGGAAGAATAGTGCTTTCCTAACAACTTGATTATGGAAAGTCAAGTCAGTGGACTTGACAAATTGGGATTAGGAAAGCTAGTGAACTTTCCAAATTTGGATTAGGAAAGTCAGTGAGCTTTTCAAATTTGGATTAGAAATTCAGTGAGCTTTCCAAATTTGGATTAGGAAAGTCATGCTATGAGAGTAACGTGCATCATCATACTTATCATATTGCACACAACACATAACATCTTACACATAACACATATCACATAGCATATAGCACATAACATCTTTTATAACATTCATTCATATGCAATGAGACCTTGGAATCATGGACTTGACATTAAGACTTTCCAAAATGAGGGCTCAACATATGGGACCTCAACTAGGGAGTCTTCATTATCAAACACAGAGTCTGCTTCATTCATTTATACGTACTTCATTTCATTTCGTTCATAGGCTAGTGTGAACACCAGCTATACCTAACATGTAGTTTAAGACTTTCATCGGGTTAGCTGTGCAATGATCAAGAATAGCCTAGTGTCATTACTTGAGTCTAGCTCACCTCTTTATTATCCTATCCTAACACCTTTGGTATCATTTATTTGATTATGTGCATCATTTGAGGCTGGCCTCATTCATTCATTGGGAACTTTAACTTTAACCGACATAGATCATGTGAGCATCATGAAATCCTGTGTCTCCCCCACACCAAAAAAATGTGGAATCACCGGCCAAGGTGATCAAAAACATGCTAGCGTACATGGGAATTTAACCCCGCCAGATCCCTATATTGGTAGTATAGGTTCGAAGACCAGGAGATATAAGGAGACCCATACCCGGCAAGCCAGACAGTCTCATCTCATGAGAGTTAGGTTAAGCTCTGCCCTTCCCGAAAGAAGGCATCACCGCTTATAGCTAGTCTATTGGTGCTCAATATAAAGTTCCATTACATTCAACTCATACGTCATGGAAGATGGCTTCTAGTATGAGGACATCATAGCTCAATAGATGATTTCTCATCTCATCATTAGTATTAAGTGTGTTAATCTCAATACTTTTATTAGAGTGTTCATAGAGACTGGTCTCTTCATTAACTTACACTCTCATAGGTGAGTACGTTTTGGTAACATTTACTTAGGCTCATTTGAGATTGTTCTCATCTTTCACATTAGCCTCATATCATGTTGTCACCACATTAATTAACATTAGCACAATTGCTCTTCATAATTACTCACCCCATTTTACGTGAATGTTCATTTCATCATATTCCAATGCACTTGTCCATTTGTGTGTTTCATACTCTTACTTAACCCTTCTAGGGTTTCATCATTTCATTACATAATAATCATTTCATCGTATGCCAATGCACTTGGCCATTTAGTGTGTTTTACACTCGTACTTAACCCTTCTAGGGTTACTTCATTTCATTACATACATCTTAGGTTCACTTATTTTTAAACGTATGCTACACTTATGGGTCTATACATACAAGCCATGAGACTTCATTCATAGTTTGTTAACTGACTCATATCTTCTTAAGATTATGTAGTACAAGACTTATGCATCTTTTATGTATTCCAAGATCTCGATTTCGATCTAAGTAGATGGCATTATTCTTGAACATTTAATTCACATATGATTTATGTATCAATACGGAAATTTGGGCAAGGGAACCCATGTTCGAATCCCTTGGACAACAATTACATTTTTCCTTGATTTTATTTTTAGTCCTCATGACATTAGGACCTTAGATCGAGCCACAACATCAACATTTCTTTTTAGTTCCTTTTCTTTAGAAAATCTCTCCCTTGGCCGAGGGGTTGTAGGTTCGAACCCCCACAGCCCTCTTTTATTTTCCTAGTTATTTTTCCTGTTCATTTCGCATTAACCAGGAGGTTGTGGGATCAAACCCACACAGCCTCTCTTTATTTTTCTTTATTTCGCTTGGGACTGAGAGGTTGTGGGTTCAAACCCCCACAACCTCCTTATTTTATTTTCATTTAAAAGTTAACTATTTAAGCGTTGGCAGAGAGGTTGTGGGATCGAGCCCACTTAATTTTCTTTTATATTCCCTTTCTCCTTCACATCCTTGAGGTCGTGGGTTAGATTCCCACGCCTCACATTTCCTTTCTTTTATTTTTCTGTCACTTCATTTGCTGCCTGGAGGTCGTGGGTTCGATTCCCACGCCTCCCATTTTATTGTATTAATTTTTGTACTCTACATTTTCAGCCAGCATACCCCATTTCGATTCCCCCTGACCCCATATCTTTTCTTGCGAGTTTAAGGCATCACACGGTTGAGCTCACAGGTCGAATCCTGGTGGCCTCATCTCTTTAAAATCAATTAAATTTCCAGATTTATTCCTCTATACTTTAGCCTAAACTAAACTTGTAATTTTGCTGGAAATTTAGTCATTTTCTTAGCTTATTTTCACCAATATTTCCACTTGAATACTTAGGAAAATTCATAGATCATTTAACACTTTTTGGGGTGCATTTTCATAGATTCGTTTAGCCAAAATATTGATACTCAAATCAGCCACACATCCATTTTAAAGAACATCACGATTTACATAGGTTTATGCACGTAAAATAACAACCAAAACAATATCAAACTTGAAGCCTTAACCCGAGACCTCATTTACAGTAACATATTTGAACATGCACACACTTGCATAAAATTTCGAATACATGGTTGTCTTTCATACGATATCAAGTACACAAACATAATCATATTCATCACGAAAACATAATATACATCTAAATCTACCAGCAATCATACCTAACCTACGATTCATTGGGAGCTAGTGATAGGGGCATGCAAAAGGAAAAATAATCCTAGTTTTCGAATGAATAATATGAACCTTAAGGGGTCTCTTGGGAAAGGGACCAAGAGAGAAGAAAACCCATACCTTTTTGATGTTAAACCCTTGACTTGCTACCCAAAAACTCCTCCCAAGAACACCTCTAAGCCTCCTCAATGTCAACTCCACTCGATTGACAACCTCCCTTAGCCTAGTGTGCGATTAACGTTTGTTTTGTGTGATTTCGTGTGAGTTCTTCAAGTGTGAAGTACTTGGTTTATTTTTCTGCTTTTGTATCTTACTTTGGCAGATAATTTTCGTGTGAAAGAGGATGAGAGATTGAGCGTGAGAATGGAGAGATAAACGTGAGAGAGAGTTGGAGTTATAGGAGGCTTAGGAGTCTAGTTTTAGGACTTAGTCAATAGGGTTTTTATTTATTTAATAAAATCTGATTTTTATTTTATTTTAAATCAGATAATGAATAATAATTATTAATTAATTATATTAATTCAATAGCTTAAATAAAAATCACATTAATTCATTGCTTAAACCTAGGTTCGAACCCGGGTGGAGCAAGACTTAACTTCAAGGGCTCAATTTCGGCCCTCTCTCCCCAAATTGCCCCTCCACTTTATTAATTAAATAATTAATTACATATTTAGGGTAATGTCGATACTACCTTTAGCCAGGAAAAAGAACATTTTACCCCTAGACCCTTCAAACCTAAGATTCTTCTTTTTAAGTCTGGTAAAGACTCCTTAGAGTAAATCTTCGTATTCGAGAGCCCTACATGGTTGGACCCAACCTTTTCAATCTCAACTAACTCCCCAAGTTAGTTGGATTGGATGTAGCAAGGGTTCCGAGGTCTGGTTCTACGCGCATCAATCCTTGTGAACCCTGGTCTAATCATAGGAATTCTTGACACATTAAGCATTTCTTATCTTATTCATTTTTAGGGTTGTTACATTATTCCCCCCTTAGGAACATTCATCCCCGAATGACACTACCACTATCTAGCGTAATGCCAGTCTGATCATAACATAATCAATATGCACAGTCAAGCAATAGCAACAAAATATGGGATCTAAGTCAACACCAAAGTCAGTTTCGCGTTCAGGAGGGATTCCGGGTAAATCCTCCGGAAAGACATCTTGAAACTCATTCACGATGGACACAGAGTCAATGGAAGGAACTTCATGTTCTAAGTCATTGACTCTGACTAAGTGGTATAAATACCCCTTAGATAACATCTTTTTGGCTTTAATATAGGAAACTATTTGGCCTGTTGGATTTGAACTACGCCCTTCCCATTCCACCTCTAGCTCATTAGGAAATTGAAACCTTATTACCCTGTTTCGACAGTCTATGGTAGCATAGCATTTATGAGGCCAATGCATACCCATAATTATATCAAAGTCAAGCATGGTTAATTCTATTAGGTCAGCATAGGTAACTCTATCAAGAACAGTTATTGGGCAATCTCTATATACTCTTTCAGCTATAATGTTGTCTCCTATGGGAGTACTAACTAGAAAAGGTTGATGAAAGATCTCAGGAAGCAAGTCAAATTTACTAGCTACTAAAGAAGGAACAAAAGAAAAGGTGGATCCTGGAACTAACAATGCATACACAAGAAAAGAGAAGGCATGCAAGGTACCTGTGACCACATCAGCTGACTCAAGATCATGGGTAGGTTAATTCTTCTCGTGGATTTTCAACTGTTTTGATGCATATGCAATCACCTTGCCATCCTGCATAAGAACACATCCCAAACCTACTCGGGAAGCATCACAGTACACCACATATCCTTTAACACTCCTCGGCAATGTGAGAACTGGGGATGAAGTGATTCGATCGTGGAAGCTCTTTTCACAAGTTTCAGACAACTCAAACTTCACCTTCTTCTTTGTTAAAGCTGTCAATGGAGCAGCAATAGTGGAAAAGCCCTCAACAAACCTGCGATAGTAACCATCCAAACCTAAGAAACTCCGGATGTCCGTAGGAGTGAGGGGTCTCGGCCTGTTCTTTACTGACTCAATCTTTTTCGAATCAACCTCTACACCCTGGTTGGACACAATATGACCAAAGAAGGTCACTGATCTCAGCCAAAACTCACATTTGCTGAATTTTGCATACAACTGATGTTCCCTGAGTACTGGCAATGTCATTCTCAAATGATGTTCATGCTCTTCTCTGGTCTTAGAGTATATGAGTATGTCATCTATGAATACTATGACAAAAGAATCAAGGTATTCACGGAAGACCCTATTCATAAAGTCCATAAATGCGGCTGGTGCGTTAGTGAAACCAAATGACATGACAAGAAACTCGTAATGACCATACCTAGTACGGAAGGCAGTCTTAGGAATGTCCTCTTGTCTCACTCTAAGCTGGTGATACCCTGAACGGAGATCTATTTTAGAAAAGAAACTTGAACCTTGGAGCTGATCAAATAGATCATCAATTCTGGGAAGAGGGTATTTGTTCTTTATAGTGACTTTGTTGAGTTGCCGATAGTCGATACACATTATATGGGTTCCATACTTTTTCTTAACGAACAACACTGGAGCACCCCATGGGGATATGCGTAGCTGGATGAAGCCCTTATCAAGTAGATCTTTTAACTGGAACTGCAACTCTTTGAGTTCAGCTGGAGCCATTCTATAGGGAGAAATAGAAATTGGTTTGGTGTTGGGATCTAAGTCAACACCAAAGTCAATTTCGCGTTCAGTAGGGATTCCTGGTAAATCCTCCGGAAAGACATCTTCAAACTCATTCACGATGGACACAGAGTCTATGGAAGGAACATCATGTTCTAAGTCATTGACTCTGACTAAGTGGTATAAATACCCCTTAGATAACATCCTATTGGCTTTAAGATGGGTAACTATTTGGCCTATTGGATTTGAACTACGCCCTTCATATTCCAGCTCTAACTCATTAAGAAACTGAAAGCTTACTACCCTGTTTCGACAGTCTATGGTAGCATAGCAATTATAGAGCCAATGCATACCCATAATTATATCAAAGTCAAGCATGGTAATTCTATTAGGTCAGCATAGGTAACTCTATCAAGAACAGTTATTGGGCAATCTCTATATACTCTTTCAGCTATAATGTTGTCTCCTATGGGAGTACTAACTAGAAAAGGTTCATGCAAGATCTCAGGAAGCAAGTCAAATTTACTAGCTACTAAAGAAGTAACAAAAGACAAGGTGGATCCTGGAACTAACAATGCATACACAAGAAAAGAAAAGGAATGCAAGGTACATGTGACCACATCAGCTGACTTCTCCTGATCCTCTCTACCTTTCAAAGCATAGAATTTATTCCTCTTGGGAGGCTCGACTACAGGAGTAGGATTAGGCCAAGACTGAGTATCTGCCTTGGATTAATTCTTCACATGTGGGATGTCCCTGATCATATGCCCACTCTTGCACACATAGCAGGCATTAGTATCTACCATGCACTCACCTCCATGCAAACGGCCACACTTACCGCACAACTTTCTGTCACGGTGGGTATTTCTATCATAAACCTTCTTCCGGTCAGACTTGCCCCCTTTGTCATTTGTGTTCTTGGAAGGAGTAGTATTACCTGAGTGTTGGTGCCCCTTCTTGAACTTGGGCCTGTCCTGGACTCCAAACAGTGCTAGAACCAGCCTTATCCGAGGGCCTAGGCTTCTTGCCTTCTCAGCCTCTCTTCCTCCGATGACTCTCATCCACCTGCTGTGCATGTATAATCAACCTAGCAAGGTCCATGTTATCATGCAACATGGCTGCCGTACATTCCTACTCCAGATCCTTCGATACACCAGTCACAAACCTTCTCATCTCATCCCTGCTACTGGACACGAGGGAAGAAGCATATTTGGAAAGTTTTACAAACTTCAAGGAGTATTCCTTGACTGACATACCTCCCTAACATAGGTTGATAACTCCTAAACCTTAGCCTCTCTCTGCGTCCTGGGAAAGAACCTCTCTAGGAATGCAGTCTTGAGAATGTCCCAAGTGATGGGGATTTCTCGTGGTGCTCGTCCACCTACCCATATCTTGTACCATACTTGAGCCACATCCTTGAGCTGGTATGCAGCCAACTCAGCCTTCTCCTCTTCATTTACACCCATTAGCACAGAGAATCTTGTGGACCTCGTCCACAAACTCCTGGGGATCCTCATTGGTTCTGGACCCGAAGTAGACATGAGGATTTATCCTTGTAAAATCTCTTTGTCTGCTAGCCATTGTGCTAGCAAGTGGGTTCTCCCTGGGAGCACCCTCTCTAGTGGCCTTGGCTGTCATAGCCTTTGCCTGAGCAGTGATGGCTTGGGAATGAACCAGTGATGCTCTCACTTCTCCATCTTTCAACGCATCTGGGTTGACAGGCACTTGCACACCAGCAGATGGGGCTGTAGGAGGAGCTTGGTTTCTACCAATAGCTGCTTCTCCAACTCTCCTTCCTGCGTTTCTTCTTGTATTCATTTTCTACATGCCCACACAAGAAGGAAGTTAGATGCTAGAATGACACAAAATGTCAAAACTCTACACAGCACGATAAAGAGTAGAAGAAGGGAAGATTCTTAACATCAATAAGTCTCTAAGTCATGGTTGTAATGCACTTCACAACCATAAGCTAAAAACTACGCAACGTGGTTGTTTTGAGCCTTAGTTCCTAGGTAATTTAATGATGCTCTAATACAAAGTTTGTCACACCCGGGTCCTAAACCCTAGATGACATCGGCGCCGTTAACCTCTAAGAGGTCGCAGACAAGCCTCTTCTTAGTTTTCATCACAATCATACAGTTAAATTTAGCGAAAAAATTTAAACTTTACTGAAGTGTACTTAGACTTCATATAATTGCATAAGAGTGATATACTAACGGCTCAAAATAAACCACCATCTATTAACAGATTGAACAATTGAAATGAAAATTCATAATATCATTAATAGTTGCCAAATCGGCCGTAATACAAAAGCTTGAATTATGTTTTTGGAAGGAAACGCTAGGGACAACATACACTAGCTATGTCTAATCTACTAAAGCTAGAAAATAAAGCATAGCAATCCTCGAACTCAAGAGGACCTAACAAAGTCTGGAGGTACTTGTCCAAACAACTTCAACTAATCTTCAATCTTCTTCAAGGACCTGCACCTACAAAAATAGTAATTGTATATGGGTTAGTACACACTTGTACTAAGTATGGGTGTATGCACATAAACATATAAGGACTATGCATGATCAAGGAAAGCTCTTCCTAAAGCAACATGCCATTTGTTGAAAGTGAAGTCACTTCACTTTCCTAATTCGTTATTTATGAATCATGCTATGAATATGACATATTTTCATGCATTTAAAGCACACAACTAATTTTCTATATAAATATGAGACCTTGGAATCATGAACATAATTTTAGAACAACTCAAGTAAAATTTAATATTTTTGCTCCCTCAGGCCGAGAGCTCCCTCTCCCGGACTTAGTTTATTTTTTTTAGACTTTTCTCCGTTCTGTTGTGTAGTTCAATGATCTACTTTGTTCCTATGTTTTACTGACGAGTGCAATGATTCATTGTAGTCCCATACCTACAATAAATCAGGTAAGTAATCCAAAAGACTAAAGAAACGATTTGACTACCCTACTTACAAGTTATTCTTTCCATTCTTTTTAAATTGGGCATGAAGTCTTTATAAGTCAATCTTTATTGGCTATGCCCATTCTTTGATTATTTGCATAATATATAGATACTGGGGTATATATTCATGAGTCATTATGTTTTGCTCTCTTTATTGGCATAAACCAATAACTGTTAAAACATCATTCTTATCAAACACTGATGATTAGATATTATTATGCTTTTGCTTACTCAGTTCACTTTGAACTTAAATTTCTTCTTCTTTGATCTAACGTTCACTTTGAACTTGCTAGGTTGACTTATGATATTCTTTTAAGATTTTCATTGGGATCTTTCTGTGCAATGACTAAGAATGACTTACTTCATTACTTAGTCTAACCTCACCCTTTGGTCATCCTATCCGAACACCCCTCATCTTCCTAGTTCTTTCTTTCATTCTTTCTTACTTTCTTAAAGAAATCTTTAGCATTTAACCGACATAGATCATGTGTGCTAACATGAAATCCAGTGTCTTCCCCACACTGAAAAGAGGTGGTTCACAAAGTAAAACTTATTACCTCCTAGCTTTCTTAGGTGGATCCACTAGCTAGTAACCTATATTGGCGACATAGTTCGAAGACTATGAGAATTTGGAGACCCTTATCCACCTTGGTGGTAGTCTCATATCATGAGGCTTACATATGCTTGCACAACCTCATTGCTAGTCTATCGGTGTTTAGCTCAAATTTATTACACTTTACAAGTTTTAGAGTTGACTCATACACTGTGGAAGCTTACTTATTGTATGAGGTATGCTTAGCTTAATGGATGACTTATCATCCCTTTCTATATTTGATGAATGTGAACTTAGATCTTACATTATTATCATGGTGTGAACGAGACTTGTCTCACGATTTCTAACACCCTGTTATGTGAGTATCTTTGACATAATTGTTTAGGTGCAAGTGAGACTTGTCTCACTTCCTTTAACACCCCATTCTTGGTCAATTTCATAACTCATAAGCTTTTAGTTATTTCATTACTAACCTTATCTTGTTCAATGTTATTTTGTAGTCTTATACCATTCTTTATGAAAGTTATAAGGACTTATTCAATGTGCTACTATGTTCACAAGTTCATTTAAATAGGGTATGTTGGGACTTGTCCCAATCATTGGCATACCCTAGGTTATGAGTTCATTGAGTTACATCTTGTCAAGTCAATCTTTAACATGTATTTGGCTTTACAATACATTGGCCATATAAGATTGGTATGACTTAGTCATTGGCCAATTCTAATACATATTTTGGAAATAATATTGCTAGCCAATTTATTGGCATAAACCAAACTTTCACTAAACATTTTTCATGAGATTATCATTAGCCAAGTCAATAAACTTCATGTATATACTATAGTAATCTCATCATTTTAAGCAAGCCACCATTTAACATTTGATTAGCTTATAAGAACAATTCAATGCTTAGTTTTGCCAAGCTATAAAGTTGATTTGGCATTGAAGATTCATTAACTAGCTTTGATTCTCATTCTTATTTCTTTTTGAAAACATTGCATTGCAAACACTTACAACATATCTACTGTAAACACACACAGTAATCGAAACCTTCATTCCTTTCAACAGTAAACTGAATTTCAGAAATGACTTATAACAATTTCATCTTCTCGAACACAATTAGACATTATAAAATTCCTTATCTCATGTAAATAATACACTAATCATACAGATCTAACCTATAGGTCTCATTCGACATTATCAAATCACTGAAACCTACACATAATGATCAGTTAGCACCACATACAAACAACATGCTTGAGATTAGCATTATACATACTACTAGAATCGGAAAAAGGGAGAACTAGGAGATGAACATTCGACCATTTCATTGGGAACAACCCTAGTTTCGGTTTTCTTGAATTGAAAATGTTTGGAAAGCCTCGTGGGGAAAGAAATCCAAGAGAGAAATACATACCTTACTGTAGAATTGAATCTACGAAGATTACCATGTTCTTTGCACGAAAATCTTGAAGAATTTCATTGAAATCGCCTAAGGAGAACCGAGAGTATTTTTTTCTATTTTTCAGTCGAGGGTTTCTACTGGATAAACGTGAGTCCAAGTCTTAGGAAGTGAATATTCACTAATTCAACTTAGGATAATTAACTTAATTAAATAATTCAATTAGCTAATTACCAAAATGCCCCTCCATAATTGACTAAAAATAGGAGAACATTTGACTTAGCCAAAATTCTGAAAATTTGCTAAGGGTCTCGGGTTTGACCATGAATTTAAATTAATTAATTAAGTTGCTAATTTAATTAATTAAGTGACCTAGGGTAATTACTAAAGTACCCTTAAGTCACTAGGATTTTTTAGTAAGCTCGGCCCCGCGTGGGTTGACCCTACGCGTGCCGGCCCCCTAACCGCCCCTAACCGAATTGGTTGGGCTTGGTCGATTGGTCTCTCGGCCGGTAGCACATGTGCTTGCACATGTGTTGCCGTGCACGTTCCTAACCGTGCACTCTGTAGTTGCACTTGGAAAGTTCACTTCTTTTCCCAAGGATCCTCACTATGTCCTTGGCCACTGCTTAATCTACATGATCATTTTAAATGATCATGTGCTAGGGTACCTAGGCTTGACACTTGGATGCCTTGTACCTAATGTGAGTAAGCGAAGAATATATGAATTTTAGCTTAGGTTCTTCATTGCAGGTACACCTCCTAAACAATCATGGATTGGAGCATTTGAACATCAAATTATATTTTAAGTTGCTTGATAATACGTAGAAATTGGCTAACACCCTTAAGACAATATTCTCTAACATGCCCAATATTACTCAATATTGGGTATTGGGAGGCCTATGTACCCCAATACATATTCTTTAAACCTAATAGAATCTTCACTAGATAAGTACATTTTCAGGAATGTTACATTATCCCCCCCTTAGAAACATTCGTCCCCGAAGGACACTACACATCATTTTGAATCAAAGAGGGTATTTTCGAAAAACACATCAACATACTTGAAACTTTATTTTTTTGAATATCTGATTCACAATTTACTCTGGATGATGCACATCACTCAAAGCTTATATGAAGCTTCATATCTGAGATTGAGGAACTTCCTTCTTAATCTCACTTTAACTCAATGCACATCAAAACTCATGTGACACAAAAATCATGTCAACGCTATACAAAAACAGCAACATTAATGCAAGCATGAACTCATATTAACTCATATAGTGCAAGTATAAAACACACAGTCATGGACCTAAAACACCAAAATCGAATAATGCACTAACATTTAGAGTTTTATTAACAAAAGCAGACTTAGGAAGAGTATATATAACCTCAAGAACTGAACAAGTGTGGGTAACGGGATCTCATGTCGGCCTCGGCCTCCCATGTTGCTCTCTCAACAAGGTGGTTCCTCCATAAACCTTTGTGGTGGCAACCTCCTTGTTCCTCAGCTGCTTCACTTGGCAATCTAAAATTTCAACTAGAACCTCTTCATAAGAAAGGTTCTCATCGACTCCTAACACCTCAGCAGGCAGGATGGATGTTGGATCACCTAGACACTTTTTAAGCATCGAAACATGAAACACAGGATTAACAGAAACCAAGTCATTTGGTAACTTCAGTTCATAGGCAACATTCCTTACTCGCTGTAACACCTCATAAGGACCTATATACCTCGGACTCAAGTTCCCTTTCTTACCAAACCTCATCACACCTTTAATAGGTGATATATTCAGGTAGACTTGATCACCTACCTCGAATTCAAGAGCCCTCTTCATGTTATCAGCATAGGATTCTTGACGACTGTAAGGAGTAGCCAATCTATCCCTGAACAGTCTCACCTTTTCCATAGCCTCATGTATGATCTCAGGCCAATGATGGAAGACTCTTCTACCTCAAACCACTCAACTGGGGACCTACATCTCCTTCCATACAATGCTTCAAAAGGTATCATCCCAATACTGGAATGGTAGCTATTATTATAAGATAACTCAATCAGTGGCAAGTGATAATCCCAACTCCCCTTGAAGTTAATAATACATGCTCTCACCATGTCTTCAAGGGTCTTAATGGTACGCTCTACTTGTCCATCCGTCTCAGGAAGAAAAGCAGTACTGAGCTTCACCTGTGTACCCAAGCTCTTTTGGAAAGATCTTTAAAAGTGAAAAGTGAACTGGGCTCCCCTATCCGAAATGATAGATAAAGGGATCCCATGCCACCCCATTATCTTATCAATATACAACTTGGCATAATCTTCGTCCCTGTAAGTAGACTTCACAAGAATGAAGTGAGCAGACTTAGTCATCCTGTCAACAATGACCCAAATGGAATCATGCAGTTTCCTGGTTCTGGGCAGACCAACCACAAAGTCCATATTAATAGCCTCCCACTTCCATGTTGGGATCTCAATAAACTGGGTAAGACCTCCAGGTTTAAGGTTTTCGACCTTAACATTTTGGCAATTGGGTCACTTCTCCACAAACTTAGAAATACCTCCCTTCATACCTTCCCACCAATAGATCTCCTTGAGATCATGATACATCTTGGTGGAACCTAGATGAATGGAATACCCGGAGCCATGAGCCTCTACAATAATATTAGGTCTCAGATTATCAATATTGGGCACACACAATCTGTCCTAGTATCTAAGCATACCATCCCCCCTAGGGACAATGACTCATTCAACTTACTCAACACTGAGTCTTTAAACTCCATGTGTAATGGGTTGAGATGCTGCTTAGATTTAATATCTACAACAAATGAGGATTCAGAACTGGAATGAACTGCAACACCCCCACTTGGTTTATCTACCAGACGTACACCTAACCTAGCCAATTGGTGTACCTTTTTATCTAGATCTTTCTTATCATCATCAATATGAGACACACTGCCCATGCTCAATCGGCTCAAAGCATCGGCCACTACATTGGCCTTACCTGGGTGATAGTGGACACTCATGTCATAATTCTTATAGCAGCTCTAGCCATCTTCTCTGACGAAGATTTAATTCTCTCTATGTAAAAACAAAATGAAGACTTTTATGGTCAGTAAACACATCAACATATACACCATATAAGTAGTGTCTCCAAAGTTGTAACGCAAATACCACATCAGCTAACTCAACATCATGGGTAGGTTAATTCTTCTCGTGGATTTTCAACTGTCTTGATGAATATGCAATCACCTTACTATCCTGCATAAGAACACATCCCAAACCTACTCGGGAAGCATCACAGTACACCACATACCCTTTAACACTCCTTGGCAATGTGAGAACTGGGGCTGAAGTGATTCAGTCATGGAAGCTCTTTTCACAAGTTTCAGACAACTCAAACTTCGCCTTATTCTTTTTTAAAGCTGTCAATAGAGCAGCAATAACGGAAAAGCCCTCAATAAACCTGCGATAGTAACCAGCCAAACCTAACAAACTACGGATGTCTGTAGGAGTGAGGGGTCTCGGCTAGTTCTTTACTGACTCAATCTTTTTTGGATCAACCTCTACACCCTGGTCGGACACAATATGACCAAGGAAGGTCACCGATCTCAGCCAAAACTCACATTTGCTGAATTTTGCATACAACTGATGTTCCCTGAGTACTGGCAATGTCATTCTCAAATGATGTTCATGCTCTTCTCTTGTCTTAGAGTATATGAGTATGTCATCTATGAATACTCTGACAAAAGAATCAAGGTATTCACGGAAGACCCTATTCATAAGGTCCATAAACGCGGATGGTGCATTAGTGAGACCAAATGACATGACAAGAAACTCGTAATGACCATACCTAGTACGAAAGGCAGTCTTAGGAATGTCCTCTTGTCTAACTCTAAGCTGGTGATACCCTAACCGGAGATCTATTTTAGAAAAGAAACTTGAACCTTGGAGCTGATCAAATAGATCATCAATTCTGGGAAGAGGGTATTTGTTCTTTATAGTGACTTTATTGAGTTGCCGATAGTCGATACACATTATATGGGTTCCATACTTTTTCTTAACAAACAAGACTGGAGCACCCCATGGGGATATGCTCGGCTGGATGAAGCCCTTATGAAGTAGATCTTTTAACTGCAACTTCAACTCTTTGAGTTCAGCTGGAGCCATTCTATAGGGAGAAATGGAAATTGGTTTGGTGTTGGGATCTAAGTCAACACCAAAGTCAATTTCGCGTTCAGTAGGGATTCCTGGTAAATCCTTCGGAAAGACATCTTGAAACTCATTCACTATGGACACAGAGTCTATGGAAGGAACATCATGTTCTAAGTCATTGACTCTGACTAAGTGGTATAAATACCCCTTAGATAACATCTTATTGGCTTTAAGATGGTAAACTATTTGGCCTATTGAATTTGAACTACGCCCTTCCCATTCCAGCTCTAACTCATTAAGAAACTGAAAGCTTACTACCCTATTTCGACAGTCTATGGTAGCATAGCATTTATAGAGCCAATGCATACCCATAATTATATCAAAGTCAAGCATGGTAATTCTATTAGGTCATCATAGGTAACTCTATCAAGAACAGTTATTAGGCAATATCTATATACTGTTTCAGCTCTAATATTGTCTCCTATGGGAGTACTAACTAGAAAAAGTTCATGCAAGATCTCAGGAAGCAAGTCAAATTTACTAGCTACTAAAGAAGTAACAAAATACAAGGTGTATCCTGGAACTAACAATGCATACACAAGAAAAGAAAAGGCATGCAAGGTACATGTGACCACATCAGCTGACTTCTCCTGATTCTCTCTACCTTTCAATGCATAGAATTTGTTCCTCTTGGGAGGCTCCGCTGCAGCAGTTGGATTAGGCCGAGGCTGAGTATCTTCCTTGGCTTGATTCTTCACATGTGGGCAGTCCCTGATCATATGCCCACTCTTGCCGCACCCATAGCAGGCATTAGTATCTACCATGCACTCACCTCCATGCAAACGACCACACTTACCACACAACTTTCGGTCACGGTGGGCATTTCTATCATTGCCCTTCTTAGGGTCAGACTTGCCTCCCTTGGAATTTGTGTTCCTGGAAGGAGTAGGATTACCTGAGTACGGGTGCCCCTTCTTGAAGTTGGGTCTGTCCTGGACTCCAAACGAACTCCAACCAGTGCTAGAACCAGCCTGATCCGAGGGCCTAGGCTTCTTGCCTTCTCGTCCTCTCTTCTCCGATGACTCTCCTCCATATGCTGTACATGTACCATCAACCTAGAAAGGTCCATGTAATCATGCAACATGGCTGCCCGAAATTCCTCCTCCAGATCCTCCGATGCACCAGTCACAAACCTTCTCATCTCATCCCTGCTACAGGACACCAGGGAAGAAGCATATTTGAAAAGTTTAACAAACTTCAAGGAGTATTCCTTGACTGACATACCTCCCTAACGTAGGTTGATGAACTCCTAAACCTTAGCCTCTCTCTGCTCCCTGGGAAAGGACCTCTCCAGGAATACAGTCTTGAGAATGTCTTAAGTAATGGGTACTTCTCGTGGTGCTCGTCCATCTACCCACATCTTGTACCATACCTGAGCCACATCCTTGAGCTGGTATGCAGCCAACACAGCCTTTTCCTCTTCATTAACACCCATAGCACAGAGAATCTTGTGGACCTCATCCACAAACTCCTGGGGATCCTCATTGGTTCTGGACCCGAAGTAGACTTGAGGATTCATCCTGGTGAAATCCTTTAGTCTACTAGCCATAGTGCTAGCATGTGGGCTCTTCCTGGGAGCACCCTCTCTAGTGTCTTGGGCTGTGATAGCCTGTGCCTGAGCAGTGATGGCTTGGGTCATCTGAACCAGTGCTGCTCTCACATCTCCATCCGTCAACGCAGTTGGGTTGACAGGCACTTGCACTCCAGCAGCTGCTTGAGAAGGAGCTTGGTTTCTACCAACAACTGCTTCTCCAACTCTCCTGCCTGTGTTTCTTCTTGTGTTCATTTTCTACACGCTCACACAATAAGGAAGTTAGATGCTAGAATGACACAAAAAGTCAAACCTCTACACAGCACGATAAAGAGTAGAAGAAGGGAAGATTCTTAACATCACTAAGTCTCTAAGTCATGGTTGTGGTGCACTTCACAACCATTAGCTAGAAACTACGTAACGTGGTTGTTTTGAGCCTTTGTTCCTAGGTAATTTAACATGATGCTATGATACAAAGTTTGTCACACTCGGGTCCTAGACCCTAGATGAGTCTGGTGTCGTTAACCTCTCAGAGATCGCAGACAAGCCTGTTCTTAGCTTTCATCACAATCATACAGTTAAATTTTGCGGAAAATTTAAAACTTTACTGAAGTGTACTTAGACTTTATATAATTGCATAAGAGTGATATACTAACGGCTCAAAATAAACGACCATCTATTAACAGATTGAACAATTGAAATGAAGAATTCATAATATCATTAATAGTTGCCAAACCGTCCGTAATACAAAAGCTTGAACAAATGTTTGGAAGGAAACGCTAGGGACAACATCCACTAGCTATGTCTAATCTACTAAAGCTAGAAAATAAAGCGTAGGCATCCTCGAACTCAAGAGAACCTACCAAAGTCTGGAGGTACTAGTCCAAACAACTTCAACGAATCTTCAACCTTCTTCAAGGACCTGCACCTATAAAAATATTAATTGTATATGGCTTAGAACACACTTGTACTATGTATGGGTGTATGCACATAAACACATAAGGACTATGCATGATCAAGGAAAGCTCTTCCTATAGCAACATGCCATTTGTGGAAAGTGAAGTCACTTTACTTTCCTAATTTGTTATTTATGAATCATGCTATGAATATGATATATTTTAATGCATTTAAAGCACACAACTCATTTTCTATATGAACATGAGACCTGGAATCATGAACATAATTTTAGAACAACTCAAGTAAAATTAAATATTTTTGCTCCCTTAGGCCGAGAGCTCCCTCTCCCGGACTTAGTTTATTTTTTTCAATCTATTCTTCCTTCTGTTGTGTAGTTCAATGATCTTCTTTGATCCTATGTTTTACTTACGAGTTCAATGATTCATTGTAGTCCCATTCCTACAATGAATCAAGTAAGTAATCCAAAAGACTAAGGAAATGATTTGACTAACCTACTTACTAGTTACTCTTTCCATTCCTGTTAAATTGGGCATGAAGTCTTTATAAGCCAATCTTTATTGGCTATGCCCATTCTTTGACTATATGCATAATATATAGATACTGGGTATATATTCATACTCCAATTGATGAGTCATTATGTTTTGCTCTCTTTATTGGCATAAACCAATAACTGTCAAAACTTCATTCTTATCAAACACTGATGATTTGATATTCTTATGCTTTTGCTTACTTAGTTCACTTTGAACTTAAATTTCTTCTTCTTTGATCTCACATTCACTTTGAACATGCTACGTTGACTTAGGATATTCTTTTAAGACTTCTATTGGGATCTTTCTGTGCAATGACTAAGAATGACTTACATCATTACTTAGTCTAACCTCACCCTTTGGTTATCCTATCCGAACACCCTTCATCTTCCTAGTTCTTTCTTTCTTTATTTCTTACTTTCTTAAGTAAATCTTTAGCATTTAACCGACATAGATCATGTGAGCTAACATGAAATCCGGTGTCTTCCCCACACTGAAAAGAGGTCGTTCACCGGCCAAAGTGAAACTGAATATTTCCTAGCTTTCTTATGTGGATCCACTAGCTAGTAACCTATGCAAGCGACGTAGTTCAAAGAGTAGGAGAAATTGGAGACTCTTATCCACCTTGGTAGTAGTCCAATCTCATGAGGCTTACATGTGCTTGCACAACCTCATTGCTAGTCTATCGGTGTTTAGCTCAAATTTATTACACTTTACAACTTTTAGAGTTGACTCATACATTGTGGAAGCTTACTTATAGTATGAGTTATGCTTAGCTTAATGGATGACTTATCATCCCTTTCTATATTTGATGAATGTGAACGTAGATCATATATTATCATCATGGTGTGAACGAGACTTGTCTCACGATTTCTAACACCCTGTTATGTGAGTATCTTTGACATAATTGTTTAGGTGCAAGTGAGACTTGTCTCACTTCCTTTAACACCCCATTCTTGGTCAATTTCACAACTCATAAGCTTTTAGTTATTTCATTACTAACCTTATCTTGTTCAATGTTATTTTGTAGTCTTATACCATTCTTTATGAAAGTTATAAGGACTTATTCAATGTGCTACTATGTTCACAAGTTCATTTAAATAGGCTTTGTTGGGACTTGTCCCAGTTATTGGCATACCATAGGTTATGAGTTCATTGAGTTACATCTTGTCAAGTCAATCTTTAACATGTATTTGGCCTTACAATACATTGGCAATATAAGATTGGTATGACTTAGTCATTGGCCAATTTTATTACATATTTTGGAAATAATATTGCTGGCCAATTTATTGGCATAAACCTAACTTTCACTAAACATTTTTCATGAGATTATCATTAGCCAAGTCAATTAACTTCATGTATATAATATCGTAATCTCATCATTTTAAGCAAGTCATCTTTTAACATTTGATTAGCTTATAAGAACAATTTAGTTCTTAGTTTGGCGAAGCTATAAAGTTGATTTGTCATTCAAGATTCATTAACTAGCTTTGATTCTCATTCTTATTTCTTCTTGGAAACATTGCATTCCAAACACATACAACATATCTACTGTAAAAACACACATAATCGAAACCTTCATTCCTTTCAACAGTAAACTGAATTTCATAAAGGACTTATAACAATTTCATCTTGTCGAACACAATTAGGCATTACAACATTCCTTATCTCATGTAAATAATACTCTAATCATACGGATCTAACCTATAGGTCTCATTCGACATTATCAAATCACAAAAACTTACACATAATGATCAGTTAGCACCACATACCTACAACATGCTCGAGATTTGCATTATACATACTACTAGAATCAGAAATAGGGAGAACTAGGGAGATGAACATTCGATAATTTCATTGGGAACAACCCTAGTTTCGGTTTTCGTGAATTCAAAACATTTGAAAAGCCTCCTGGGGAAAGGAATTCAAGAGAGAAATCCATACCTTACTGTAGAATTGAATCTACGAAGATCACCCTGTTCTTTGCACGAAAATCTTGAAGAATTGCCTTGAAATCGCCTAAGGAGAACCGAGAGTTTTTTTTTCTGTTTTTCAGTCGAGGGTTTCTACTGGATAAACGTGAGTGTAATTCTTAGGAATTGAATATTGACTAATTCAACCTAGGCTAATTAACTTTATTAAATAATTCAATTAGCTAATTACCAAAAAGCCCATAGTAAATTGACTAAAAATAGGAGAGCATTTGAATTAGCCAAATTCTAAAAATTTGCTAAGGGTCTCTGGTTTGACCATGAATTTAAATTAATTAATTAAGTTGCTAATTTAATTAATTAAGTGACCTAGGGTAATTACTAAAGTACCCCTAAGTAACTAGGACCATAACCAACCCCTTTGGACCATTCTAGATTAGGTACTAGGATGTTTCTTCAGTTAGATACTCGTCTAGTGTCACCCGGTTAGGTCTTAGGATTTCGGGCACACTAGTTAGTTCATTTTAGTTAGTCCTAGGTTAGTTAGATAGTTAGGTAAGTTAGTTAGATCCTAGGATTGGTAAGGAAGCTCAGCCCCACGTGGCTTACCCTACGCGTGTCGGCCCCTAACCATCCTAACCGAATCGGTTGGGCTTGGTCGCTTGGTCACATGTGCTTGCACATGTGTTGCCATGCACTTTCTTAACTGTGCACTATGTAGTTGCACTTGGAAAGTTCAGTTCTTGTCCCAAGGATCCTCACTATGTCCTTGGGCACTGCTTAATCTACATGATCATTTTAAATGATCATGTGCTATGGTACCTAGGCTTGACACTTGGATGCCTCGTACCTAAAGTGAGTAAGCGAAGAATATAAGAATTTTAGCTTAGGGTCTTCATTGCAGGTACAATTCCTAAAGGAGCTTGGATTGGAGCATTTGAATATCAAAGTGTATTTTATGTTGCTTGTTAATACATAGAAATTGGCTAACACCCTTAAGTCAATATTCTCTAACATGCCCAATATTACTCAATATTGGGTATTGTGATGCCTATGTACCCCAAAACATATTCTTAAAACCTAATAGACTCTTCTCTAGGCAAGTACATTGTCTGGAATGTTACATAAAATAGGAACAACTATAATTAGTTAATAGGATAATGACTAAAAGAAAACTAATCTCCTAATAGTCAGCTGAAGTCTCTGACCCATTCAAAGCAGATCATGAGGTACGTAACAACAGAACACACAGAACATAGGCTAGTTTTATTTAAATCTTCATACATGGATCCAACTGGATCATTCATCAACAATTCAATATCAATATACTTAAATACATGTAAATATAAGAAATGCAACGTATTAGAATGAAAATTCAACCATTAACTAGCCATGATCATAATGCCCATGCAAGGGCTAAATCTAGTTAGGAAGGGACATGGGTTCATAATGGAATTGGATTCAAATTCGTGTTAAAACCTATACATTAACATCAATTCATCATGATTTAACCATTAAAAACATTATTAGAAAGAACCCATGGCTAGATTGAAAGATTGAAAGTATGATCATGAAATCTCTTTGAAAGCTTTGAGAAGAACTCTCCAAGTGAAAGGTTACTTAGAGATGAAGGAACACCATACCTTTGTCTAGTTGAAAACCTCCAAAACTTTGTGAATCATCCATGTAAATCCAAGATCCAAGCTGTTCTTGAGCTTCACCAACAATGGTGGTTTCTAGGGAGAATATTTTTGGACGGAAAGGTTTATTTCGTGTAGAGGGAAATAGGAATGGGTTGTTCATATGTTTGATCCCTTAAATACACCCAAAATTAGGTAAATTAATCAATTAGAGTCAGGTTAGGATGTGGGGTGAATTTCCCATTCACCCCTTTAAATAAAAAAAGTCGCATGGCAGTGTTGCAGGCCACCATCGACGGATGACCATCGACTGGCTGTTGGTCAATCGACTGGCCGTCCTTCGGCTTCATTCGATTTGACCTTGGACTATTCTTGGGTTGATACCTGCCCAGGCTAAGTGTCCATCAACTAGACCTCACCAATCGGCCGTTGGTCAACCAATTGGCCGTCGTTTGGTTCGGTCGATTGACACTACCAAGGCTGTGTCTCGACCAGCCTTGGGTTCTTCTTGTGGGCCCTTTTGCGGGGCCCTTTAGAAGTCGTACCCGGATGTTTCCAATGTAAATACAACCCTTAAAAAGTTCTATACCTTCCACATAAGTTTCACCCAAAACAAATACTCGCAACTCGTCCGAACATGCAAGGCCCCATCAAGACGCACAATGACGTCTCTAGGGCTAACTTTCGAACGTCTTGGACGTTCTTGGATGTTTGACCTCCAAACTTTACGAAACTTCATACACTGTCTAAAAAATTCTTTATAACTCATCTTAAGACTTCATAAGCTCATGACATACACATATAATCACGCATCGACACATGAGGTACGTAGGCGACTAATCGTCGAACGTCTTGGTCGTCCCTTGACGTTCAACTTCCAAATAACTTCAAACTTTACACAGTGCCTCAATATCATATTATAAGACATTTGAGGACATTAGAACCTTAAGACAAACATGTTAGGCTCTAGACACCCTAACTCATTTTGGGTGTCTTACAATATCCTCCACTTGGGAACATTCGTCCTCGAATGACACTTAGAACACTTTAATCACAACAAGGAATTTAATGCATCATGGGAATTTAATCATATAAATAACATCATCACATAGTAGTCAATGCACCAAACTTACAAGGAAGACAACTTCATATCATTTAACACTCAGTGCACACAAGCAAACATAAACTATTATTCACTCATTCTTTAATCCATCAAACACAAAGACTCATATCATGTTCATAGGAGGATCATCCTTCTCCTAATAATAACATGGTCATTACATTTCCTTTTATTAAGATCTCATCATGTAAGGTCACACATAAGGCAGATTCCAATAACACTCAAAACAAGTAGGCACTCATACTTCAATGCACAAGGACTTAAGTTAATTGAGTTAACAAGGATCTTCATTAATTAGACCTAGTGTCATGAAGGTCATACTCAACCATACCATGCTTAGTTGTGTCTATGGAGGAATGTACATCTCCTCAACACACTTACATGTATCATGAGTTCACACCCAAGTAAATGCACAAGGTCATCATTACTGTAATATGAGAATTTCTCGACTTTTTAAACGAAGACATAATCATGTTTTATTCCTAGTGAAGTCTAAATGGTAATTCACACCAAATATATCATGACAATTAGGAAGACATTTCACAAGAATGTCAATTTCTAGCATAGTACTCACCTTCACAGTAAGCATCATTTGGGAAAAATAACACAAATAATAGGCACACACAAATACTTAGCTACACATGCTTTCATCTTTTTGAAGAGTAAGCCTAGCATCATGCTTCCCAAACCATACAAGGCACATAATTTTCAAGAGACTCAACATATTTCATTTTAAAGAGGCTCAATTTCTCATTATAAGGCTAAACATTACACCTCACAAGTGACTACTACCAAGTTTCGTACCTTATCTCTTGAAGTCAAATTCACATTTACCATGTTAAGATGCAACTGAACAAGAGGAAACCATGAAGTTAATCAAAATTATTTTTAAAGTACTTAAAAATCTTCGCAATATCCTTAAGATGGTGTCAATCAAGACATACCAAACATGTAGAGGTCATGCAATTCATACTTTATGCAAAACTTTATTCATGAACAAGCTTACTAAGAATTCATTAGTGTCAAGCTCAAGAAAAAATAGAAGGACAAGGTAGAAAATATCTACAATCTTACTATTGCATCACCATCCCCCACTTAGGGTAAACCCAATTAAGAGCAACTTAGTCCAATTTTAAGAGGATCTTAACTTAACAACCTTCATTTTCCTCACTTGAAAGTGATTACCACTTTAGAAGGAATTACAGTAAGTCCACCAAGGCATTCTAAACTTCATCTCCTAGGCAATTTATCCCCAAATCATTAAGTTAGGTCATCACATTCAACCACATAAGGTTTTAATAGAATAAAATAAACACCAAGGTCATGCAACATTAGGGGAAAACAATAGAGGAGGCTTAGCCCTATGGACTCTTTCTTTTCTTTCAACATTAAAGTAAGATAACATCTAGGTCAATCAAAACCACATCATCACCCTACAAGGATAATAATACTACCCTTAATTCTAGGGGAAACATCAATTTCACAACATCAAAGGACTCACAACACAATAAGAAGTTAAAAGACAAATCTACGACTCATCATGCCATAAGACTCTAATTCTTCATTCCAATTAGAAAATCTCCTTTTTGCATTCCTTATCATGTTCATATGTGTCAATTCTATATGTATTTCAACAACTTCCAATCAAGGAACAATTTAGTCGATTTCCCAAAAATCTTACAGTAAGCTGCCTAGCATTACAGTGAACATGCTTCAAAATTTCAAAAAATGCAACATTTAGCCAATTGAAGGGAAAAACATGACAATATAACATGCTATTTCACATAAATTTAATATATATCCATAATTGGCATCACATCATCAAAACATGCCAAAATTCACCTTCACACATACTCATTCAACCATAAAACCAAGATAAGCATTAAAACTCATCATTTCTCCCTCAAGCATATAGAAAAATCTCATCAAAGCAATCACATCTAAAAAGACCACCGGAAAAGAAAACATAAGAGAGATATCTTATAGTGTTAAGTTCTATGGAACGATATGAGAATGATGAATAAGGGAAACTCTATCTTCTTATAGCCTCTCATATCATTTGATGATGTCGCGACTCACCACCAATGAACACGAGACTCTACTAGACGTGACAATATGACACTTTTACAACCTTAAACCACTTTATCAACCTCATGCTTTGATACCACGTTTGGTCTATCGGGGGAGCACCCCCTAGAAGTAACATGGTGTACTTGACCTCTCGGAGGTCTTACACAATCCCATAGTTATCATTCATCGTATTGACATAGTAAATTTAGCGGAAAATTTAAAATTTTTCATAGCACATCATAAGCTAGGAACTTCATCTCATATATATATAAAACATAAGTCATAATACATATTTAGACCTTAAGTCTCTTTTCCATCTTAGACTCAATCAACATTAGAATACATTAGGGACATGGCCCTTAATACTTATTATATAACTATACAATATTAAACATTTTACAGTAAAGACATAAGTATGAGATCCTTGAACTTAAGGATTCCTGTCATTGAGCTTGGGAATCATCTATCAAGCTCTTCACCATTCAAGACATCCTGTAAGCATCCATAACCTACACTTTGTGTAAAAATTAGAAAATAATGGGATTAGTACAAGAATGCACTAAGTATGGCAACAATGCAAAAACATGCATTTTAAAAGGGACATTTTCTTGAAATCATACTTCATGCCATTTTGAGTAAATCTCCATAAAACCTTTATATAATAGCATTTATACCATCCACATACTTCATAGAAACATAATCAAAGGCTAAACATCATATAGAATCACATATAGAATTTAAGTCATAATTGAGGTCACTTTACAGTAAGCTCAATTCCCTTAACAGCGAACTATCTTCTCTTTTATTCATTAACCTTCCAAGTAACCCTCTAGTGATACTTGGTGCAATGCATCACCTTAAGGCCACAACGAAAAACCATACATACAATCTATACAAGGCAACACATACCATCATAGAAGTATTGTACTGCTATACAATCTATACAAGGCAACACAACGAAAGATTGTGACTTTTCCAAAGGTTTGTGACCTTTCCGGTAAGGTACAATAAGAACCTTTTCGCAGTACTTTTTGTTTTCTATAAATGGAGGGATTTCCTCTCATGTTAAAAAAGAGAATTTATGGACTTCTTCTTCTACTTCTAAATCTAATATTCTAGTGTACTTTACTGCCGTTCAGTGACTCGCTGACACCAGCATTTTGGGTATCAATACACTGTTGATTGAGATCATTCTACCCTGGGAGAACATATTCCAAATCAAACCTAGGATACTAGAGGGGAATAATTTCCTTAAGGGACACTGTGCATTCAGTGGTCTTGATCTTCTTCCTGTTTTCCAAATTTTGGTATGTGTTACAAATTTTAGATTTGTGAATTAATTTATGTTCTTCTGTTCGTCACCGGTTCATTAAACTTTGGTAACTTCGTGTTTCTGCAAAGTTTGTTGGAATTAGTAAAATTCTTTGAACACAGATTAACAACTATTCTTCTTTAAGAAAAATATTTCATATATTTTTTTCTAATTTGTTTCTGATTCTAGTTTCTATACTAGTTTTAATTTTGTAGTTGTGAAAATGTTCTTAAACTTTGTTGTCTTACCAAGTTTTTCAAAGTTTTGTTCTAAGTATGTTAGGAATACAAGATGGACAACAATCTTAAGGAAATTATAATACAGTTAGTATTTCTTGTATTCTACTGATTGAGAGAATTTGATCATGGAAATAGAAGAAAAATGCATTACTTTTCCATAATATGTTGCCTAGTTTAGCAAGGTCGAAGTGAGAATGTTTTAGAAAAAAATGGTGGTATTTCGATTAAAGATTACACCCGGTAACCTTATTATTGTTTATCTAAGGAGGAAAATATTTTCTAAAGGTTAATAATTTTGATATTTATCATGTGTGTATTTGAAAAAGGTTCTGCAAATCGTATATTTTTAAATGAATTTTGTTTTGGCAAATAGTGTTGCCTTTAAAATTTACTAGTTTGCAGAATGAGATATGCATATTTTTGTTTGATAAATAGTATGTTTAAAATGATATAGTTGGAAGACTATTTGAAAATAAAAACATTTTTATGTGATGATCTAAGAATATGTTTTATTCTGTTTGGCGAAGGGAAAAAAAGACTTTTGTAGTTTTGTACTCCATGTGAAATGTTAGTCTGTCTGATTTTTCTACACTAAAATTTTTTGTGATTTTCTACTCTTGATAAATTTGCCTATGCAATTGGTTTGAAGAATATGAAAACTTCACATAATAAGTCAGTGTTGTACTTTTGATTTTCTGTAAACTTCAATGTTATATAGAAATAAATTGTACAATTTTTTTGTCCTTATTGTTAGTGTTTGGAATACTAAGTGGTATGTCTATTTGTGATAGAGGGAAAATACCAGTGACTTAGAGTTTGTGATTTTATGCCTCTATGGAATGAACTTTGACATTGTGTAAACATTGTCAAAGAGAATTGAAGGAGTATAATTCTTTCGTAGAATAATATTTCCAAAAGAGGCTTTTTATTGTCAATGACATTTTGGAAGTCTAGGAAATTATGTGGAAAAACTATTTTCAAATACTTGAAAAATATTTTTGAGATCAGATTTAAAATGTGGGGGTTCTTTGCTTATGATTAGACTTGGTGTCTAATTTAACTTTGGAATAAAAGATATGAAATTCAATGATACTTTTGTATTATGTTAGACCCACAAAATTTTTGGAGTATATTTGGTATTGTGATTGTTGAGTTTTTCTATTACTAGTATGTAGTGTGACTAGTATGAAACAACCAAATTATATATATACTTGTTCAAAATAAATGTGTTCTTTTATGGAAAAAAAAGTCACTTAAAATGTTGTGATTTTTCATGAAAAGATATGTCTATTATAATAAAAGTATTTGCAAAGATATGAATATTGGTGAATAGTCATTTGTTATGTTTTTGTAAAAGTAACATTCAGACTATATTGCTTTTATTGAATTCGATGAAACTTTGTTCATGGGTAGTTCTAAAACAATCAAATTGAAAGTTATGGAAAGGTCCTTATGAAAAGGATATTTGATAAGGTGATGACTCTAAACAATGTTTGTATCACACAAAATTGTAAGAAATAGGAACAAACTATTAGTGAGGAAAAAGCTACCTCGCGAAGAGATTTTCGAACTCAATACTTTTATTTTTTCTTACTTGCTTGAGTCAATGTTTGTGACATGAACACTTGGGGCATGTCAATTACAAAACCTTGTAAGAAAAACTGATCAACTTAGAAGTTTTGTCTAACTTTGAGTGCAGTAAATAAAAAATGTCAACTTTTTGTGGAATCTAAGTTTGTTGAGCATTCTTATAAATTTGTTGAAAGGAATTCTAATTCTTTAGAATTGATTTACACTAACATTTGTGATATGAAGTTAACACCATCTCATGGTGGGAAAAAGTATCTTGTTACTTTTATTGACAATTGCACTAGAAATGACTATGTCTATTTGATGAATGGTAAGGCTGAAGCAATAGAAATGTCTAGACAATGTAATATCAAAGTTGAAAATCAGTTTGGAAAAAGATAAGAAGTGATAAGAATGGAGAGTATAAATCTCCTTGTGCAGAAATATGTTTGGAAAATGGAATTATCCATCAAACTACTGCCATATTCACCTTAATCTTATGAAAAATTGAACGTTGAAAGAAATGATGGATGCATTATTTATAAGTTCGGGTTTCCCACAAAACTCTTTTAGAGGAACTATCCTTACTGCAAAAGGGAACAACAAAAAAAGTTTTGTCTTTTGATTAAGAAAGCAATTTTGTTTGTTCAGGACACAATCTATTCCATATGAGAAATGGAAATGAAGGAAATCCAACTTGAAATATTTCAAAGTGTGGGGGTGTCTAGCCAAAGTCCAAGTTCCTATTTCTAAAAGGATTGAAATAGGACCTAAGACTGTGGACTGTAAAATTAGACTTAAATAGTCTAGTGAAAGGTCTAAACGACCTTGGAAAGAACAAAATGAGAATGTACTTAATAAAGAGATTTAGAAGAGTATTAAATTTCAAGGGACATATACTTCCTTCAAATATAATTTTGTAACATTTATTGTGTCTTATGTAGACTCATCCTTTTGGACAAATGGTGTCAATAGTGAGATTGGTTCAATCTTGAGAAATCCTATTGGAAGTTGGTTGATCTTCCTACGAGAAATAAACTTTTGGGTTCAAAGTGAATACTCAAAAGGAAAATAAAAGTGGATAGAACTTTTGACAAATATAGAGCAAGACTTTGTGTCAAAGGCTTTAGACAAAAACAAGGTGTTGATATTGTCGATATATATACACTCCTTAGTAACTAGAATTACATCCATTCGGATGCTAAAATTATTAGTTGTGACCTCCAAATTAATCAAATGATTGTGAAAAAAACTTTCTTAAATGTAGAATTGGAGGATGAAATTTACATGGAACAACCCTAGGGTTTTGTGGTTCCTGGTAAATAAAAGAAAGTGTACAAACTTGTTAAGTCACATTATGGACTAAAGCAAGCACCCAAACAATGACATAAGAAATTGACCAAAAACCATGTTGGTAAATGGATTTAAGAATGATGGAAATGATAAATGTTTTCACATTAAAATCATAAGGTCATTGTTTGTTTCTATGTTGGTGATATGTTGATCATCAATAGAGACACTAATGACATAAATGCTACTAAACGTATGCTAGAAAGCAAGTTTGGAATAAAAAATATTGGAATTGCTGATGCGATCTTAGATATAAGAATCTTTAAAACTCCATAATGTTTAGCATTTTGACTGTGTCATTGCATTGAAAAAGTACTTGACTAGTTCAAATTATTGGATGTCAATATTGTCAAGTCTACAATAAATGTGAGCTTTGCATTTCAAAAGAGTGAAGGCAAAAGTGACTCACTATTGGATTGTGCTAGAGTATTGGGAAGTATGATGTATATCATGAAGTGTACGTGATCAGATATAGCATTTTCTATTATAAACTGAGTCGGTTCACAAGTGATCCGAAATAAACTCATTAGATTGAAATAAATAGAGTTTTGGAGTATTTAAAATAATACTTAAAAATATGCCTTGCATTATAACAATATCCAGCAGTATTGAATGGATATAGTGATGCAAAAAGGATCATCAGACAAATAAAGTAAAATCCACGAGTGGATATGTATTTACTCTTTGTAGAGGAGCAGTCTCTTGAAAATATTTCAAAAGAGACATGTATCGCTAGCTCTACAATGATCTCTGAGCTAGCTGCTCTAGATAAGGTCGGTGAATAAGTTGAAAGGCTCCAGAATTTCTCGATAGATATTCTATTTTGGCCCAAACCATTGACATTAGTATTCATACACTTGATAGTCAAGATGCAATGGTAGGGCATGAAGCATGACGTATAATGGAAAGTCTCGTCATATATGACATAGACATGATACAGTTAGAAAACTACTCTCTAGTGGAATTATCAGAATTATCTATGTAAAGTCAAAGGATAATGTGTCGGATCCACTTACAAAAAGGCCTAACTAGAGAGAAAGTTGAAAGATCATCTAAGGGAGTGGATTTATGGCTTAGGACAAGTCATCATGGCGGTAACTCTATCTAGCAGACTGGAGATCCCAAGAGCTAGATTCAAGGAGAAAAACAAAGTTGTGAAAGACGGTTTGGCATTGTCAACAAACTCAATCCATTCTCATGATGAATAAAATGCTAAGGGACAAGGATACAACATTAAGGCTTGTTAATGAGTTACTAAAGCTTAATGGTTTTAATGATTTGCTAAGTTTGGCAGAGTTGGCCAAATAGTGTATCTACGCGATAACACGGTTAGGAATCACCTATGTAAGTGTGAAGTGTAAGCTGCTTCAAAGAAGATGATTGTCAAAAGCCCATCTCTCTATACACTCATGAAACCAGGAGGTTTTCATGGCTAAAACGAACACAATCGTAAAAACCATAAACGGTAAAGGGTTAATTGTGTGACATATGGTTTTCTAGGTATACACCAAAATTTGGAAATGAAATAGATACTCGGCAGTTCGGCGATCCATTGAGCGTGATCAATTAACATCGCCGAACAGGTAGAAGTTGTACAATCAAAGTTAATAAGTTTAAAATCCCCATTCAACACTTTTTCTTCCACTTTGCTATCCTGTCACAAATTCACACTTGTATTATAATACATATATATCTTGCATATTCACAGTATTTGAACTATTGCATTGTGCTCGGATTTGGATTGCATTGTTGCCTAGCACATCAGTACTATTTAAGTCAGCATCAAAATGTTGGTAACCAAACCCTTCTATTACTTTATCGTAAGTCACATTAATTTGCATGATTGATCAATAGCATAAAACCTCTGTTGAATCTATCTAAGTATTGGGTTTTGATGTATGATTGATTGTGGTTCTCAACTTTCAGTGTCGTTGAAGAAGCTTTAATTTTGTTGTGTTTTAAGGTAAAATTCTACAGTTGTAGGGAGAGTGATACCCCTCTAAATCTTCGTTGCGATAATGTGATATGAGCGTATGCATTATTTGAGCTACTGGGTAATCAAAAAATGCATAAATAGACATGCTTAGAAAATTTTGCGAGATAAACGCAACTCGCCGATTAGCTTGGCGGTTCGCCTAATATCCCAATTCTGCCAATTATTGAAGATTGTCGGTATCTGATTGGTCGGTAACGTTAGGTGGTCAGTTTCGTTCGCCAAAATTCACACGGTGATCCACCTAAAGAGTCCATAATCTCTCTTATTGTCTGCGCCCTTATACCATTTTTGCACTATTTTCTATGTGCTCACAAAACCTAGGTAAATACCTCACCAACTGGTTTGGTCAAACGATCCTACACTAGGACACTTCCTATCTCTATTTAGAATTCGTTATGGCTACGTATTCAAAGTCTCTTGCAGGAATTTCTAGACCAAAAGTTGTAGGAAGAAATGACTCACCACGGAACGTAAGAGTACATGAGTTTAAAGCATAAAAAAAGAAAGAGGAGCTAGCCAGGCAAAGGAAATATACCAAGGAAGCGAGAGCCGAAAGAAAGATTCTTGTTGATCCCACCATCCCTCTGTATCATTGCAGATTATACAATGCAGTAAATGCCTTTTTTACAGCACGTGATATAGAAAGAATGGTAGCAGCTAACATCGCTGTTGAGAAACTAAAAATAATGAAGCTCTGTATGGGAGCACTTCAGGAGCCGTTGTTGTCTTTAAAAATAATGTTTCAGGCGTTGATGCCCTGTCAGATAAAGAAGTTGCATAAATAGGATCCTCTCTCTACTCACCTCTTTGGATTTGTTTTTCAAATTATGAACTAAGTTCATTTTGCATTTGAGGACAAATTCATTTCGTTTGCGGTGGGGTGAGGCCCACCTTTGTGTGCGCTTTTGATGAATACTCTTGTTTTGGTTATTATGAATATTATGTGTTTTGTGAATATTTGGGTTGTTTGTTTTAAAATTGTATTTTACCATTTTGCGATTGTTTAAGCTTATGGCTCTCTTTTGGGGTCCTAATTTCAAAACAATTTTGACCCTTTCGGAAAAAAATTCACTTTTGAAAATTTTGTCACCTCTTATGTTGAAAGTGGTTGTTCTTATACATATTTAAGTCTCGGTTTTGATCAATACCTATGACTTGAAAAGTTCTCTCAATTGAACACACATGATTATGCGGCTACAACAAGAACGAATGAAGTTACATAGACAATGTGTAAACTCTTTGAATCTTGTTGTGATTATCTAATTATTGAATTGATTGTTTTCAATGACCATTGTGCACTAGCGAAAGTGTGTAGTCTTTTTTGACTTAAGTGTTGATGCCTTGTGTGATGAGCTTACTTTGAACCTTGCATTAATAAGCCTATAATTTGCCCCGTTAGTTTGATTGCTTTAGAAAGGTGTCCTCTTGAGATGATGTTAGGCCACTTTTAAAGAGTGTAAGCCAACTTTGAATATAACTCGCTTTTGTGGCCTACCCGTGAGCATGTGAAACACACCCTTTGAGTCTTACCTCTTCTTTGGAAAAAACTTGATGAAGCCTAAACCTTACGTTATCCATCACCTATAATCTTATTGAGATGTGATATAAGTAAATGGATAACATAGGTGAAAAGCCTAAGTTGGGGTGTGGTAGGAACTGAAATGAGAAGTCAAGAAGTGAAAGAAAAGTCTCGCAAAGCCATGGTATTGCAGAGAAATGGGAACCCTACATATAAAAAAAGAAGAAAAAGAAAAAGAAAAGAATAAAAAAGAAAGTTGTGGAATAAAAACACAAAAAGAAATCGGGTTTCCAAGCAATCCATGGAGAAGAATAAAAAGATGACATAGAGGCACTTGACTAAAGATTGATGAACGAAGAAAGGGGACGTCTTCAGAAAATCATATCTCATTGGAGAAACAAGTTTGTGAGCCTAAATGACAATACCTTTGCACTCAGCTCTATTACAAGCCTTAGAAATACATTTTTGACCCCGAGTAAGCTGAATCAAAGGTCAATTGAAAAATAAGGGCAACCCTATGGGGGAAAACATGCATTGTGTTCCTCTTTTTGAGTGTGAGAGTCGAATCTCATTCTAGTTCTTAAATTGATTAATATTTGTGTGTGAAAATGGAATCATTTCTTGTGTGAGGGAATTTAGATACTTCTGTTGAAGCTTGAACTTGCATTAGTACCAAGTATTGCGAGCTAGAGACTATTCGGTAATGTTATTTCACAATTTGAATCTTTGAGTATATAATTTATCTATGCATGAGTAATTTGAGTCTTGTTTGTATGTTCATGATTGAGTCTTGTGTAGTACTATTTGAGACATCCTATTTGAACTGCTGAAATTGAATATAACTTTAGGACAAGCAAACGTTTAAGTTGGGGGTATTGATGTTTCCTTAAATCAAACTCATTTAGGGTTCTATTTTAATGTAAGTAGTGTCCTCAATTTCACATTGTATCTCAATATCTAATCAAAACTCTTAAGTTTCAGGTATTTGGAGTTCTAGTACAAGAATGGACACTTAGGCATAAAAAGGAACAAAAACGATAAAAAAAGTTGAAGTTGAAGCCTGAGAATCGCCAAGCACGCTTGGCGATCTCCCGGATAGAGACTTTTCGCCCTTTGTTCCATCAAGCAAAGCCTGAAGGAAGCAGATTCAAAAGGCGACAAAAATAGGACATCGGCGCTTCGCCGAATAGTTTCACGGAGAAGAGTTATTTCACACAATGTTACATCATGCATAGACGATGAAGGCAAAGAACAGACAACGAAAAAGTAGAAGAAGGGTGTATCCCCGAATCACTCGACGATTTGGGATTAAATTCGCTGAACAGATTGGCCAACACTCAATCTCAAGTCTATAAAAACTAAACTCTTTATTATTTTTAAGGGTCCGAACATTATTACTATTTTTCACTTTTAGAACTCTAGTTTTTATATTTTTCTCTCAAGTTTGGAGAGGGATTTGTGGGAGACTTGAAGAAAAAGTTTCTTCTTAATCAAATTAGAAGTGGGTCTTCTCCATTCTTCTGCCTTTGCTCATATTAAGGTTTAATTTCTTATACACATTTAATTTGTTTATAATTTTAGGTATATTTGGTTATTTGTTTAGTGTGGCTAAAAAACCCATTTTTGGGGTGTGATTTAGTAAATACTTGTTTAAATTATCGTTGGGTCTTGCTTGCTAATAGAAATAGATGCATTTTAACGGTGATTCAACCTAGTTGTTTTGGTTTAAGTTAATGGTTTTGTAGTTGCAAATACAAAACCACCTCTGTGTTTTTGGCTTGCTCTCGAGAGAGGTAGCAAACTAAGACCGGTACATTGATATCCTAAGGAGTAAGTTGGCAAGAGGCTCAGCCTGAGAAGGTGAGCCCCTACCTTCATATCCAAGAACCTTTCATCGAAATAGAGTGTGTGGATAAGGCGTAGGTTGGATAGATTAGACGAGTGTATGTCCGAGAAGAACCCATTTTACATTCACCTAAAGCTTAGCCTAGTTACCATTGGTTTCCTAATTTTCCTATCACAAGCATGTATCCATTAGTTTATGTCAACATATATTGCGGTCACACTCCAAGAACTTTCCCCCATACTTGATTTCCTTTTATATTACTCATTTTTATTACTTGTGACAGAAATCCCTATCCATATTTGACCTTTTGGTGTCAGAACTTGCATTTACGTTGTTTTATTCGATAATTTCTTAAGCTACTACAATTTAGAACGGAATTCTATCTTGCTACTATTTTCACTACCACTCCATTGGGAAACGACCACAACCCTTGGTTGGGTTACGAGACTCGCTTCGATTCATAGACACTAGGCTAGTGTCGTTGATCATTAATTTCCCCACAAAATAAAAGCATGAAGTGTCACTCTCTACATATCTGTATATCTAACAATCATATATCAATATCTAATTTTAAGACCTTTTCGATATGCAAACAAAATCTAAGATGACAAAGAAAAATAGTTCAGTCACTTAATTGTTAATCTTATGAGGCCTTTTAAATCGTTGGTCAATTTGAGAAAATTGAGAAACTTATTTGACTAGAGGCTTGTCACATTTCGGGGAGCACCCCGTAGACGTAACCGGCGTCGTCATCCTCGAAGAGAGCTAAGACTAGCCACTTAGCTTACATCATAACATTCATAGATTAAAAATTCGGAAAATTTAAAACTTTTTTCGATTACTTCTACATTGAGGTTTACTTAGACCTCTCACTTACACATAATATATTTTTATCGAGTATACATAGAGCCTTCGTATAAGAAGATTACATAGTCTTCTACTTGTATTGCACATGCATAGTATAAGATAGTTTCATAAGAAGTCTATAACATTGTCTCATATTAAACCATCTACATAAGAGTATCACAATTTGGGCATAGCCCTTACATCAACAATTATAGCCACATATAGGCTTTACAATTATACTACCAAAATGAAAGAGCATGAACAAAGTGTCTTTAAGACTAAACAACATCCAATAGGTAGATAATGACATTGCCCTCGGAAAATGAGGACCTACCAAAATTGGAAGATAAGAATCCAAGTAGTCTTTAAATCCTTCTCTAATGTAAATGATCTGACCCTACATTTGTAGTAAACATCAAACATGGATTATTACACACTTGTACTAAGTATGGGTGTATGCACATAAACAAGTGAAATCATGCTAAAGACGACATTTGATCAACACCATGATAAAGTACTTTGAAAAGCCTTATGCACAATCAATAACCCATATAAGCCAATAATATCATAATCCATAAGTCAAACCCATGTACGACACAAGACCAACATCAACAAGTAATAGTCAAGTCAACATGTACAAGAGTTCATAACATCAAAATATAAGCAAGACCCTTACTCATAACCCACCATTTAGCCTACATGTCGGTCATGACTTGATGTCCTATGTTTTCGGACACATAATATTTTATTCTTGTATTTTGATGTATTTGATATTCTTCGACATAGTATTTGGAGATTAGATGTTCTTGATATGATGACTTTCATGTTTTGGGAAATTATACTATAATAAGTTTTGGAGCTTCCACATTATTTTTGTTATTCGTAGGTGAATTATTGGTATATGTTAGGATTTGGATTCCTTGATTTGCCCACATAGGAGGTTAAGTGTGGGTGTCACTCACGACTCACTCTGGGTCGTGACATTTCCTTACAACAAAAAGCTTTTTTGATGAAGATATGTAGGTCAGGGTGGAGGAACAGTGTAAAAAAAGGTAGTTTATTGTACGAAAAAATGTAGAGTAAAGAGGAAGCTCATATAGATTTTAAAATAAATGGTCATCATTCTGTGGACAACTAAAGTTACTTCATGCTTAATGAAAATATTATGTTATGTGGATGAAGTATTAAATGAAATGGACCACATATCACATCAAGTGTAAAAAAACATTTCCCTTGCTTTCCACCTAGAATTGAAAACCCTTCCCCTTCCAAGATACAATTTGGGAAAGCATCCGAAAAGTGAGAGAACTATATGTATGGGATGAAAATTGGATTCAATACAAAGACTAATTGGAAAGTGACACTTGGAATAGCTGAAAAATTATATTGACTCAGGAAGTGGTACTGTGGTAGGAGCCTATTTATATCTGAAAGCAAGATACCAGTCATAACGTACCGACCGATCAAGCTAGGTTGGGGATTCGACCATTCTAGACGATCTTGACATCTACATTTCTCCATAAGTCCTTACATTGTAATAATTATCTTTCTTGTACCTTCAATGTGTTTTATCACGGAGCAATACAAGGATCTTGTCCCTTGTTGATCATCCTAGTGCTTGTAACCTTATTGAAAAAGGATGGGAGGAATTTTTTCATTCATTCAGAAGTACAAGGAAAAAAAGTTATGATAGATGAAAGTTCTTTATTAGTTCACATTTTCTTGCTCTTAGCTGTCCGGAGATATTGAAAGTTAGTAGTTCCGAGATCCAGGATGTTTGTTTTCATTGTTTTTAGTTAACTAATATTCATGATCTTTACTGTAACGATTATAGGTCAACAAAATCAAGATAAAAGTTTATCGAATATTTTATGCTTAAAAAAGTAGAAAAAAAAGAAGAGGTGAGGATTCAGGAAGAAGAAGAAGACGAAGATGTCACAAAATTATTATAAGATTTTGAGTGATACACTCAAATTACACTTCCTTACATAAGTATAAGCGGTCGTATCAAGTAAAGAACCCAACAAGTAGGTTGGGGTCGATCCCACGAGGAAAATAGTTTAGACTTAACTTCAATACACAATTACGTCTAAGTCCTTTTCGAAAAGAAGTAATTAAAGGGGGGGTTTATTATGAAACAAAAGTGTTTAATTATTTCTAAGTAAAACAAGTAGCAAGATTAAAACTTTGGTGTTTATCAAGTTGTGTGAAAAAAAAGAGGGTGTAAGTGTTTCCCATAGGTTCATAACGCGGTAATCCTAGCTATAACAATTCTTTCCTAGTGTCTCATGCAAAGCCATAAGTTATGTATCTCTAAATCCTTGATCCGGCATTTAGAGAATTTCACCCGGTACCTTGGTCCGGCTACGTGTGTATAAGTTACTAAACCTTACCTTTACTTCATATTAAGCATCATATTTGATGTATGGCTTAGTTATTACTTCACACCAATCGAAACTAGCCTATTAGATAGTGTCCCGCTAAATCTATGTTGATAATTCTTTTCCTATTAACTACCCCCTTTGTCCGGCAAGTAGAAATAGGGAGATTTCTAACGCGTACACTCGTTAAAATGATTTCTAAGCAAAAGCAGTATCAATGCATGAAAGAACCTATTCGAGAATTGGTATTTAGCTAGTATTATTTTGTTAATCACCCATGGTTCCCACAACCCTAGTTGTGGATTTAGTTACCCATGCCTAGAAAAACAAAATTCATAGTTGATAAACAATAATTCATGAACTTACTTTTACAAGTTTGAAGAAAATCCAGAAAATACACTTGAAACAACAAAATTGACTTGAAAATTGATTCCGAAAACTGGAATAAATTACCCAAGTTGCAAAGTCAAATCTCCAAGAACAAAAGTATGAAAAATAATAAAGAATCCTACCCCCAAAACGAGGTTTTTGGCCCTATTTATAAAGACATTGTCCTAAAATAAAAGGAAAACAAATAAGGAAAGTTTGTCAAAAAAATGAGGCTTCAATCGATGACCCAACAGAACGACGAACCGTCGACTGCCTCCGTCGGTCCAGACTTAGATTTTTCTTAGCCTTCACTTTTGCAACTTCTCTGATCCAATCGATGGAAGAACAGCACGGTCCGTCGATTAACTTATGGTTTACCAGGATGGTCCGTCGATCAACCGACGGACCATCGATCAACCGACGGACCGTCGATCAACCGACAGACCGTCGATCATCCAACGGACCGTTGATCTTTTCGTAGCCCCACACTTAGTTAGAATTCCCCGAGTTTCTTCCAGATGCTTGAACCTCCAATCGACGGTCACCACCTACGGTCCGTTGATGGGACGGCGGGCCATCGATGGCTTCGTGGGTCATTTCTGCACTGATTATTCATAGCCTTCTGCATTTTAGTTTCGGATTATTTTCCAGCAAAACACAGATAAAAACACATTAAAACTACTACAAAAAGGCCCTAGACACAAACTAAACTTAAGGAAAAAGCATTGAAAGTACCATGAAACCACGGTACATCAACACCCTCAACTTAAATTCGTTGTTTGTCCTCAAGTGATGCACTATGACTCACCACAACACTTTTGTACAAAAGTATCCTCTATTAAGCTTTCGCAATCACATGGCTATCAATCCAGACTTTTTCATTGCTTTATTGCATGATTTTACTCTTAGGATCACTAAGCTCATTCATGTGGATCAGACTAACGATTCCCCATCGACGCTCCGTCGAATAACCGTCCATTGTGCCCTAACTTAGACAAAATTGTAAAACATACCTGGGATCCATGGACATCATCGACGATCCGTCGATGGGACGACGGCCCATCGGTTGGTCCGTAAATCTGTGCACCAGACCAATTTATGCAGAATTCCTATGGTTTGGTCCCTGCTCATTGAGCACCCATTAAGACATTCTTTTTGTGTTTTCTGGACACTTTTTAGACACAGACCCTAAACTACTCTCTAGCCAACAGTCTAAAAAAAAATTAAAGAAAATTAACACATGACATTGAGTAAAACAAAATGGAACAAAAGAATGCAAATATTCCTACGAAGAAAAGAAAAACCTGTTGTTGGCTAGAGGATACACATTGGGTTGCCTCCCATGAAACGCTTGATTTAATGTAGCGGCACGACGCAAGACCCTTGATTACTTAGACTTCATCAAGGTGATATGCCTCAACCACTTCATGGACACTCTCCGCATGCCCTAGGTAGATCATGATTCTTTTCCCATTTAGCGTTAACCTTGCACCCTCCTTGTTCTCCAACTCAACCAATCCATGTGGGAACACTTTATTTATCAAGAATGGACCAGTCCATTTGGACTTGAGTTTTCCCGAAAACAAGCGAAGTCTAGAGTTAAACAAAAGCACCAAGTCCCCAACCGCAAATTCGCGGTTCTCAATCTTTTGGTCATGGTACTTCTTTATCTTCTCTTTGTAGAGGGATGAACTTTCATATGCTTTTAGGTGAAACTCATCAAGCTCATTCAACCTATTTAGTCTCTTTTCCGCTGCTTCATTCCAATCCATCTTCAGTTTCTTCATCGCCCACATGGCCTTGTCCTCTAACTCAACCGGCAAGTGACAAGCCTTCCCATATACAAGTTGGTATGGATACATACCTATGGGGGTCTTATATGCAGTACGGTAATCCCAAAGAGCATCATCAAGCCTCCTTGACCAATCCGTTCTATTAGCGTTCACCGTTTTGATAGGATCTGCTTTCTCTCTATGTTGGACACCTCAACTTGCCCACTAGTCTGTGGATGATAAGGGGTGGCTACATTGTGGAGAACCCCATATTTCTCCAATAACCCTTTGAACAACTTGTTGCAAAAGTGGTACCCCCCGTCACTAATTATGGTCCTAGGAGCGCCAAATCTGGAAAATATGTTCTTTTTCAAGAACGCGGTGACACTCTTTCCTTCATTTTTGGCAAGTGCTATGGCTTCCACTAATTTTGACACATAATCCACCACCACAAGAATATATTTCATCCCATGAGAACTCACAAACGGGCCCATAAAATCAATGACCTATACATCAAACAACTCAATTACTAGAATGGGATTCAAAGGGACCTCTTGCCTTCTCGAAATAACTCCATCTCTTTGGCACCTATCACATGACTTGGCAAACTCATGAACATCTTGGTGGATGGTCGTCCAATAGTACCCACACTGCAAAATCTTATGGGCGGTATGGATACCACTATGATGCCCTCCAACAGGCGAGGACTGGCATGCCTCTAAAACACTTAGCATCTCAACTTCCGGCACACATTGGCAAATAAGCCCATCGGCACAACTCCGGTATAAGTAAGGTTAATCCCAAAAGAACTTTTTCCCATCATGCATGAACTTTTTTCTCTAATGAAAGGACAAGTCTGATGGGACTACATCACTAGCCAAATAATTTGCAAAATCGGCGAACCATGGAATCAAGTCATGAGTAGCGGCCACATGCTCATTAGGGAAGGTATCATCAATTTCAGACTTTTCGCTCAACTCTCGCATAGCTTCATCCTCTAATCTGGACAAGTGATCAGCAACTTGGTTTTCGGTCCCTTTTCTGTCTTTTACCTCAAAATTAAACTCTTGCAATAGTAGCACCCATCTAATCAACCTTGGTTTCACATCCTTCTTTGCCATCAAATACCTCAAAGCAGAGTTATCAGTATGCACTATGACTCTCGTGCCAAGCAAATAGGAGCTGAATGTTTTGAAAGAAAATACAACAATTAGTGCTCAGTCACATTATAGTTCTTTTGAGCTTCATTTAGGGCCTTACTTGCATAATAAATGGGTTGAAGGATTTTATCCCTTCTTTGTCCCAATACGACACCAAGAGCAACCCCACTAGCATCACACATCACCTCAAATGGTTTGCTCCAATCTGGGGAAATAATTATGGGCGCAGACACTAACTTCTCCTTTAACTCTCCAAACGCCTTCAGACATGATTCATCAAAATTAAATTTACATTCCTTCTCAAGTAACTTGCAAAGAGGATGTGCAATTTTTGAGAAATCCTTAATAAATCTCCGATAGAAGCCTGCATGCCCAAGAAAACTCCTTACACCCTTTACAGAGATGGGTGGAGAAAGTCTCTCAATAACCTCTACTTTTGGTCGATCAACCTCTATTCCCTTTTATGAGATGAGATGGCCCAATACAATACCCTCTTTCACCATGAAGTGACATTTTTCCCAATTTAACACAAGGTTCCAATCTTCACATCTTTTGAGAACTTCGGCCAAGTGACTCAAACAACGATCAAAAGAGTCGCCAACAACTGAAAAGTCATCCATGAACACCTCAATAGTGTCCTCCACCATATCGGAGAATATCAACATCATACTTCTCTGAAAAGTAGCCGGTGCATTACACAAACCAAAAGGCATCCTCTTGAATGCGAAAGTCTCATAAGGGCAAGTAAAAATGGTTTTCTCTTGATCCTCTGGAGCAATAGAGATTTGATTCTAAACCCGAATAGACATCAAGAAAACAGTACCACCCTTTTCCTGCGAGTCTATCTAACATCTGATCCATGAACGGCATAAGGAAATGGTCTTTCTTAGTCCATGCATTCAACTTCCAGTAATCCATACACACTGTCCATCCGGTCACCGGCCTCATTGGAACAAGCTCATTCTTCCACTTTTGGGAACACACTAAACATGGCATACCCAACTACTATCTGTGATGGGATAAATGACTCCAACATCCAACCACTTGATAATCTCCTTCTTCACTACCTCTTGCATAGGTGAATTCAACTGTCTCAGGTGCTCAATACTTGGCTTATGATCGGGCATGAGTTGGATTTTGTGTGAACAAATATCAGGAGGGATCCCAATAATGTCCGCAATAGTCCACCCAATAGCTCATTTGAACCTCTTCAACACTTCCACCAAACACTCTACTTGCTGCATATTCAAATCTTATGCAATATTAACCGCCAAAGTGTTATCTCTTCCCAAGAATTCATACCTCAGATGAGGTGTTAGAGCCATAAGCTCTAATTTTGGAGCCTCCTCAATAGATTGTTTCGTGGGTGGAAACTCTCTATGTTTTATATCTAGCTCCAATTTCTTTGGTTTGAACCGAAATTCACCTCAAACAAGTGCCGCAACCAACGACCCATACTCTTCAATACAATAACTCTCAAAATTCATGATCACTGCCGTTAGTGCCTCAACACCAAGGCACTCTTCAATTTGTACCTCAGACGTACTCTCAACCCTGTAGGATATAGCAGATACCGTTTGGAGCTCACCACTCTGCTTCATGGACCTACAAATATTGAAAGTTGCCTCTTCATTGTTTAACCGAAACTTCATCTGCCCTTTTTCCATGTCAACCAAGGAGCGACCGGTAGCAAGGAACGGCCTACCAAGAATAATAGACACCTCAAAATCCACCTCACAGTCAAGAATCACAAAATTGGTCGGGAATATAAATGATTACACCTTCACTAACACATCATGGAGTATCCTAATATGTCTCTTCACTGTTTGATCGGCCATCAGTAACCACTTCGGTGTGGGCTTTGGATCACCCAAACCCAATTTCTTGTAAATAGAGAGAGGCATGAGATTTATGCTTGCACCTAGATCACATAGTGATTTAGCAAAGTGTAACAACCCTATGGTACATGGAATAGTGAAAGCGCCCGGATCTTCTTTCTTTTGCACAAGAGACCTTGTAGCAATAACACTACAATGTTGCATTCGGTCATCATCCTCAAAACTTACTGATCTCTTCTTCGTAACCATATCCTTTATAAACTTGGCATAATCGGGCATTTGTTCAAGAGCTTATATCAAAGGGACATTGATGGAAAGCTGTTTCAACATAGTAATAAAACGCCAGTATTTACCATACTTTGTCTTCTTCATCAGTATTTGCGGGAATGGTGGTGGTGGTCTTGGCTGGGGACCACCTTTTAGGGTATCTCTGCTTCTTTTACCGCTTCGTTTACCAACTCACCACTAAATTCTACTACCTCATCATCTCTTCTCACCTCATCTTCTACGCCAAACGGCATAGGTGGATCAATGGTTTGCTTACCCCCTCAAGTCGTGACTGTCATATAATGTCCATCATTTTTTGGATTTTGGACGGTATTGCTAGGAAGAGTACCCGGTTGACGTGGGTTCACAGTAGTAGACAATTGGGCCATTTGCAACTCAAGATACTTGATTGAGACTGCATGTGCATCCACCTTTTGCCCAATATTAGCAAAATCACCTCTCAACTCCTTGGCGTGCTCATCACTAGCATCAAACCTCCTTATCATCTTTTGCAACATATCTTCAACTTGCGCCATACTGCCTCCACCATCCCTAGGAACAACTTCCCAATTTTGAGATGGAATATAGGGCCCACTTTGATCGTTTGTGTTACCATAGTTACCCCGATTGAAGTTGTTGTCTCGGTTGTAGTTTCCATCTCGAACATAATGTCCTTTTCTATTGTAATTCCTATAGTTCCGACCTTGATTTACTTGACCTTGGCGCCATTTCTCCTGATTGGAGCCTTGGGCGTTCGGTTGGAAACTCCCCGTCTGCTCATTCACCGCAAAAAATCCTCTTCATAGTAGTAGTCATCCACTGACGGTGGTGGTTTAGTCAAATAATTCACCGCATTTACCTTCTCCGCACCTCCAGTGACATGTTTCAAAATAAACCCGAGCTCAGTTCTCATTTGATCCATCTCTTCACGAATCTCATCGGCGGCCGGATTGTGTGTAACTTGTACTGCAAAGGTGTTTCTCCCAGTATCCGACTTCCTAGTGCTCCAAGCTTTATTATTGCGGGACATTTTCTCTAACTTCTCTACGGTCTATGCATAAGTGCACTCACCATAAGAACCACCCGCAATCGTATCAAGCACTGCCTTATTATTGTCATCTTGCCCCCGATAGAGGTACTCTTTCAACGACTCATCATCAATGCAGTGGTTTAGAACACTTCTTACGAATAAGGTGAATCTATCCCAAGAGCAAGTCACCGACTCCCAAGGTAATGCCACAAAGTTGTTCACTCTATCTTTGTGGTTGAGATTTTTAGACACAGGGTAGTAACATGCTAGGAACACATCCCTCAACGGGTCCCAAGTATAGATCAAATTATAGGGCAGCTCAGTAAACAATGTCGCGGCCGCTCCCGTTAGTGAGAGAGGGAAACCTCTTAACCCGATGGCATCCATATCCATGTCTGGCCTCTCTACACAACTCTTACACACCGACCTCAGTTTGGCGATGTGAATATGTGGATCCTCAGATGGTAGCCCCGAAAACAAACCTCTTGCGGTGAGCATATGCATCAAGCTACTACTTACCACGAAGTGTTACCCTATGTTAGAGAAGGTAGGAAAAGAGGCGCATCAGAATCAGTGATGTTAATGTTGCCCCTATAGAACTCTTAAGGGTGTGGTATGAGAGGTTGCCTCTTCAAAGCATCATCAAGTGGATTATCAACAACCACTTGATTGTGAGCATCTACCGGTGGTGGAGGTTGAAAAATTGATCCCATCGACAAGATTACCAGGATAATGTTGGTTATTCATTCTGCGGAGTGTCCAATTCAGTTCAGGATTGTATGGAAGCGTTGGTTATCCTCAGCTGTGTGTACTTGGCATACACTAAAGAGAGACCTGAGAGAGACAAAAAGAAAAAGAAAAAGTAAAATTAGGAAATTGTTTACTAAAATTTGGTACTCTGCTTAAAGTTAATCTAAAATCCACTTTCCCAGGCAGCAGCACAAAATTTGATATGCTCAAATTACACTTCCTTACAGAAGTATAAGCGGTCGTATCAAATAAAAAACCCAACAAGTAGGTTGGGGTCGATCCCACTAGGAAAATAGTTTAGATTTAACTTCAATACACAATTACGTCTATTTAGTCAAGTCCTTTCTGAAAACGAGTAATTAAAGTGGAGGTTTATTGTGAAACAAAAGTGTTTAATTATTTCTAAGTAAAACAAGTAGAATGATTAAAACTTTGGTGTTTATCAAGTTGTGAGAGAAACTAGGGTGTAAGTGTTCCCCATAGGTTCATAACGCGGTAATCCTAGCTTTAACAATTCTTTCCTAGTGTCTTGCATGCAAAGTGATAAGTTATGTATCTCTAAATCCTTGGTCCGACATTTAGAGAATTTCACCCCATACCTTGGTCCGGCTACGTGTGTCTAAGTTCCTAACCCTTACCTTTACTTCATATTAAGCATCATATTCGATGTATGACTTAGTTATTACTTTGCACCAATCGAAACTAGCCTATTAGATAGTGTCCGACTAAATCTATGTTGATAATTCTTTTCCTATTAACTACCCCTTAGTCCGGAAAGTAGAAATAGGGTGAGTTCTAACGCGTGCACTCGATAAAAGGATTTCTATGCAAAAGAATTATCAATGAATGCAAGAACCTATTCGAGAATTGTTATTTATTTAGTATTACTTTCTTAATCAACCTTCGTTCCCACAACCATGGTTGTGGATATATTTACCCATGCCTAGAAGAACACAATTCATAGTTGATAAACAATAATTCATGAACTTATTTTGACAAGTTTGAAGAAAATCCAGAAATTACACTTGAAACAACAAAATTCACTTTAAAATCGATTCCGGAAACTTGAATTAATAGCCCAAGTTGCAAAGTCAAATCTCCAAGAACAAAAGTATGAAAAATAATAAAGAATTCGCTTTTTCTTAAGCCTTCACTTTTGCATATTCTCTGATCCAATCGACGGACCAACAACACGGTCCGTCGATTCACTTACGATTCGTCGATGCTTCTCGTCGTTCCATACTTAACTTTTCTTCAACACCGGGTACTCGGACATCTCTCTCATCTGATCGACGGTTTGCCAGGACGGTCCGTTGATCAACCGACAGACCGTCGATCCGTCCGTAGCCCCACACTTAGTCAAAATTCCTCGAGTTTCTTCCAGATTCCTGAACCTCCAATCGACGATCACCACCTACGATCCGTCGGTGGGACGACGGACCGTCGAATGCTTCGTGGCTCATTTCTGTACTGATTCTTCACAACCTTCCGCATTTTAGTTTTGGACAACTTTCCTGCAAAACACAGATAAAAACTTATTTAAATAACTACAAAAAGGTCCTAGACACACACTAAACTTAAGAAAAAAGCATTGAAAGTACCGTGACATCATTGAGCTAGATGGATTTGTGTGGCATCGGTAATATGGAGTGAATTTGTAATAGGAGCTTCCAGATTATCTTGTTTTAGTGTAACTATTGTTAACAATATTAGTGGCTCTTTTCACTATCTGATTTTAGACAATCATCAAAATGTTGTCGGTCCATCTTCCATTCGATAATTTTCTTGGTCAGTTCTTGGTAACCTTTCTAATTGTTTTGTTTTTCCATCTAAAGGATTTTACTTTTCCATTCTATAAAATAGTAACGGCATTTGGTATCATTTTTAATATCCATTTAATTTCTTTCCCCTACACCCTTATTGTGGGATTATATTGTGTATGTTGTTGTTGACTCGTGGTATTTATTTCATTCGGATGTGAAGAGATGGATTTTATTTTATGATAAAAAATTCATTTATATTACTTGAAATTTGTAACAACAAATCCAACAAACACGGCAAATGAAAGAATACACCACATCTTTGTCTTAATTTTTTTTTCTTCCAATGTCCTTGATCTGTTCACTTAAAAGTAGTGAAAAGACGGATGAATGTTTTGAAATAAGTATTAAATTTACAACAAAAGCTTCTAGATTACAAATCAAAAGTGTAATTAATCCTTTATTTAAACGGGATCCTACACATATCAACTAGGTTGTGATACAATTCCTACTGCTTTCTACAATTTCAGTAAACTTTTTTGTTTTTCAGTCAGCATCATCATATGAAGGCTCTTCATTAAATATTTGATCTTTAGGAGTTTCATCTTATGCAAATTTGTGTTATTAGTTCATAACCAATCATGTTAAAGCCCCCATATCATTCTCCTATTCTTTTTTCCTCATCCACCTTTCCTCTTACTTTTCATGATTTCTTCTTCAACTCTACTAACACAGTTCTTTTGTATTATCCACATTAAATCTCTTGTTCATAGTGAATGGTATTTTTAAAAATAAAATTGGTATATCGCGATGAGATCGTGTCTTGAATAAGTGGGATTTTTTGTAGATTTAAGGTTTATTTAGTTGAATTTTCAAAGAAAAATTCAACTTTGAATATGAATAATTGAAACTGTCCAGCACGGATTTATGAAAGACCAACTTGTGTTCATGAATTCAAACATATACTTGTATTCATGTATTTAGAAATCAAGAATGGCAGCTACAATGTTTCGTGATATCACAACTACGACGAGCGAAGAAGATAAAACCCAATGCCCAAAACTCCCTTGTTTTTTTTCTATGTTTCTATACCCTTTTGTTTTTGTTTTACATGGTATCTAATGCTCTCTATCCATATTTGGAAAGTGATGTGTATGAATGTTTATATTTGAATGAACTGCCTCAAAATGATTATTTTATTGTCTAAAAAATATTTATGTGTTATATCAAGGAATTTAGTGAATATTTATGTTGTAGCTAAATTCTATACATAATGTTTCTTGTTTGAGATCTGAATTTATGGTGATGGTTGAGTAATTCTTTTGGTATAGTGAATATTTATGTTTTAGCTTAGATTGTAAACATAACATTTTTTATTTTAGATATGAATTTATGGTGATGGTTGAATGGTTTTTTCGGTGATGATACAAATCTTTCTTATAAAATAATATAAGTGATATAGTGATATATACATGATGCATATAGTCGAATTAAAATTTTTGAAAATACAATGATTTAAAATGACAAATCTTAAAATTAATGTCTCACAACTTGAGAAAGTGTGGATACATAGATATAGCATATCCAACTAAATTAAGTGAACTGAATGACCGACTAACATAATTTAGCTGAAGTAAGGCATGAAAATTGAAATATTAAACGAAATCAATAAAAACTTTACAAATGGGTACTCAATGATAGTAAAATACTTATATAAAACACTTTACTTTCATGGGATGTTTTTCTAACTAACAACTATCACTAAGATTTTTGTGATGATACAATGTCTTAACCATGTTACCCGAACCCCTCTATATCTTACCGGGATATAGGAGGCAACTTAAGTTTTGGATCACTCTAAAGGCCTTCTTGAGGCTGGTGTGGAGTCACCCGAATTATAGTACGATCATATCTACACTGGTGTGCAGGTATGTTGTTTAAATTGTCTTTTAAATCTTACCCAAATTGGTGCTCAATACCATTACAAAAATAAATGTGTTAATACTCATTAGATTGTGTTGATACTAAAAAGGACATCTTTAAAGGATTACTAATCTTTAGACTGGATATTCTTCAGAAAAACTAAATATGCTCTTCTTAAAATAAGAATACTTTTATCCATGCAAAAATAATACATTTGGAACCATAAGTGATCTTCTCAAATGACGCTTAAAATTTAAATGGACAGACATTAAATTTTGAATTCAGTGTATGGAAAAAATTATGCAAAGGCTTTCACATGTTTCATCAACAAGGGTTCATGTAATAATAAAGTTGTTAACAACTCAAGAATCAATATGTATAAAGTATTATAGTCTCAATAGTTAAGAAATCAGAACTCAAAATAAGAAACACAAGCCAAATTAAGATTCCATGAAACTTTGGGTAGAACCCTAGATTTATCTCTTTACTGACTAAATTTAGTTGTAGGGTCTGAGGACCGACTTAATCTAACACTATGAATAGACCTACATACCTGGAAGAACAAAGTTCTTGACGAAACATTCAGAAGATGCTTGAACCCCCTAACTTTCGATTCTTGGACCATTGCTCTAAGTCTTGGGAGTGATTATGAGAGTATTAGGGATGAAATTATAACGCCCCAAAATGAACTAAGGTGAACTAGAGCCTCATGGTTGTTTCTTGAGTTGAATTTAATTTAAACGGAGTTAGTTTAGTGTCTTAGTCAGTGTGTGAAGTTTGGTTAAGTTTGGAGTTCAATCGACCAAGAACGTCCATGACGTTTGGATGGTATGCCTTAGAATGTACTTGTGTGTCTTGGTGTGTTTGGATGAGTTTTACGTGTTCATTTTACTTGAAACTTGCATTAGATGTCCCTAAGACCTAGACGACTTAGTTTAGGGATTTAACGTCTGTGCACGACCCCACCTATGACCCACAAGGGGCCCTAGATGAAGGGCCCAACACTTGGGCAAAGTCTGCCAGAATCAGTGGCCATCGTCGACCCTAGGGACAGTCCGTTGGTCCCTCGATGGTCCGTCGACCTAGGGCGTCGCTTGGACCAGTGAGTTGTGGTTTTGGCCATGCTTCATTTGGAGCTAAGTTTCCACCAACGAAACCTCGCCAACGGTCCGTTGGACCCTCGATGGTCCGTTGGTGAAGGTCTCGTCGGTGAGACCTGCCAATGCCTGTTAAGTGGCTGCCAACTTGGGGTGTTTTATGTAAATACACCCCAAGTCTTTTAAGACCCTAGGTGTATAATTTTGGCGTTTTCAGGTTACATTTTAGTTTTAAACCCTAGACCTAGACAAGACCCCCTCATTTCTAAATTCAAACTCTCTCTCTAAAGACAAACTCTCTCAAGACTCCATTGGAAGCTAGAGGTCAAGGAAGGATAGGAGGGCTGGTTGGACGTGTCTCTTCATAAAAAACTCTTGGTTTTTGGCTTGCTTAGTGAGGTATGGTATCCATTTTTGAATATCTTTTCATTCAAGAAGCCAACTTCCAAAATGGCCTTCAAAAGGGTTTCTAAATTCCAACTTCTTCTAACTTTGATTTCTAGTATGCGTCCTCTTGTATTTAAGTTCTAATGGTTTAAATGTATTTCTCTTGGTTTGAATTGATCATTTTGGTGTTAGAACTCCATGAAACTCTTGTTTATGCATACTTAAATTTTTGGCTTGAAAATGGGTTATGTGAGCATGATTTGAGTAGGGTATGAACTTGGGTCTTCTTGTAATTGTCATGTTGGTGTAGCTACTGCCCTAAGGGACTTAATATGGTGAAATATTGATAAATTGCTTATGGGTAATAATGGTTTGATTTGTTGATGAGTTTCTCTCATTGTATAGTTCTTATTATGAATTGCTATTTGAGTGGTATGGTCCACCTTGTGGGTGGCGGTGCTAATTGATGAACTTGATGTTATTTAGTATGTTTTGAGTACGTAATCTTGAAGGTCTAATATGTGAAATGAATATATATCGGAAATGGATCTTCTATTGTGTTTGATGTAGATTGAATTGCATGTTTGTCCTAGTTTATGTCTAAATGAAGTGTATGATTATGAAAAGCATGTAGAGTGTGTCACTGGATGAATCAAGGTTAAATGAATGTGTAGAAATTGATGGGAATGAAATTATGCTTATATGCAAGGTGTGCACATGTACACACACATACTTTAAAGAATGTATTATGCCAAGTTGAGTAAAAAGGGGAATCTTGAGGTGGACAAACTTCGTGAGTTGAGATGTAGTGTCTAGTAGCAATCTCTCCATTCCTAGTGAGCTTTCTAAGATAGACTATTATGTTGATAAATCTGTGGGGAGCTATGCCTAGCACCGAGAGGATATGAAGGAGAGGTGGATTACACTTCGTGAGTTGAGATGTTGTAATCCAAAGTACCTCCTGAGATGAGTACTCCTCATTAGTAGAGAGTGAGTTGCTTAGTAACAATCTCCTTATCCCTTAACTATGTGCCCGCATAGGTGTAGCTATTGGAAAAGCCATGTAAACGCTAAGAAGCATGACCTTACACTAGGCAAGTAAGGATCCCTCATCCGATAGGGGTTAATATCGGGATTCCATGTCGAGCTCTCATGGTCTTTGTCGGTTAAGCTAACTACCACAAAAGAATTGATTTGAAACTAATTAACTTGTATATTGTTGATATTGTGTATGTATGTCGTGAAGTGCTCAATCCACATTAGTTACCCATTAGGAGCACTAAGTGATAGTGTTAGTATGGGATGCTACTCTCACATTGCACTTGGTGTGACCTATACCTACTATGGGAGAAGAGTACCTTCATGAAATCCGTGTGAATGAGTACTATGGTGTAGTGTTATGGATGATTATTGTGGAGTACTTGAGTAAATGGAATCCATTAGGAGCGCTAAGTGGGAGTGGTAGTATGGAATGCTAATCTCACATTGCACTTGGTGTGACCTATATTTCCATGAGTGTTTTGCATATGTTATCCAAGGGCGTGGATTTGATTTCCAACAAAGTAAGCCTAATATTTTGTAGTTTTAAGGGTCGCTTTGGTGTGCTTTGAAGGGAGGGGTAATGAATATCCCTTCTTAGCTCACCTTAGGGAGTCTTAGGATAACCTTGGGTTAGGGCAACTTAGAAGGAAAAAGAGTTCATATGACTTGGACCGTGCCTTTTCACTGTAAGGTCTTCATTGTAAGAATTCAAAATGTTCACTGTAATGCTTTATTCAATTTTACCGTAAGTTTTGTAAGTTCATTGTAATGTTCCTCTTTGTTTACTCTAAGTTTTAGTAAAGTTGCCGTAAAGTGTTGATTGTCAATTCTTATGTTAGTTTGTTTCTAAATTCATGAATATTATACTTAAATTGCATGAAAAGCTATTTTACTAAAATGTCCCTTTTCGTATGTTTTTGCATATGCCATACTTAGTACATTGTTGTACTAACCCCATACTTTTATATACCTTATGAGTATAGGTTGGAAGCCTTTTGGAGGATCGGAGTTGAAGCTTGGGAATTCTATCTCTCAAGAATTGCGTATGTCCTCATATATTCGAGGACATAGTTTTATGTTTCTTAGTTTCTTTATTAAGACTTAAAAATGTATTTACTTTATTGTAAAGGGCCGTGTCCCTAAGATTCTAAGTTGTGTGTTTAAGTTGGCTTGTGACGATAAGATTTCCTAGTATTTATGAAAAGACTTCTTCTATTATTATTATCGTGAAAAGTTTTAATTCCGCACTACTTTTCATGCTTTATGTTATGAATACTAGTTAGAGGGCTTTTACGAGGTCAAGTACGCCCAGTCATGATTCGAAGGTTTTCCCTAACTTCTAGGGGGTGCTTTCGGGTCGTGACAAAAATAAACTAAAAAGAACCTTAAATAGGTGTAAAACCATCAGTTTAAGGCTTAAAAGGGTTGGGAAATGAATGAATTAACCCCACCTAAAATTGGCAAGACCATCCACAATCTATCGGGTTATGGCTTACTGTCCACTCATAGTTCCCACTGGTAGAGACTGAGTCCTTGAGTTTAACAGCAAACCTAGAACCATGACACATACTACAAACCATGAGTCGTACCCTTCTCATACAGTGACCCTTTGACAAATGCCAGGATCCTAAGGCCTACAAACCACGATGGCCAAGTACGGTCTATACATCCTTTGATGGACCGTACTAGAAAGTCGTAATCAAATAATTGAAGACTCAACTTTCTAAAGATCCGCTACGAATAGAATTATACAATTCGTAGTTCCTTTTATGACCTGTACAAGCCGTCAGTAGAACTTAAAATGCCAATTTCAGCAAGTCTTATATCTATTCAAAAAGCCTCATCCACGACCCGTAGACCCATCCACGAGCCATAACCCTGGCACATGGAATAACATCTAAGACTTAACATTTTCCTAAACTCCAACAAAGTAACAATGACTTGCTCATACGGCCCGTAAAATATTCTTAGGTCCGTGCAAGGGCATGTATAATTTGTGCACCAACAATTTTATACAACTTTTCAACTTCCAATTGAAGTTTATAGTTCCGAAGTTTTTCATTTATGTAGCATAACTTGAAGGTTTTATAGTTTCAGGAAGTGAAGATGTACAAGCTTCAATAAGTGTCATTCCATCCACGACCCTTGTTTGTAGTCTATTTTGTAAGTAAATTGATGTGTTTATCGTCTCGACCCAAAGAGACATTGGGAGAATTTCCATAGCAGAGGTCGGTCTCTTCTCATTCCCCGTAGGCAAAAGTTTTAGAATATCTGGGATGAAATAGTCCTGTCAATATATGCTCTTATTTCTTCGTAACTTAGAACATCATCACATAAAATCTGCAAAACCATGATGTTTGTGATGTCTTCTAAATTTTACAGAAATAAGAGCAAAATTGACACATATGAAGAATCAAAGTGTTGTTTTTGTTAGTGCACCAAGAATAGTTTATTCCAGATAATCTAAAACTTCTCCATGTAAGGAAAAAAAGCAACCGAGCTCTCTAAATAAAAGTTGCCAAAGTCTTTTTGGGCAAAGGTGATAAATACATAGATTGATTTAGCAAAATAGATTTCCAACAAAGGACGTGGGTTGAATGACATCAATTAAAGCTCAAAATTTCATAAACCAATTAATAAGACATTTTAATGTTTTTGGTTTATCGTGTTAAACTCATGTACCAGCTTTCAATCGGAAAAGTTTTATGCCAAGATTAAAAAAGAAATTTTGGTTTGTTATAGCTCTATTTCTATGGGCTATAGGATTTATCATATTAAATCTTAGAAAGTTTTCATAAGTAGAGATGTGAAGGTAGATTAGGATTCTTATTGGGATAGGAATATCTCTTAACTCAGAATGATGTATATTGAACCGACTTTAGAAGATTCAAAAGAAGTCTTGGAAGTAGAATAATGATGATTTTTCTGTTAGAAATTTATGGATTATGTTAATTTGTTATCTAGGAACTTCCAAAATTTTCAAGATTCTAGTTGGATTGAAGAATTCAAGCGAGTGAAATAGCAATTATTGAGAAGCGAGACATGGAAACTCGTTTACATACCTGAAACTAAGCAAGTTTTTAGAGTTAAATGGTGTACAGAGTAAAGTTGAAGGAAGAACTGATATGTAAATGCCATATGTTCGTTCCATATGTATAAGCTCAGCAAGAATGTTTTGTAGTAAAATGATATGTGTTGACGCAGGATCCAAGGGGTTGATACAGCAGTATCGATGGTCAAAATAATGAAAATGATGCTACACTTTATGTGTAAACACTTCTTAATGATGGAGCCGAATAGTGTGATGCTTCATTTTTTCGAACTTTTATTGGAAGTTGTGTTTGTAGCTCAAGACCGGATTTAATATATGCTGCTAGTTTTCTTTTAAGATTAACTCAAAGTCTCAGTGACATTCATTTTACTGCTGCGAAAAGAGTGCCTAGATACTTAGAAGGAACTCTGGAACTTGGAATATGGTTCAGACCTTTGGAAGAAGGTGCTTTGCTTGGCATTGTTGATAGTCGTTGGGGTGGAAACATTAACGATATGAAGAGCACTACAACCTATGATTTTTTCTCGGGTATGGTGCGTTTTATTGGAATTCAAAGAAGATAAAAATGGTGGAGCAATCTACCGCAGAGAAAGAGTATTTAGCAGCATCTACAAATGCAAATCATGTTATTTGGTTAAGGAAAGTTCTGAAGAAATATCTCGAAAGCTTAGATATATCTTGAAAAACTCTTGTGGGATATTTCAAGTTTGAAAGTTATTTAAATTCTTGACTGAAGCAACTTTTAAGTTTCGTTTGTTTCATTCTTCCTCAAATGGGTAGGAATAGATCGTTAGTGGGTGGGTGAGAGCCTCTTGCACATGCAAATGGAGCCTCGCAAGCAGGAAGAGGTCGAGGTGGACCTAGAGGTCAAGGAAGAACAAGCGTTACCGTTAAGATTGAGATCACAAGCGGACATTGTCAGCAGAGTCCATTATAGAGGTTGAGCAGGTTCACCGTCAACTAGATGGCTTGAGGCGATCCCAACCTACGCTTTATTGGCAAGCAAATTTTACATGACACTCCAGAAACGATCCTCAACTTTATTGATGTTACGCCTGAGGTGGGGACATAGACTGGTACTTTGACTAGTCCCCATATTACAGACGAGGGTAAGACTCCATTGTCACTAGGTTCATATGTTTAACTGGTGAATTTTTCTACTATAGATCCCCGTTTAGTGGTTGAGTCAATTTTGACAATTGTATTTCCCAAGGTAGATTGTCCTTTCATGTCTTCTGAGGAGCAAAAGATATTAGGATGGATCATGAGATTGGGCCTCCAATGTTCTCACGTACTGTTAGTGAGGATGCCCACAAGTTTTTAGTGAATTTTTAAGAGAGGGTGCATAACCTTGGTCTAGTTATGTCACACATAGTTGATAACACAACTTTTTTATGGATGTGCCATAGAGCAGTGGTCGAGGTCAACTGTAGAGTGTAGACCAGATGGGTCACCACTCACCTCCTATGTTACTAGCTTAGTTCTCTGATTCTTTGTTGGAGAAGTATGTACGTTGTAGCTACAAAGAGAGTTATCAGATGACTTCACAGATATATTCTAGGAATTATGTCAATTTTAGAGTATGATATAGGACTTCATGAGCTAGCCAATCATACAACTACGCTTATGGTAATCGAGCATATGTGAGTGTGTAGGTTGGTTAGAAGGTTGTCATTTCCCCTTTGTCTTCCTATAGAGTAGATGGCACTGTTTGGATATTAATTTAATAGATAATTTATCATGTGCACAACATCGAGGGGATACTTTGTGAGGCCTATGGTGGTAACAAAAAGAGTCCTCATTGTGATGGTGGTTTAACAAGGTCTCAATCATGTGGTAGGGGTTTCCCAAGTGAACGTCAACCACAATAGTTTCAGCCTAGTATACAAACTATGGATTCTTCACAAATTAAAGATGATGATTCCATGGTGTCATTGGTCAGGGCACCCATGCTTTTGCCATACTTCTCGGGGTTCACATTAGGGGTACATGGGTTTTAATTGTTTGTTATGTCCAATAAAGTTGTCTTAACAAATTTATTCTTGTTGAGGATGTTATAAGTGTGGTGTGTTGGGTTACTATGGTAGATTTTTTCCTATGATTCATCACCGCATAAGATATGTTTAGTAGTTTCAAGGCCATAAGACTCTGATATCGTTCTCTAAAAGTGGCGCACAAGGTATCAGGGGTGGTCCCTTGGGTGATCAAGGTGTTTCTTAATTTCTCAAGTTAGGTTGTCGAAGTGGATGAGACAATATAAGTGCATTTTACGTAAGCCAGAGGTGGAGGTTTCATATGTTGTCATCATAGGTAGGATTTTCATCTCTCTTCATCCTTGTTGTACTTTGTTTGATTTGAGATCTACTTATTCATTTGTATATTCCTATTATGATACACATTCTAATTTATCTTGTAAGACATTACATGTACCTCTATGTGTAGCTATCTCCATAGGTAACTTTTTAGTTGTGGATCGAGAGTATAGATCCTGTGTGGTGTCCATATTGGGGTATGACACTGGGTAGACTTCATTGTGTTGGATATGATAGATTTTGATGTTATATACACATGGATTGATTGTTTATTTATTATGCCATCTTGGATTGATTTTTCAATACTATTACTTGGAGCATGCACGGTATCCCTCAGATTGTGTGGATGGATGCCAATAGCCATATGTCAAGGGGTGTGATATTATTTTTATAGTGTGGGGGTTGGTAGGAAGGGTTGTATAGCTTATCTTGCTTATGTTTGAAATACAACTAGCAAAATTCCTTCTAATAAGGCAGTTCTTATTTTTAGAAAGTTCTTTGATGTGTTTTTTTTCATTCTACCTGGTCTTTCTCATGATAGAGACATTGACTTCAACATTGATGTTGAACAGGGCACACAACTAGTTTCTATATTTCCCTATCAGATGGATTCAATTGAGTTGAGTAACCTTAAGGAGCAGTCGTGAGTAAGGGGTTCCTTAGGCCTAGTGTTTCTCGTTGAGGTGCTCATGTTTTGTTGGTGAAGAATAAGGATTTTTTATTGCATATGTGTATTGACTATAGGTAGTTGAACAAGGTGACATCAAGAATATATAATTGCAAGCAAAATAAATAAAATAAAAATGTGATTTTATTAATGAATTGTTGTGAGTACAATTCCATTATTCTCTTGATTCTCTCTGCTATGTTTCTCCACGATTCGAGGGCCTTCAGTAGCGTACTTCTTGAATATTTGATGATGTAGAAATCCTTGAGATGTTCTCGATCTCTAAGACTTCGGAAAGCGCTTTGTCGTTTCAAGTCGATTTCCTGGAAGAACTCCGTTGATCACTCCTTCGAAGAACTATGTAGTTAATGGCGTAGCTTTCTCCAATTGCAGATTGCTTGTTGAATAATATTCTTGATGCCTCTAGAATATCATGTCCATCCCTTATTTATAGTTGTAGGAGGTGGAGAAGGTTGCATATGATTGGCCAAAGGATGCCAATTTGACACTTGACATGCCGTGATTGGTTCTTGCACTTGATTGCACTAATACCTCATTTTGACATGTGGCGTCACCTTGTTGGTCTTGGATGCCTAGTCACTATTTATATAAGATGGACTTATTTATTTTTAAAGACCGAATTAATTATTCAGCCCAAATGAATATGGATTTAATTCAAATTCTGTATGATTTTTATCCAATACAGTTTATGTGTCTATAAATGCCCCTTACTTCAAGACGTGTCGATGTGTACGCTTGCCGAAGTTTGGTGACAATACATGAAGTAGTCATGAATTTGTTTTCAATTTTTTGAGGCTTGTCAACATGTTGGCTTTTGCGGAATTTAACGATGAGAGTTGAAGTCTTCATGAGGCCAACACTATCAGTCTTAAGACATTTGATTGACTCCATTTATTGCAATGAATCAAGTTGCATGGTAAGGTCATGTGCAACTTCATTTCTATGTGCTCCTAAAGACTTTTGTTTCTTCAATACACTTTAGGGAAGATATGGAGGACTTTCGAGAGAGGGACACTACACCATTTTAGGCCTAAAGCAACACTAAGTTAAGACAACGCTTGTAAAGTGTTGCCTAAACCTTTTAAGACTACACTTTTAAAGTGTAGCCTTAGCTTTTAGCTTTTGGCCACGATAATATTGGCAACACTTATAAAACGTGCTCTTTAGTAGTATATACTATACTTTATAAGTGTTGTCAGATCATGATATAATTGGCCACACCTATTTATCTCAATGACTACATTTTAAAAATGATCTATTTTTATAATTATAGAAACAACACTTGCCAAGTGTAGCCTTGTAATTTTCACTAAAATATTTTTCTCCCTCCAACAAATTTAACTCTCCCTCCCATTTTTATGTGACCAAAAAAAAAATTCATAAACAATAAAAAAAGCTCTCCTATCTTTCTAAAAGAGATTCTAGTTGCCCTAGATCTGAAATATTGGAGACATTAAATACGTTTGTTTTTCACTAGGGGTTGGCTCTCCATGGGATAGAGATAGAAGAACTTGTCATATCTCTCTTGTTCCTTCTTATACTCATCCATCGTCTCTATAGTCTGAAATTTGGCAAGTGGTGCTACGATTTTAGAACAACATCGTTACTGCAAACCAGGTTGCTGTTGTTGTTTTTAGGATTTCAATTTTTTGTCGTGTTTTCGAGAAGTGGGTTACCCATAATACTTTGCTTCGAAGGAAGAATATCTGGCTTCATTGCCTCTGCTTCAGGTAGGGTTTTGATTTTCCCACAAATTTTGGCAATTTCTGAATGTTTTGTTTTTCCACAACCTTTTGTGATAATGTGTGTGTGGAAGAGGAGTTGTTCTCTGTGTGAATTTCTTTGGAGAATTTAAATGTCAAATTAATTTCTTCCAAGTTTCTGATATGTTTTGATAAATTTATATATGATTTTTCAGTAACTTCTATTTCGACTAGTTTCTATATTTGTAGGATTGAAACTTAAATTAAGAACCAGTAGTTTTAATTCTAGGTTTTATCGTATCTATTAGTGTAATAGAGTTTGTTTTTTCTTCTTCTTATGAACCTTCCTGGAGGAGTTTTGTCACTTTTTCCTTCACTAGTTTCTACATTTGCAGAATCGGAACTTAAATTAAGAATCAGTAGTTTTAATTCTAGGTCTGCTCGTTTCTATCTAGTGTAATAGAGTTTGTTTATTTCTTCTTATGAACCTTCCTTGAGAAGCTTTGTCACAAAGCATAGAGCAGCCAAAATGTGGCTAGCCCACATTCAAAAATGCTAAAATTGTTAGTACTTTAGGACATTCTTTAGTTAGTACTACATGACATTCTTTAAATTTTATTCATCGAGTTATTTAGGGTTGAGATTATGGCATTCTGGTGTTTCTTGATTTTTTTCTTTCATTTGCAGTATTCAGGTTAATGATCTGCTGAAAACTTTAAAAAGATAAGTTGTATTCTCCTTTGGCAATTCTTATTTTTGTGATAGCAAGGTTTGTTTAGTTTTACTCGAAGACTGAGAGAGATGGTATGCACTTGTTTAATATAGTTGAAGAACATGTTATGTTGCTCTTCTCTATTCAATATTGTCATCTGAGCAAATTTGTACTAGACATCAGCTGAACGAAACACAAAAGATATTTCTAATAAAACACGATAATACGGACCACCACAGAATAATCAAATTAGACTAGATTATACTTTTTTTCAGTCAAGCAGTCTCATTCATATATACATGCGTTATCTATGTGTGCAATTTCTTGGTTGCATGTATGCAGATGACACGTTTAGAGCAAAAGAACTAATGTCCATGTTTGTCGATACAAACGCTAAACTGAAATTTAGTCGGTGTAAAATATATAAAGAAATGTTGCCAGCTCAAATATAGACATTATTATTACAGTAACGCGCAAGAGACCTCGACTCAACAAGACGACTTCTAGAAGTTTTTGCCTGCAAATTCGACCATTGACCTCTGGCAGTAGTGGTGATCACTCAACATACAACATACTCTATGATGAAATTATACCAAAAGCACTAACTGAGATAGCAACAGGTAAGAACTTGTATGCTTAACTTCTTTTGAAAAATAATTGATTTACTCTTCTATAATTCTATTTTAATATATCACCTCAGGTTTTCCTGTAGATGTACTATTCAGATTTCTACAATTTGGTCTATGAATAAGCAAATGTTTCTCACATTAACTTCACAGAAACATTAACCAAACAACTAAGAACTTCAATTTTCAGGTAATTTTATTGCATTAAAAAGTAAAGGTATGTTATACAAACAAAAAATTCACCTTATGTTATATATACTTAGAATGCTGAAAATTGCAATCTTTTGTATGTATATCTATAAATCGAATGTTGTGATCATATCCACTTTACTGAACTGTTGTCTTTAAATTGTACTATTTGAGTGAAACAACTATAGTTATCATCAATTCTTATTATTAAAGAACTCGATTCTTGTTTCTTTATTTTAAACATTGTATTTACTTCTATGTTGGCAGGTTTGTTGTCCCAACTAGGACACGCTTTCTATCTGTAGCATTAACATCATAAGTGTTGTATGTTCTCACAAACTTCCAACTTCCTACTTCTCAAAACATGAAACATTGGAAGTAGTTTGTTGCAGAAAATTGAGAAACATGATGTCTCCATCAGTGGCTAAAGGTCTTCTGAAACTGTGAAAACTAGAGATAGGAGATTGTCAATAAGTGATCACAATTGCTATCTAGTAGTATTTACAATCATTTGGTCTAGATTACTTGGATTAAAATGCCAGTATGCAATTGCTATATATGATCCTTTATTGGTTTGTGATCATATTTTTTTTTCTGCAGCCATTACCATAGGTAGCTTACATATAGAGACTGTTCGTACGCATGTCAGAAAATACTGAAAATGCTTTCACATTTCTCTTTGCTATGGAAACTCATTTTTGTTGTTGTACTCGTTATAAAACATATGGATTGAGAACATTTGCAGGCTGCGTGGAACATATTACAGCTACCATAAGCAGGTAACCAATTTACTCTATATTAAGTCTGCTTGGTTGCTTGCTCCGCCCTCTTTATGTTCTTTTTAACTGAAACTTGATTTACTAGCGAAAGAAAATAATAAACTGATTGTGATTATGTTAGTTGTTCCTTCAGAAAACATATGAGAATTACTCCTCGAGCATAAGGGCTGAACTCAAAGGCGGGTGAGTGATTAACTTATCAACCTCTTTAACAGAGTCATTTTTATAATGACGCTACAAAAGAGGAAAACAATGAACATGGTTTCATTCTAATGTTTGATTTGTTGATCATGGTTTGTTTCTAAGTTTTACTTTTATTTTGAATGTGCAGGAAAGTATCGGCAATTCATTCGATTGAGGTAGATGATGAAGATTTTTTGAACTATTATAGGAGTTTGAATATATTATGTTCGATTTTGTAAAATTTATTGGTAGTACATAAATTATTGCTTTATAGGTATGTGTTGTACAAGACAAATTGTTTTTTATTTAGTGTTTATTGCAAATATGTACATTTGAATTATTTATTAGTTAATTTAATGCATATTTAATGTGCAACAATATTCTCATGTTTCAATTAAAAACTTTTGGCATCAAAATATTTTTATAGAAATAACATTGCAACTCTTCAAAGGTGTTGCCAAAGGGACGCTAATTCTGTAGCTTATTAATTGGAAATTTTCATATGTATATTGGCAAAGACTACACTTCAAAGTGTTGTCGTAGATAAGCTAGAAAATGTCACGCTTTAGAAGTGTAGCCAATAAGGAAGCAAAGGCTACGCTTAAAAGTGCAGTTGTAGGAGATATAAATGTTGATATAAGAGGTACTACAAAGCGTGACCTTTTCACATTTTAGGCCACACTTTTTAAGTGTAGCTGATAAGACAACACTTGGAAAGCGTGGCCTAAAGTCTAAGGTAACGGGGCTTTAGGCAACCCTCAGAAAAGTGTAGCCTAAAGTCAAAAAATGTGGCCTTTGATCAAAGGCTACATTTTTTGATAGTTTAGGCCACACTTTTCTAGTGTGGTTGAAGGCATAAAATGTTGTAGTGGGATAAGCAAATTAATATGACAAAGTTGTATGAATTTTAAATTCAAAAAACTTTCACCATAGACTTGAAAACAAATTTGGACACCAAAACTTTGGGTGTCATACAAGTCCTCAAAGTTGAATTTAAAATAAAAGGAAATAACTTGATTTGCTACTTTTTTGCAAACCTTCAACTTGGAAACAATTGATAATTTAATAACCACACAAAATTTTCTTTCCTTTGATTGATTTTCTAAGAATCATTCTTGAAATATCAAGACTTATTTCTTTCATTTTGAGTTCTACCAACTTCCATTTAGATAGTTAAGAATTGACATAATTTGCTTCTTCCAATTTTACATAAGCTTTCCTTGTAAAAATTGTCCAAATGAACATAAATATAAGAATATATTATGTACAAATGATTGATTAGAAAATCATTAAAACTTAAGTTCCCTAACCAAATCAACGTGGAAGTCAAAATTTGGTGTCTTCTTTTCTCAATTTCGTGCAGTCCCACCAAAATATCGTTTTCTAAGTGTAGAAATGTCCAAATGATGAGAGGCCTGGCTTGGAAGAAACGATATTTGTAGAACTGAGACCTATCAAAAAATTAGAGTAAACATCTTCTAGATTGTTGGGAATCAATTTCTGAAGTTGGATCCCAAATCTGTCAGTTCTTCTCATAGCTATGTGCGATCTCGCCAAAACATCATTTTCTTGGTGTAGGAGCATTCAAACGATGAGAGTCTTTATTCTGGAGAAACTAGACTTCAAGTACTACGACATATCATATAATCAACATTAAAAACCTTCCGGATGACGTGAATCAAATTTTGAAGTTGGACAAAAAATCTAGCAGTTCTTCTCACGTCTATGGACATTCCTGCCAAAACATCCTTTTCTTTATTTAGAATATCTCAAATGACGAGCGGGTTGACTTTTAATAAAATAGCCTCATATTACTGTGGCATATCCAAAAATCCATCTCAAGCTCTTCTTGAATTTAGAGAAAATGATTATTGTTTTTTAAGGTTGGTCTTTAAACTTTGTCGTTTTCCTCACGGTGTAGTGTTTTTTAGATTTTCCTTGTTTCTCTTTCTTGCAGGTAATGGTTGTGGTTGCATATTAATTTTGCATTGACATGTTTATTAAATAGGGGAGATTGATATTGAAGATCCAATTTGACCGTAATTCAAAACTTTGTGCTATTGGCACCGCTATGTCAAACAATTTTGTTGTGTTGCTGATCATGTTTTTCATGTTATATTGAAGGAACATGCACTTACTACATGTGTTATCAGAAGTAGATCAACCAACAAAACTTGAAAACTTCGTGTAGTTGGCACCGATGGCTCCAATTTTATGTTTTTTTGTTTCAGGTTTCTAAAAGAGCCTAAATCGCTTAGAAGTTGCACGAGTTGTTCATATGATTTGCATGGGACCACTCATCTCATCCTAGTAATGTTGACAGAAAACTCACTTGACGCATTCACCTTCCTTGCAGACTTGGTAAAGAAACTTGCCACCTCCATTTTCATCCTTTTTTTTTTGCGGTTCCATGAGAGAATTATTTGAATTACTTTCATTCATTTTTTATGAGAAGCACCTGACGTGAGTATCGCGAGAAAAACATTCGGTGTAGGCCTCCAAACATCAACGAACTATATTGAGGATAAACTCATTGTTCAAGCTGTAGTGTGGATTGACATATTCCTCTCAATTTGGAGAGGATCTTGGACCAATCTTCTGACTTCTTGAGAGGCACATGGAACTCGAATTTCTTACACTTTGTGATTTCAACTTTGCACATCTTTGAAATATATTTATTTTAAAATATGAAAGCAATGAAATTGCAATACACTTGATCCAAGGGATTTAGAACTCAACATCATATAATACGTCAAAGTTTCATATCAAAATTACTTTCACATTGTTCAGAATTAAATTCTGAAATTTGCTTTTGAATTTGATATCTCTTTCGCAGCTTTGCACGATTATGGTAAAAAGAAAATGTAAGTAGGAGTAGGAGTATTGAAATCATGATTTTCTTCTTCCATTGGAAATAAGACTCAAATAACTAAGCAATGTATAAAAATCACCACCAAAGACTTCATGGATTGGTACAGATATTACATCAAAGTCAGATTATGGTTCTGCCTCTCTCAAGTTTCCATCTTTGCAGGAATTTGGGAGAAAATCTATAACTCGGCTCAGAAGCCTCGAAATGATGTGAGTCTTATTTTTTTGGAAACATAATTCATATATGTATAGCATATATAAAAATTCCGTCCAAAATCCTTCCATAGTAGTACAAATGTATTTTCAAAGTTATCTTCAATTCTGTCTCACTAAACTCGTATGCTTTGAGCAAGTTTGGGAAAATATCAATAAATCGGTGTACGAGCCTCGAAATGATGTGATTCTTGTTCTGTTGGGAGAATGAACCATAGATGTACAAAACATGTAAAAATCATTGACAAAATATTTCCACATTAGCGTAGATATTTTTTCAAAGTCAGTTCAAATTCCGCTTTGCTAAACTCTTCAACTTTGAGCAACTTTGGGAGAAAATCAATAACTCTACGTAGCAGTCTTTAAATGATGTGATTCTTGTTTATTTGGAAACATAACTCATATATGTACAACATACGTAAATATCACAGCCAAGAAAATTCGAGATTAGCACAAAAATATTTTCAAATTCCGCTCAAATTATTCTTCGCTTCAGCTTTGAGCAACTTCAGGAGAAAATAAGTATCTCGGTGTAGGAGCCTCGAAATGACGCGATTCTTTATCTTTTGGAAGTATAACTCATATATGTAAAACATATGTTAAAACTAAATCCAAAAGATTTCCAGATTAGCGCATATATCTTTTCAAATTCAGCTCAAATTGTCCTTTGCTAAACTCTTCAACTTTGAGCAACTTCGGGAGAAAATCAATAACTTGGCGTAGGAGCCTCGAAATGATGTGATTCTTGTTCTGTTGGAAGAAGAACTCATAGATGCACAAAATATGTAAAAATTACAGCCAAAAGATTTCCAGATTAGCACAGATATATTTTCAAAGTTAGCTCAAATTCTGTTGCGCTTTACTCTTCAGCTTTGAACCATCAACTCTTCAACTTTAAGCAACTTCGGGAGAAAATCAGTAACTCGACGTAGGATTTTTGTTTACGAGCTTCTTCATTTGTTGTACAGAGGGCTTCAATAATCATCTCTTTTGCTCATTTGTGACGCATTTCAACTCATGTGCTAGATACATGATTTAAAGAGCTGGTGTGATGATCACGCAATGCCACCGATTGTTTTTTAATTCATTTGACTGAACTTAGAGTGATTACTCCAAGTGCTTATGTACCTCGGTGAAGAGGATCAAGTCATATCGTAGTTCAATATGATGAGTTTTTTATTTTTTATTTTTTGGGCCATACACAGTTTATACTCTTGCAGGCCATGAGTAACATGCAGCTTATACTCATACCTTAAGAAGCGTAGATGACCTTCATGAGAAGTATTTGTTTAGAAACTTGGATTTGATTGGAAAAACTCTTACACCATCTTAATCTACAATTTTATAAGCGCCACTTGAATATTCTTCCTTCACAACATACGACCCATCCCTTTTTGATGTAAGTTTGTAATCGATGCGTTTGTTGAGGATTATGGGTCTCCAGACTGCTAAGACCAAGTCTCCCACTTGAAATTATCTAGGTCACACCTTCTTGTTGAATGGTCTTGCAAGTTGAGCTTGATAACACTCCTGACTTTTTGGTACTTCTAATCTCTTCTCATCCAATGCCTCCAACTCTTCTAGACAAAGTTGAGCATTGCTTTTAATTTTAAATCCCTCTTGGACTGCTATTCGCAATGATGAAATTTTTTTCTCCAATGGAGGGATTGCTTCTATGCCATACACCAATGATAACAGAATGTTTGCGTAGCAGTTCTAAAGGTTGTATGATATGCCCACAAAGCTTCACCAACTTTCTCATGTCAGTCCCTTTATTTCTTTGCAACTACTTTGTTCAATAGGTTACCAAGTGTTTTGTTAAAAGTTTCGGCAAGACCATTTCTAGGTGCATTGTAAATTCAAGATTATGTTGCTTAAAACTGAACTTCTCACACAAACTACACATGCGTTAATTGTTGAAGGGTGTTCCATTATTAATTACTATACACCTTGGTATTCCATATCTTAAAATTATGTTTCATTTGATAAAATCAACAACATTTTACTTTTTTAACTCTTTTAATGGTACAACTTCAGCCCATCTCAATAAGTATTCAATGGTAACAGAGATATACATTTGTCCTTTTGACGACTTTGGAAGAGGTCCAACAACATCAAATCCCCATGTATCGAAGGTCCATGGCGCTACAGTAGTAAGTTGAGCCTCTAGAGATCGATGTATATAATTAGCATGGAATTGACACGCTTTGTAATGACCTCAAAATGAAATAGGTCAAACTAGAGCTTTGCATGTGTTTCATGAGTTAATAAGGTGTTAAAATTTTGAATATTAGCATTTGAGGTCAGTTTGAAGAGTTTGGAAGTCAAACGTCAAGGAACGACCAAGATGTTCGACAACTAGTCGTCTATATGCGTGTGTGTGTTCTTGTGTGCCTTTGCATGTTTTATGTGTTGTTTGGGTTTAAAATTAATTGGAGGGGACCCTAAGACCTAGATTACCATGTTTAGGGTTTTAACGTCTAGATAAGATTCCACCTAGGACCCACGAGGGGCCCTAGAGGGGGACCCTATCTCCTAGCCTGCTGCCAGGCAGCCTCCTTGGCAGTGTCAAACGATGGCCAGTCGACAAAAATATGGCTTGTTAACATGGTCCGTCGATTGGACCTGCAGGCCTGCATATTTCTGAGGTTTTGACCAAAACCACGAAGCCCCATTGATGGGACATTTTCCAAACGACTGTCCGCCATTGGTGGGCGTCGTTTGGAGCATGCAATCTACCTCCAACGTTTCGACCAAGCTTGGGGTGTTTTAATAAATTCATTCTAAGTCTTTTAAGGTGTGAGGACGGTTATTTTAGTTTTTTTTTTAGGTATTTTAAGTTAGTTTATATCCCTACACCAAATTTTAGACTTCACTTTTCAAAATCAAAACCTCCCACCCAAGAAAAACTCTCTGAAGACACCATTGAAGCTTGAACTCAAGGTAGAGGTAGGATTGAAGGTTTTGGACAATTTCTACACCAAAATTCGTGGGTTTTCTTCATATAAGGTATGGTAGTTAATCCTTGATTCTTCTTTCATTCAAGGATCTAATCCAAAGTCTTTTAAAAAAGGTTTCAAATTCTTAAATTATTCTATCTTGAATTCTAATCATGAGTCTTTGCATGAAGAGGTTTTAATGGATGTATTATGATGTTTTCAATATAAATTTATGGTTTTATGATAAAAAAAAATCAATGGACCCATGAACATGCCAATTCTCAACGTTTGACTTATGATTTAGCTTCGACGAATATGATTATATAATGTTAGAGTAATGTTTCTTATACTGTATTGTGAATTACCTACTGCCTTATGATGATTTATCATGATGATATTATGGAGAATTGCGAAAAGGTGGTAAAGTCTTGGATGAAGGGTAAGTTGATCTATCTTGCTTAGTTCTTATTGAATTTATCTTGAGTTGTATGGTCCACTTATGCTGGCGGTGTTTACTTGATGTATATGAATATATATATGTGAATTATGATTATACCCTTGAAGTCATTAAATGTGAAGTAAAGTGTTGTTATTATATATATGCATGAGTTGTATTGTGAAGTTAACAATGTGTGTCTTGAAGATGCTATGTCTAAATAAAGAGTAATATGAATGTGAAGTATGATGATTGTCGTATGATCATGTTTAGAAGTCAATGTTATGAATAATGGTGATTATTGTAAAGACGCTCTCACATTTACTCACACACACTTTGAATGATAGAATAAAGCTAATGAACGAAAAATAGGGGATTGTAGGGTGGACACTATTCGTGAGTCGAGATGAAGTGTCTAGTACCATCCCTACAATTTCTAAGAACTCTAGTGAATGAAAAAGAGGGATTTGGGGTGGACACTCTTCGTGAGTTGAGATGAATTGTTTAATAGCAACCTCAACTTTCCAAATATATGTTGGAGGTTGAATACTCTTCCTGAGTTGAGATGTGGTATTCAAAAGTAACCTCTAGGGTTAAGTACTCTTCGATAGTTGAGATGTGGTACTAAATAGGTATCCATTAACGTATAGTCAATGAATGTTTAAGACTCTGTGAGGGAGTTATTCTTAGTACCGAGATAATTTGAAGAAGGGGTGGGTACACTTCGTGAGTAGAGATATTGTATCTAATGTACCGCTTGAGGTGAGTGCTCCACGTTAGTTGAGAACGAGTTACTTAGAAGAAATCTCCTGATTCTTTAACTATGAGCCCGCATAGGTATAGCTATTGGGGATCACTGTAAAGGCTAAGATATGACCCTACCCTAGGTAAGTGGGGATCCCTCATCCGGCAAGGTTAGTACCATGATTCTATGTCTAGCTCTCATGGTCTATGTCAGTTAAATCTAGCCCTCACAAATGAATGTAAATGAACTAGGTCATATTAAGGGTTTGCTAGTTAGGGTAGGTGGTTAAATGGGATGCTATCTTTCCATTGCACAAGTAGACATTTGGAGGGAGTCTTGGTGTGTCCTTATATGAAAATGTATGAAGGGGTTAGTATATGATGAAATGATGTAAGTTGACCTTATGTCTATTGTTAATGAAGTATGTTGATATTATGTCTAATGTGATGAAATCCATGTAAATGATGAATGTGAATGTGAATGTGCCTAGTCTAGGGTGATTCCTAAGGAACACTAAGTGGAAATAGTAGCATCGGATGCTATTTTTGCATTGCACTACTGTAACTTGGGAGTTCTTTTGGAGGATTGTCTTTATGTGAAGTTCCTAAATGTATATATGTTTCCTCTAGTGTCTTTAGAAATGAATGCTGACTTGTTGAGATGGAATGAAGTATGTTTATCTTTGGTAGTCTTAAGGATTATTTAGGTGTGTATTAAATAGGTTGTATGGGTGGTCTCTTCATGTCTTACCTAGGTGAGTCTTATGATAACTTTGTATAGGAAGGTCTATATGATAAATGGATTTCATGGTGAATATGACTATATGTTGAGAAGTATGGAAATTTTACCTTTTATGATAAATGATGAATTGTGTGATGCTTTGTAACTTGATTCATGAAGGATTTCCTAAAATAGCATGAAAGGTTTAGTTCAACAAAAATATCCTCTTTAGCATTTTTTTCCGTATGCCATACTTAGTACAATATTTGTACTAACTCCATACTCATATATTTCAAAAGTATATGTGGAAGGCAAGTGAAGGTTCTTAGAAGGCAAAGCTTGGGAAGTTGATTCTCTCAAGATTGGTATGTCCCCATATGTTCGAGGACATAGACTATGTTTATTTTTTTTAATTTTTTTTAAAAGACTTTTATAAGACGTAGTATGTTTTCTTTGAATGTAAAATGGTCGTGACCCTATGATATTAAGACGTGTCTAGGTTGGCTTGGGATTATGAGAGTTGTTCCTTAGTGTATAAAGAAGTTTCTTATTAGTATGTTGTGAAAAGTTTTAATTCTGCACTACTTTTCATACAGATGTAATGAATGATAGCTACAAGGCTTGTACAAGACCTCCGAGGTCAAGTACGTCGTGTGGCGACTTAAGAGTGCTCTAACTTCTACAGTGTACTCTCGGATAGTTACAATTTTGGTATCAGATCATATTGTTTTTTGGGAAATAGTTTAGGATCCGAAGTCTCACAAGCCACGTCTAGTACAGTCTTGTTCATCATTGTGAGTCGCGACAGATCTATGAGTGAGAGGCTATTGGACAATAAAAGTTTCACTTTCTTCATTACTCTTGTGTGTTTTTCCATTGAGCTTAACTCCATATGATCTCTCTCTTGTTTCCCATGTCCGTTGGTCTTCTAGATATGATTGCCTGGAAGGGATGATATCTTAAGGCTTGAGGGAGAAAAGGTGAGTTTTGATGCTTATTGTAGTTTTGTGACTAGATGAGCATATGGGAAGGTGGATTTGTAATATTGTGATGTGATGCCATTTATGGCTATGTCTAATCTATGAAATTTGAGGTATTGTGATGTGAAGTTGTATTATGATATAGTTCTAGCATGATAAGCGTTATAATGGTTGAATGAAGTCCTTTTTGGGACAATAAGTTATTTTATGGTTATGTGCAATGATAAAAGAAATATAAGGTGTATATTTGAGGAGTGTTGAAGGAATGTGGTAAATTTTAAGAGTTGAAGGTTTCCCTCTTGTGTGAGTAATGTTTCATAGTTGTCCTTGTGTTGGATTGAAGTTCTTGTGTAGGTTTACTTCTAAGGAGGAAAAATAGTGTGCTTACCTATCAAGGTGGAAAGAGAAAGAGGGAATTTTTATTCCATGAGTTTGAGTTATTTGGTGCCTAAGAGTTTAATGAGTTGATGTTTATGAGGGTTCATCTAAGCTTGAATCCTAAGAGGAGGTAGTTATGCTTGACTAGTAAGGTTGATTGTTAGTCTTGATGTTCATATGTTAGGTTAGTATGAGTTCCCCCCTTATGAGAGATATCGTGGGGTATGAAGTATTAAACCTCGAAGATGGTTGGTAAGGGTCCTAATAATATTTGGATGAGAATGTGGAATAGAGCTAATCTGGAATAAAGGTCCTGGTTATTTAGGTAGTTGATATCCTTATCTTTTCCTTCTATTCTTTCTCAATTTTGAGACCGAAATTCTTTGTAGTTTGGTTATGTTTTGGAGTCTTGCATATGAGTGTGAGTTGCATGTCTCCTTATGATATGAGTGTCATTGATAATATGATGTTTTGAATGCTCTTTATGATATCATAGTTTCATGGGAAGATTAGAAGTTAATCTGTATTTTCTTATGTCAATTTGTAGATAATGATATTTGCTTAATTGCTTCAAAAGAAGTTATGCTTTTGTGCCAATTTGTGATTTGAAAATTATTAAATGTTGAGCTGTATAATGATGTGTTGAGCATGTCTTATGTTGTATATGGTAGTTCCTCCATAAATGCAATGAAAATGATGGAGTATGTATGCACTTTGAATTGTTGAAATAGTTCCAAATTGCTTGTTTTGCTTAGAGTTCATAATGATGTGAAGTTGGTGTTCCTTGTAAGTTTGGTGCATTGACTTTGAATGTGGTATTTATGATGATATGTGTTGTGAGTTTCTAGTTGAGTCGTTGATGTCCTTGAAAGTGTAAAAGTGTCATTTGAGGATGAATATTTTTCTATGTGGGGAAGATTTTAACGACCCTCAAAATGAAACAGGTCAAACTAGACCTTCACATGTGTTTAATGAGTTATTAAGTTGTTAAAATGTTGAATATTATCATTTGAGGTCAGTTTGAAGAGTTTTGAAGTCAAACGTCAAGGAATGACCAAGACGTTCGACAACTAGTCGTCTATGTGCTTGTGTGTGTTTTTGTGTGCCATTGCATGTTTTATGTGTTGTTTCGAGTTCAAATTAATTTGAGAGGACCCTAATACCTGGATGACAATGTTTAGGGGTTTAAAATTTGGGTACAACTCCACCTATGACCTACGATGGGCCCTAGAGGAGGACCCCATCTCCTAGCCTAGAAGCTGCCAGGTAGCTTCCCTGGAAGTGTGAAACTACAAACCAAACAACGGCCAGTCGAACAAACAATATCTCCTCGACATGGTCCCTCGATTGGACTTGCAGGATTGAACATTTTTTAGCCTCTTACCCAAACAACGAAACCCCATTGACAGGACGTTGACCAAACGACGATCCATCATTGGTGGTCGTCATTTGGAGCCTACAATCTACCTGCAACTTTTCGGTCGAGCTAGGGGTGTTTTGGTAAATTCATCCCAAGTCTTTTAAGGTGTGAGGACGGTTATTTTATGGGGTTTTAGGTATTTTAAGTTAGTTTATAGCCCTAAACTTAATTTTAGACTTCACTTTTCAAAATCAAAACATCTCACCCAAGAAAAACTCTCTCAAGACCCCATGGAAGCTTGGACTCAAGGTAGAGCTAGGATTGAAGGTTTTGGATGATTTCGTCACCCAATTTTGTGGGTTTTATTCATATAAGGTATGGTTGTTTATCCTTGATTCTTCTTTGATTGAAGGAGCCAATGCAAAGGCTTTTCATAAGGTTTCAAATTCCTAAATTCTTCTATCTTGAATTCTGAGCATGGGTCTTTGCATGAAATGGTTTTAAAGGATGTATTATGATGTTTTCAATATAAAGTGATTGTTTTATGATTAAAAAAACTCAATGAACCCATGAACATGCCAATTATCAACTTTTGACTTATGATTTGGGTTTGATGAATATGATTAGATCATGTTAGAGTTGTGTTTCTTATGTTGTATTGTCAATTACCTACAACCTTTGTATGCTTTATTATGATGACTTTATGGAGAATTTGGAAATGGTGGTAAAGTCTTGGATGAAGGGTAAGTTGATCTATCTTACTTAGTTCTTATTGAAATAATCTTGAGTGGTATGGTCCACTTATGGTGGCGGTCTTTACTTGATGTATATTAATATATATGTGAATTTTGATTATGGCCTTGAAGGCATTGAATGTGAAGTAAAGTGATGTTATGATATAAATGCATGAGTTGTATTCTTAAGTTGTTAATGTGTGTCTTAAAGATGCTATGTGTAAATGAAGTATAATGCGAATGTGAAGCATGATAGTGTGTGAAGTATGATGATTGTAGTATGATCATGTTTAGAAGTCAATGTTATGAATAATGGTGATTATGTGAAAGGTGTTCTCATATGTACTCACATATACACTATTAATGATATAATGAAGTTAATGAAATGAAAAATGGGGTGTTGTAGGGAAGACACTATTCATGAGTAGAGATGAAGTGTCTAGTACCATCGTTACAATTCCTATGAACTCTATTGAATGAAAAGGGGGAATTTGGGGTGGACACTTTTTGTGAGTTTAGATGAAGTGTTTAATAGAAAGCTCACTATTCCTAGGAGTTTTCCAAATATTGGTTGGAGGATACTCTACGTGAGTTGAGATGTGGTATTCAAAAGTAACCTCTAGGGATAAGTGCTCTTCGTTAGTTGAGATTTAGTACTAAATAGTTATACCTTAACCTATAGTCAATGAATATTTAAGACTTTGTGGGAGAGTTATGTTTAGCACCGAAAGGATTTGAAGAAGGGGTGGGCACATTTTGAGAATAGAGTTGTTGAATTTAATGTACCTCTTGAGATGATTGCTCCTTGTTAGTTGAGAATGAGTTACTTAGAAACAATCTCCTTATACCTTAACCATGCACCCACATAGGTATAGCTATTAGGGATCCATGTAAAGGCTAAGAGTACGACCCTACATTAGGCAAGTGGGGATCCCTCATCCGGTAGGAGTTAATACCGGGATTCCAAGTCTAGATTTCATGGTCTATGTCGGTCAAATCTAGCCCCCACAAATGAATGCAAATGAACTAGGTCTTCTTAAGGTTGTACTAGGGTATGTGGTGGAATGAGACTATCTATCCATTGCACAGGTAGACACTTGGAGGGAGTCTTGGTGTGTCCTTATATGAAAATGTATGAATGGGTATACGATGAAATGAAGTAAGTTGACCTTATGTCTAGTGTTAATGAGGTATGTAAATGTTATGTGTAATGTGATGAAAGTGTCACAACCCGAGATCATACCCTAGAAGATAGGGTGCAATCTTGGATTGCGACCGGCGTCGTCGAACTCTCAGAGTTCTAAGATAAGCCTCATTCATATCATTCATCGCATATACATAATGAAAAGTAGTGCGGAATTAAAACTTTTCACTAAAACATAATATAGTCTTTAAAACTCTTTCATATAGAAATACTTATTCTCAATCTCATCAACTTACGACACAAGAGTACTTTAATACGAAAAAATAGAAATAACATAGTCTTGTAAAATACTTCATAAAAGAAACATAAAACGACATATATGCCCTCGAAACAATGAGGACATACTTGAACTCTTCTACTCGGACGAATCTTCTAAGCCCAAGTCTTCTTCTCCAAGCTCCTTACCTACCAAGGACTATAGATAGAAAATAAAGCATGGAATTAGTACAACCACATGTACTAAGTATGGCCATATGCATAAAATCATGAAAACGGACTTTATTGGAAATATGCATCTTTTCATTTAGAAATCATAGATTAAATATAAGAACATCATTTAGCAATTAAGAACCACATAAGATAATATTTAATCAAAGATAGCATCTTAAAGACTCACTTTACAGTGAGTTATATTCACTGTACAGTGAATTAACACTGTTACAGTGAATCACTTCACCCTTCTCCCTAAGTCTTCCTAGCATGTAATTCCATCACTTAAAGTCATCCTAAGATTCACTTAAGTCACACAAAGAGAGACCGCCCATACACCCTCTCTAGATGTGCCTAAACGACCCTTAAGATTACCCACGATGAGTCACATACACACTTAGAAAACAACTATAAACATCTATGTAAGATTCCTCTACCAAAGGTGATTCTAAGTCTCACTTGAGTAAGTGTGGAGCGACCGCCCATACAATCCCTTTCACACACACACAAGAGATCCTATAGACTACCTTAAATAGAATCATTCTCACTAAACACACCAACACTTAGATTAGAAGACATTCTCCTTCCAAAGCCTATCAAAAGACCTACTTAAGTAAATCAAGAAGATATGTCCATAGTACAATGACCTCTCCAAGATTACCTAAATAGTCCTTAGGCCTTCCTAAGGTTTAGATCATGTCAACAAGATTAACCAACTTCCCCAACTAGAGTCATCCTCAAAACTTCCAAAGATAAGACATGAAGAGACCATCCTTTCATGTCCTCCTCACACTTTAGCTAAGGAATGCTTAAGTCACTTAGATTAGGTACTCAACCATTTACATAGTTACTATATAGGTCATTAGTTCATTAGTTCATTAAGACTCATACATCACATAAGACACTCACATAAATCATCACATAAGACACTCACATAATGGATCACATAATGGTCTTTGGACAAGACCTAGGAACTCCACATAACACCTTCAAAGTCTATTGTGCAATGTCTAGATAGCGTCCCATACCACCACCTAAACCTCATAAACTTATCTAATGCTAAAAGGTATTCCACAAGATTAGAATAGGCAATAACCGACATAGACCATGATAGCAAGACATGGAATCCGAAGTTCTATCCTAATTCGATGAGGTTGTTCTACTTGCCAATGGTAGAACTTGGACACATCCCATGTAGGCACATGGTTAAGGAATATGAAGGGTTTCTTTCCAATCTAGTCTTGTACTTCACTAGAATTACTTCCCTTACCATACTCACTCGGTGCTAGCCTTTGTTCTCATAGATTAATTCAGATTAAGGTTCATATAATTAGGTCTCTTATCTATTTCATAACCCAATTACATTCACCCTACCAAGGAAGGTCCACTAGGGCTACCTCACAATGGCGATAGGAAGCTCATAGCAACTTTCCTAAGGTATGATATGATGCCGTTCCAGCCAACCATCCCTAAGTCCATCACTCATAACATGAAAGATACCATTACGGCTAACTACTTCACAATTCATAACCTCGCCACTAAGTACAAGGTTCCACATAACATTGACCTTCTTATTATTAAGGACTTACCTGTATTATTATTCAAGAGTCTTAACATACTAAGTCAAATCATCACATAATAATATTCTTATAAGCATCAAGCAAGGGACATGAGTCTACCTAAACAAGACACCACATATTTCACTTTAACATACAATACAAGTCGTTCTAGAAGTACTTAGGAATAACATCTTATAACCTAACATCACTTCATATAAGAACACATATACTTTCACATATAGATAGACATTATCATACATCACATAATCATCATATACTTCAAGTAATGCCGATAAGGCCATGATCATCATATTGCATAAAGTAACGCCGACAAGACCACATCAATTCACATAACACCGCCACCATAAGTGGACCATACCAATCACAATAGAATCAAAGTATAATTAATATCAAATTAAAGAAAATGGGGCAGCATACCTTCATCCCCATATCCACACGTCAATTCAATGCCAAATCAACCAATTCAACACCACAGGGCCCTTACCCATGGCCATGAACATCAATTCGAAGAATAAACCATAATACTCAATGAATATAAGTCAATTCAATATAAATTTATCAATCTAAGACTAAATATACATCAATGGAGTACAATACTTACATCAATAGATAACCCATAGAAAACTACACTAGAACTTGTAAGCATTAAGTTCACATCGATTCAATAAGCTTAACATTAGATCTAAGAGTATTCATTAGTCTATTAATCAAATTGAAACAGCCTATACATCATTCATACATAATATATACATGAATCAAAAGCCCAGAGCAATATACACATGAATTCATCAATCTCAAAACATAATCACATAACCCATATTTTAGTGAAATTTAGAGATTTGAGAAGATCAAGGGTTCATGGAGAATTTCATTGGAAAACATCAATTAAACATCAATAATATCATATCTTAACAATTGAAAACGTTTCATGCAAGAACCCATGATTTAGAGTAGAAATTGGACAATTCACTTTAGAAAACTTTGAAGAACATCTTGAGAATTGGGCTCCTTGATGAAATAAGTTTAAGGGATCAAAAAACATACCTCAAGGATGATAATTATTCAATTTGTTGAAGAATTTCCACACAAGAACCCCTCACCAAGCTGCCTCTTCAATGGAGTCTTCAATGGAGGTTTTGGGATTTCTAAGAGACTTTGGGGTTTTGATTTTAGAAGAATGAATTATTCTAAGTGTTAAACACTTATATACTCATCTAAAATACCCATAAGACCCTTAATAAACCGCCTAGACTCTTATTTAGACATGGGGTGAATTTACAAGTTCACCCCTAACTTGGCAGAAAATTCTGCGCAGGAGAACTTGGCCATGACGACCTGCCTGTGACGGGCCGACACGGGTGAAACGGTCCTTCATGGACCTCCATTTCAAGCTCCTTTGGCTTACCAAGGGTTCCCCCTACACCCTTGGACAAGGCCCCCGACGATGGAACCCTTGTGACGGGGCGTCACAGCCATGACTGGCCGTCGACATCTCCGTCGCCAAGGCTGTCTGGGACAGCCTGCCAACAGGTTTTGGGTCCTTTCCTCAAGGACCCTTTGATGGTCATTGGGGATAATTTGCCGGAATTTTACAACCCAAATATGATCATATATAAGTTTAACACCTATCACATGAATTTCATCCATAACGAACACGTAAAACTTGACGAAACTCGCCTAGATGTGCAAGGTCGACTCAAGGCACATCTTTCGAATGCCTTGGACATTCTTGATCGTTTGACCTCCAAACTTCACGAAACTTTAACCACTGACTATACATACTATAATAACTCTATTAAGAACCTTAAAACACCATGAAACACACATAAACACATAGAACCTCATTTTAGACATTTAGGTGACTTAGTCGTCAAACGTCTTAGTCGTCCCTTGACGTTTGACTTCCAACACCTCTAATATTTTAGCTACTGCCTCTATGCCACATATTAAACATATTTAGGACCTTAGAACACTAAGACCAACATATTAAGCTCTAGAGCACCTAAACTATTTTCAAGGTCTTACAATCTCCCCCACTTGGACAACATTCGTCCTCGAATGACACTTGCCACTCTCCGAGCACTTCCTAGATTTGATATTCAACTTGCAGAACATGAACAAGCCATACAACACATATCTAAGAAGAAATCATCAATTTCACATAATCAAGAGATTCACAACAGAACAAGAAACTAGAAGACAATTCTATAACTCGTTATGCTACAAAACTCATATGCTTCAATCCAAATAGCAAAAACTCATTTTATATTCAACATCATACTCATATACATCAGTTCTAACCACATAACAAGAATTTTAGACCAAAGAATCAAATAGTCTTTTTCTCAAAAAAAATTACAGTGAGAAGTTAATCAGGCTACAGTGATTTTTACAACTTTTCAAAAATGTAATCTTTAGACAATTCTTTATATATACATGCTAGAATGCAAGATAACATCATGTAAACACATCATACTACATGCTCAAAGCTTCTTAAATCACACAATGCAAGAAGTAAATGAAATTCAATTTCAACCAAACTCCTAAAACATCATGCACAAACAACAATTCAAGAACTTCTATCCCATCTAAAAACATACTCCCCCACTTAGAAGGAACTCATACTATCAAAAGAGAAACAAGAACTTACCAACATCATCATCACCATCACCCGACTTCTCAATTCTAGTTCGGAGTGCATAGAAACGCCTCTTAGTTGGAGCATCTTCCTTTGGAACACTAGGCTCAACTCTCTTGCCCTCCTTCCTAGAAGCATTGTTTGGACAATCTCTCACTTTGTGCCCATGCTTTCCACATCCAAAGCAACTATCGGTACCCAATAAACACTCACCATAGTGTTTCTTGCCACAATTTGCACAAGTAGGCTTGCTATCCTTTGAACCACCTCCTTTCTCAAACTTCTTCTTAGGAACTCTAGGTCCATCTTGAGTTCGAATCCTCTTTTTGAACCTAGGTTGCTCTTGATCACTAGCAACACCCCTTTTCAAACTTCTAGCCATCCTTCTAAGTTTAGACTCCTCAATAGATTGTGCATACACCATGAGTCTAGATAAGGTCATATTATCATGAAGCATAGCAGTACGACATTCTTCCTTCATCAAATCGGCTACTCCAGTACAAAAGCGACTCATTTCATCTCTTCGATTGGACACAAGAGAAGGAGCATACCTAGACAATGTCGAGAATTTCAAAGAGTACTCTTCAACACTCATATTGCCTTGCTTGAGATTAATAAACTCCTCCACCTTGACTTCTCTTCTCTCTCGGGGAAAGTACTTGCCAAGAAAAGCTCCCTTAAACTCTTCCCACTCAATAGCACCCGAATCTTCCGGCCTATTGTCCTTCCATTGAGTATACCAAATTTGAGACACATCTCTCAATTGGTATGAAGCCAACTCCGCCTTCTCCCTAGATGTAACCCCCATAGCACTTAACACTTTGTACACACCATCAAGAAATTCTTGGGGATCCTCATTCACCTTAGAGCCAAGAAAAATTGGAGGATTCATCCTCACAAAGTCTCTCAACCTAGAAGTCATAGTGCTCTCCATAACCCTAGGCACCATACTCAAATTGATTTGAGTAGTTACGGCTTGAGCCAAAGCCCTCAAAGCTTCTCCAATCACCCTATTAGACAACTCCGGCACCTCATCACCTCCATCAACATTAGGAACATGATCACCTTGGGGAGGCACTTGATCACCTTGCCCATCTTGGACACCTTGCTCATCTTTAGCAACTTGCTCATCTTTAGCAACTTGCTCAACTTGAGGAACCTCCTCATTCACCCTCTCCTCTTCCAATCTTCTAGCGGCCATCCTTCTAGTATTCATCTCCTAGCAAACACAAGGAAACTCATAAGAAGGATAATCATAACATTACTCTATCTCACGATATAGGAGTAGAAAAGAAGGGAAACTCTATCGTCCTATAGCCTCTCGCCCATAGATGTGTCGCGATTCACACCGATGGTCAAGACTCTACTAGACGTGACTTGATGAGACTTTTTGATACCTAAAACTACTTTCACCAACCTATGATCTGATACCAACTTTGTCACAACCCGAGATCATACCCTAGAAGAGAGGGTGCAATCTTGGATTGTGACCGGCGTCGTCGAACTCTCAGAGTTCTAAGACAAGCCTCATTCATATCATTCATCGCATATACATAATAAAAAGTAGTGCGGAATTAAAACTTTTCACTAATACATAATATAGTCTTTAAAACTCTTTCATATAGAAATACTAATTCTCAATCTCATCAACTTACGACACAAGAGTACTTTAATACGAAAAAATAGAAATAACATAGTCTTGTACAATACTTCATAAAAGAAACATAAAACGACATATATGCCCTCGAAACAATGAGGACATACTTGAACTCTTCTACTCGGACGAATCTTCTAAGCCCAAGTCTTCTTCTCCGAGCTCCTTACCTACCAAGGACTATAGATAGAAAATAAAGCATGGAATTAGTACAACCACATGTACTAAGTATGGCCATATGTATAAAATCATGAAAACGGACTTTATTGGAAATATGCATGTTTTCATTTAGAAATCATAGATTAAATATAAGAACATCATTTAGCAATTAAGAACCACATAAGATAACATTTAATCAAAGATAGCATCTTAAAGACTCACTTTACAGTGAGTTATATTCACTGTACAGTGAATCACTTCACCCTTCTCCCTAAGTCTTCCTAGCATGTAATTCCCTCACTTAAAGTTATCCTAACATTCACTTAAGTCACACGAAGATAGACCGCCCATACACCCTCTCTAGATGTGCCTAAACGACCCTTAAGATTACCTACGATGAGTCACATACACACTTAGAAAACAACTATAAACATCTATGTAAGATTCCTCTACCAAAGGTGATTCTAAGTCTCACTTGAGTAAGTATGGAGCGACCGCCCATACAATCCCTTTCACACAGACACAAGAGATCCTATAGACTACCTTAAATAGAATCATTCTCACTAAACACACCGACACTTAGATTAGAAGACATTCTCCTTCCAAAGCCTATCAAAAGACCTACTTAAGTAAATCAAGAAGATATGTCCATAGTACAATGACCTCTCCAAGATTACCTAAATAGTCCTTAGGCCTTCCTAAGGTTTAGATCATGTCAACAAGATTAACCAACTTCCTTAACTAGAGTCATCCTCAAGACTTCCAAAGATAAGACATGAAGAGACCATCCTTTCATGTCCTCCTCACACTTTAGCTAAGGAATGCTTAAGTCACTTAGATTAGGTACTCAACCATTTACATAGTTACTATATAGGTCATTAGTTCATTAGTTCATTAAGACTCATACATCACATAAGAAACTCACATAAATCATCACATAAGACACTCACATAATGGATCACATAATGGTCTTTGGACAAGACCTAGGAAATCCACATAACACCTTCAAAGTCTATTGTGCAATGTCTAGATAGCGTCCCATACCACCACCTAAACCTCATAAACTTATCTAATGCTAAAAGGTATTCCACAAGATTAGAATAGGCAATAACCGACATAGACCATGATAGCAAGACATGGAATCCGAAGTTCTATCCTACTTCGATGAGGTTGTTCTACTTGCCAATGGTAGAACTTGGACACATCCCATGTAGGCACATGGTTAAGGAATATGAAGGGTTTCTTTGCAATCTAGACTCGTACTTCACTAGAATTACTTCTCTTACCATACTCACTCGGTGCTAGCCTTTGTTCTCATAGATTAATTCAGATTAAGGTTCATATAATTAGGTCTCTTATCTAGTTCATAATCCAATTACATTCATCCTACCAAGGAAGGTCCACTAGGGCTACCTCACAATGGCGATAGGAAGCTCATAGCAACTTTCCTAAGGTATGATATGATGCCGTTCCAGCCAACCATCCCTAAGTCCATCACTCATAACATGAAAGATACCATTACGGCTAACTACTTCACAATTCATAACCTCGCCACTAAGTACAAGGTTCCACATAACATTGACCTTCTTATCATTAAGGACTTACTTGTATTATTATTCAAGACTCTTAATATACTAAGTCAAATCATCACATAATAATATTCTTATAAGCATCAAGCAAGGGACATAAGTCTACCTAAACAAGACACCACATATTTCACTTTAACATACAATACAAGTCGTTCTAGAAGTACTTAGGAATAACATCTTATAACCTAACATCACTTCATATAAGAACACATATACTTTCACATATAGATAGACATTATCATACATCACATAATCATCATATACTTCAAGTAATGCCGATAAGGCCATGATCATCATATTGCATAAAGTAACGCCGACAAGACCACATCAATTCACATAACACCGCCACCATAAGTGGACCATACCAATCACAATAGAATCAAAGTATAATTAATATCAAATTAAAGAAAATGGGGCAGCATACCTTCATCCCCATATCCACACCTCAATTCAATGCCAAATCAACCAATTCAACATCACAAGGCCCTTACCCATGACCATGAACATCAATTAAAATAATAAACCATAAAACTCAATGAATATAAGTCAATTCAATATAAATTTATCAATCTAAGACCAAATATACATCAATGGAATACAATACTTACATCAATAGATAACCCATAGAAAACTACACTAGGACTTGTAAGCATTAAGTTCACATTGATTCAATAAGCTTAACATGCAATAGATCTAAGAGTATTCATTACTCAATTAATCAAATTGAAACAGCCTATACATCATTCATACATAATATATACATGAATCAAAAGCCCAGAGCAATATACACATGAATTCATCAATCTCAAAACATAATCACATAACCCATATTTTAGTGAAATTTAGAGATTTGAGAAGATCAAGGGTTCATGGAGAATTTCATTGGAAAAAATCAATTAAACATCAATAATATCATATCTTAACAATTGAAAACGTTTCATGCAAGAACCCATGATTTAGAGTAGAAATTGGACAATTCACTTTAGAAAACTTTGAAGAACATCTTGAGAATTGGGCTCCTTGATGAAATAAGTTTAAAGGATCAAAAACCTTACCTCAAGGATGATAATTCTTCAATTTGTTGAAGAATTTCCACACAAGAACCCCTCACCAAGCTGCCTCTTCAATGGAGTCTTCAATGGAGGTTTTGGGATTTCTAAGAGACTTTGGGGTTTTGATTTTAGAAGAATGAATTATTCTAAGTGTTAAACACTTATATACTCATCTAAAATACCCATAAGACCCTTAATAAACTTCCTAGACTCTTATTTAGACATGGGGTGAATTTACAAGTTCACCCCTAACTTGGCAGAAAATTCTGCGCAGGAGAACTTGGCCATGACGACCTACCTGTGACGGGCCATCACGGGTGAAACGGTCCGACATGGACCTCCATTTCAAGCTCCTTTGGCTTTCCAAGGGTTCCCCCTACACCCTTGGACAAGTCCCCCACGACGTAATCCTTGTGACGGGGCGTCACTGCCATGACTGGCCGTCGACAGCTCCGTCGCCAAGGCTGTCTGGGACAGCCTGCCATCAGGTTTTGGGTCCTTTCCTCAAGGACCCTTTGATGGTCCTTGGGGATAATTTCCCAGACTTTTCCAACCCAAATATGATCATCTATAAGTTTAACACCTCTCACATGAATTCCATCCAAAACGAACACGCAAAACTCGACGAAACTCGCCTTAACGTACAAGGTCGACTCAAGGCACATCTTTCGAATGCCTTGGACGTTCTTGATAGTTTGACCTCCAAACTTTACGAAACTTTAACCACTGACTATAAATACTATAATAACTCTATTAAGAACCTTAAAACACCATGAAACACAAATAAACACATAGAACCTCATTTTAGACATTTAGGTGACTTAGTCGTCAAACATTTTAGTCGTCCCTTGACGTTTGACTTCCAACACCTCTAATATTTTAGCTACTGCCTCTATACCACATATTAAACATATTTAGGACCTTAGAACACTAAGACCAACATATTAGGCTCTATAGCACCTAAGATATTTTCAAGGTCTTACAGAAAGACATGTAAATGATGAATGTTAATGTTCCTGTTCTAGGGTGATTCCTAAAGAACACTAAGTGGAAGTAGTAGCATGTGATGTGATTTTCACATTGTACTATAGTAACTTTGGAGTTGTTTTGGTGGATGGTATTTATGTGAAGTTCCTAAATGCATCTATGTTTCCTCTAGTATCTTTAGTAATGAATGTTGACTTGTTCAGTTGGAATGAAGTATACTTATCTTTGGTAGTCTTAAGGATCACTTAGGTGTGTATTGAAGAGGTTGTATGGGCGGTCTCTTCATGCCTTACCTAGGTGAGTCTTATGATAACTTTGGATAGAAAGGTCTATATGATAAATGGATTTCTTGATGAATATGACTATATGTTGAGAAGTATGGAAGTTTTACCTTGTATGCTAAATAATAAACTATGTGATGCTTTGTAACTTGATTAATAAAGGATTTACTAAAATAGCATGAAAGGTTTATTTCAACTAAAATATCCTATTTAGCATGTTTTTGCATATGCCATACTTAGTACAATGTTTGTACTAACTCCATACTCTTCAATATTTCAAAAGTATAGGTGGAAGGCAAGTGAAGTTTCTTAGAAAGCAAAGCTTGGGAAGTTGATTCTCTCAAGATTGATATGTCCTCATATGTTCGAGGACATAGACTATGTTTCTTTTAGTTTTATTTCTTTTAAAGACCTATATAAGACTTGGTATGTTTTCTTTCAATGTAAAAGGGTCGTGACTCTATGATATTAAGACGTTTCTAGGTTGTCTTGTGATGATGATACTTGTTCCTTAGTTTATAAAGAAGTTTATTGTTACTATGTTGTGAAAAGTTTTAATTCCGCACTACTTTTCATACCTATGTAATGAATGATAGCTAAAAGGCTTGTACAAGACCTCCGAGAGGTCAAGTACGCCGTGTGGTGACTTAAGTGTGTTCTAACTTTTAGGGTGTACTCTCGGATCGTTACAAACATGGTATCAAAGCATAAGGTTTTGAGAAATAGTTTAGGGTATAAAGTCTCAAAAGCCACGTCTAGTAGAGTCTTGTTCATCGATTTGAGTCGCGACACATCTATGAGCGAGATGCTACAGAATGACAGAAGTTTCACTTTCTTCATTAATCTTGTGTAGTGCAATAGAGCCTAACTCCATATGATCTCTCTCTCATTTCCCTTGTCTGGTGGTCTTCTAGATGTGATTTGTTACAACCCTCAAAACCACTTAGGTAAAACTAGAGCCTAAAATGTTTGCCATGATGGTCTAAGGTCCTAAATTAGTTTATAATGTTGTAATGAGGTAGTGTCTAAAGATTTAGGTGAATTGGAAGTCAAACGTCAAGGGAGGACCAAGACGTTCGACGACTAAGTCACCAATATGCCTGTGTGTTCTTATGTGTTTCATGAGATTTTGAGGTTCTTATATGAGTAATAATAGTGTTTATAGTCAGTGTGTCAAGTTTGATGGAGTTTGGAGGTCAAACGTCCAAGAACGTCGAAGACATTCGAAAGGTTTGCCTTGAAAACGTGCTTGTGTGTCTTAGTGTGTTTCATCAAGTTTTATGTGTTTTTTTGAGTTTAAATTGATGTGACAGGTTCCTAACATGTATATTGTAGTAATTAAGGTTGAAACATCCAGGAAATGATCCCCGAGGACCGACTAAAGGGTCCTAAAGGAGGACCCAAGCCTTGGTCTAGCAAGCTGCTCAAGGCAGCAGCATTTGGCCATTGGGGAAACCAGTCCGCATCGCGGACTTGGTCCAACAAGATCCAAAATGTTTCTCCGCGTCGCTGACAAATGGAGGACTCTACTGGTTCAAGAATTAATTCCAAAAATGATGTGGGAACATATCCACGTCGCGGACTTTTTCCTGATGATAATTCTGGATATTTAAGTTGCGTTTGAGTTTGTTAAAAGGTCCTATAAGTTAAGGGGTCTTTTGGGTATTTTAGGGGGTAAATATTGGCGGTTATGAAACCTTTTTAAACCCCAATTAACCTTCAAATCATAACCCTCAAGTCCAAAACAAAATATCTCCATTGTTTCTCTCCAAAAACCTCCATTGATGAAGTTTTGAAGCTCCACTGAAGAAGACAGATTTTCCTAGTTTTTCTCCATCAATCTTGTGGGATATTCATCACAATTAAAGTATAGTTCTTCATCCTTGAAATCTATTTTTTCAAGGAGTCAATTCGAATGATTTTCAAAGATGATCCAAAACATGAAATCTTCTAAATTGAATTCTAGCCATGGGTCTTTGCATAAAACGTTTTTGATAAATTATTTATGACTGGATTAGTGTTAATTGAATTATTTTACATCAGAATTCCTATGGACCCATGCAAATCATTAAATCTTAATTTTGGCTCTAATGTGGGTGATTTAATCATGAATTGATCTTATTGAATTCTTATATAGATTTCTTTGTGCTATTGAATGATGTAAGAATTATATTGGATTGATGTATAAGATATCTTAGATTTATGAATTTATATTGAATTGATTTAGATTCATTGAGTATTATGATTTTTGTATTGAACTGATCGTCATGGCCATGGGTAAGGGTCTTTTGGTATTGTATTCGATGATTTAGCTATGGATTGAAGTGGTGAGAATGTATTGGTTGTACGATGCCCTCATTCTCTTTATATTATGTAAATTAGATTTTGACTTATTTTGTGACTGGAATGATCTACTTATGGCGGCGGTGTTATGTGTTATAATTGTGAATAATGTGGCCTCGTCGGTTTTACCTTATTTTATGATGAACATGGCCTTGTTGGGAAAAATACTTGAGATATTATGATGATTGACGTAGTTGACTTATGTAAAGTATGATCTTATATATCTACTTGTGATTAAGGTGATAACATGTATTCTTCTATTGATGTTATTAGGTGATCATGTTAAACTATGACTATGTCCTTATGTGTGTAGTCTTAGAATTAATGCATGACACTTCCTATTTGGTTATTGATTCTTATGATGACTATATTGAAGGTTCTATTGTAGTATATAGGGTGACCAATAGTTGACTTGGTTGTACCTATGTGCTTATTGACATGATATACTATATGCGATAAAGTGAAGAGTTATTGTGTCTTGTTTAGGTAGACTTAAGTTCCTTTTCTTGATGCATGAATGATATGTGAATATGAGATGTCTTGACTTAGGATGATAAATCCTCTTAGTCTTGTATGAATGAATGATACGTGACCTTGAACATAGTTAGATGGTCAACTTATGTGGAACCTTTTAGAAATAAGGTTAGGATAAGCTTGAAGTCAAAAGCCGCAATGGTATCCTTCTTGTGTGAGTGATGGACTTAGGAATGATTGGCTGAAACGGCATGAAATCATCCTTAGGAAAATCATTAAGCTATCCTCTTCGCCATTGTAAGGCAGCCCTAGGGGACCCCTTTGGTAGGATGAATGTGATTGGGTTATGAACTAGATATGGAACCCCTTCATGTGATCCTTCATGTAATTACTCTATGAGAACAAAGGCAAGCACCGAGTGAGTATGATATGTGAAGTAGCTCTATTTGTATTATGAGAATAGATGTCAAATAAACCTATTCTGTTCCTGAACCATGTGCCTATATGGGATGTGCCCAATTTCTGCCATTGGCAAGTAAAACACCCTCCATCAGAGTAGGTCACCACTCTGGATTCCATTCTTAGCTACCATGGTCTATGTCGGTTATTACCTATTCTCATCATATGGTATACCTACCAATAGTTGAGAAGTCTATGAAGTTTAGGTGGTGGTATCGGACGCGACCTAGACATTGCAACTTTACGTTTTGAAGATAACAGTTAGTGTGTCCCTAGGTCTTCTCCAAGACCATTACTTGAATTTCCATTGTGATGAGTGCCTCTTAAATGAACTAATGAAGTAATGACTTAAGATTAGAAAGCATGTAAATGAATGAGTACCCAATCTAGAGTGACTTTAAGGATTTCCTAGTTAAAGTGTGAAGGGGGCATAAAGGAGGATCTCATCATGTCTTGTCTATGGTAGTCTTAAGAATGACTCTAGCTAGGGGAGTTGGTTGATTTTAGTCTGATCTAAACATAGAAATTCTTAAGGATTATTTAGGTAACCTTGAAGAGGATGTATGGGCTTTTTGTTCTAGAATTACTTAAGTAAGTCTTTTATATCCTTGGTAAGGAGAATGTCATATTATACATGTTATGTGTTTTGGTGCATTATAAGTGTATTCGTCTCATTATAAGTAGTACCGAGGATCATTTTGGCATTCTTAGAGAGGGTGTATGGGCGGTCTCTCTTTGTATTACTTAAATGAGTCTTAGGATAGCTTTTAGTGAGAAGGATGCATATTAATTGGATTCATTGTAACATTAAAATAGGTCACTGTAATGTTGAAGTAGTTCACTGTAACATTGTTTTAATTCACTGTGATGTTCCTTAAATTGTGATTAAATGCTTATGTGTTATCTTATGTGTTTCTAAGGTGTTAAATGTTGTTCTTAGGCTTATTCTATGATGTTTTAATCAAAAAGGGCATATTTTCATTAAATGTCCATTATCATGATTTTTATGCATTAACCCATACTTAGTACATGTGCTTGTACTAATTCCATATTTTATCTATCTCTAAAGTAATTCATAGGTGGAGGTGTATTTGGGAGCGAAGCTTGGATTATAGGGCTTTCAAGCAAGTTGAAGTATGTCCTTATTTAAATCGAGGGCATAGAGGTCTTTAGCGTTTCTTCATTTCGAAGCATTGTAATAGACTTAGTAGTATTATATTTTGATTGTATTTGCCGTGTCCCAAGTATCTTTTAAGTCTAAGATTTGGTGACATTAGACTTAGTATTTCCTTTTAGTTTATATGAAAGATATTTTGAAAAACTATTAGAATATTTGTGAAAAGTTTTAATTCCGCAGTACTTTTCATATATGTATACGAGATGAATGATGAGAAAGGACTTGTAAAAGACCTCCAACAGGTCAAGTACGCCGTGTTGTGGTATGAGAGTGCCTTATCTTCTAGAGTTTACGATCGGGTTGTGACAGTCTTGGTATCAGAGCATAGGTTATGAAAGTAGTCTTAGGAATCAAAAAGTCTCATCAAGTCATGTCTAGTAGAGTCTTGTTCATTGGTTGGAGTCGCGACACACCGATGAACCAGAGGCTATTGAACGATAGAGTTTATCTTATGTGCTACTCCTATGTCGTGTCGTAGAGTAAAATGTTATGAGTGTCATTTTCTTATGGGTTTTCGTTGTGTTTATAGGAAGATGAATACGAGGAGGACACCAACTAGGAGAGTTGATGAGAATGAGGTGAATGAGGAGATTTTTCCTCAAGTTGAACAAGTTGAGAAAGTTGTTCAAGATGCTCAAGGGGCTCAAGGTTCTAGGAATTCTCAACTCCATATTGTGGAAGGAGGTAATGATGTTCCGGTGGTTCTCCCTGAATTGACTAATGGGGAGATTAGAGAGACTTTGCTCGCTTTAGCCCGAGCCATGACTACTCATGTGAATAGGGTTATTGAGCCTGGAGTTAATGTTGTGGAGAGCACTATGACATCTAGATTGACAGAATTTTTGAGTATGAATCCTCCTTTCTTCCTTGGCTCTAAGGTAGGAGAGGATCCTCAAGAGTTTCTAGATGGTGTGTACAAGGTGTTGAGTGCCAGGGGGTGACTTCTAGGGAGAAGGCGGAGTTATCTTCATACCAATTGAGGGAGGTTGCTCATGTATGGTACATTCAATGGAAAGATAATAGGCCGGTTGAGTCGGGTCCCATAGAGTGGGAAGAGATTATGGAGGCTTTCTTAGGAAAGTATTTTCCCCGTGAGAGGAGGGAGGTGAAGGTTGAAGAGTTCATTAACCTCGGAAATATGAGTGTTTAGGAGTACTCTATGAAGTTCACTATGTTGTCTAGGCATGCTCCATTCTTGGTGTCTAACTCAAGGGATGAGATGAGTACGTTTGTGACGGGTGTTGCCGACCTTGTGAAACAAGAATGATGTACAGCCATACTCCATGATGATATGACTTTATCTAGACTCATGGTGTATGCTCAATCCATTGAGGAGTCTAAACTGGTAGGATTGCAAGAAACTTGAAGAGGAGTGGATCTAGTGACCAAAGAAAACCGAGGTTCAAGAAGAAGATTTCTAATCAAGATGAATCTAGGGGTTCTAAGGTGAAACTTGAGAAGGGCAGTGGTTCTCAAAATGGTAAGCCTACTTGTGTCACTTGTGGAAAGAGGCACTATGGGAATTTGTAGTTGGTACCAGAAATTGCTTTGGTTGTGGTGAGGACGGACACAAGATGAGGGATTTTACTTCTATTGCTTCTAGAGGAAAGGAAGGTAAGCAAGTTCCTCCAAGTGTTCCGGGTGGTGATGCTCCATAGAAGAATAGTTTCTATGCACTCCGGTATAGGGAAGCAAAAGTGGCTTCAGATGAGGAATGATGGTGATGGTAAGTTCTAGTATTCTCTTTTGTTTTATGAGTTCCTTCTAAGTAGGGGAGTATGGTTAGTAGAAGAGCTAGATGATCATAGTAGCATGTTGCATGGGCATTGTGTTGAGGAGTCTTGTGGAATTGAATTTCATTGATTCCTTGCATTGTGCATTTTATGAAGTTATGATTATGTTGTAAAATGTGTTTATATGTTTTTATATTGCATATTAGAGTGTTTCTATCATCAATTGTCTAAATGTTGCATTTTTGGAATTTTGAAGCGTGTTCACTGTAATGCCTTGTAACTTACTGTAAGATTTTTGAAAAATTGACTAATTGATTCTTTGGTTTCAAATTGTTGTAATATGGATAGAAATGATGTATATTAGTATGAAAATTAATGTAAAAGGAGTTCTTGCTATTTGGAATGAAGAATGTGAGTCGCATGGCATAATGAGTTGTAGAATGAGTTTCTAGCTTCTTGTTGTGTTGTGATTCTCTTTATTATGTGAAATTGATATTTTCTCCTAGATTGTGTATGGTATAACGTGTAATGTGGTATGGTTATGAGTTGTTAACTGAATGGTTGGTCTTGAAAGTGTCCGGAGAGTGGCAAGTGCCATTCGAGGACGAATGTTTCCTAGTGGGGGAGTATTGTTACACCCTCAAAATGACTTGGGTGAAACTAGAGACTAAAATGTTTTTCATGAGGTTCTAAGGTCCTAAAATTGTTTATATTGTGGTAATGACTCAGTGTCTAATGATTTAGGTGAATTGGAAATCAAACGTCAAGGGACGACCAAGGCGTTCAACGACTAAGTCCCCTGTATACCTCGTGTGTTTTTATGTGTGTCATGAGATTATGAGGTAGTTATATAAGTAATAATAGTGTTTATAGGTAGTGTATCATGTTTGGAGTTCAAACGTCCAAGACGTTTGAAAGTTTTGCCTTGAAAACGTGCTTGTGTGTCTCAGTGTGTTTCGTCATGTTTCATGTGTTGTTTTGAGTTCAAATTGATGTGAGAGGTTCCTAACATGTATATGAGAGTAATTAAGGTAAAAATGTCTGGGAACCCCCCCCCCCCCCGAGGACGGACGAAATGGTCATAGAGGAGGACCCAAGCCTTGGGCTAGCAAGCTGCCCAAGGCAGCAACATTTGTTCATTGGGGAAACCAGTCCACGTCACAGACTTGGTCCAACAAGAGCCAAAAATATTCTCCACGTCGCGGACACATGGCAGACTCCACTGGTTTAAGAATGAATTCCAAAAATGATACGGGAATAGCTCCGCGTCGCTTACTTCTTTCCCTACAATAATTTTGGAAATTTAAGTTGAGTTTGAATTGGTTAAAAGATCCTATAAGTTCAGGGGTCTTTTGGGTATATTAGGGGGTAAATATTGGCGGTTATTAGACCTTTTTAAACCCCAATTCACCCTTCAAATCACAACCCTTAAGTCCAAAACAAAATATCTCGATTGTTTCTCTCCACAAACCTCCGTTGATGAAGTTTTGAAGATCCAAGGAAGAAGATAGATTTTTTTTAGTTTTTATCCATCAATCTTGTGGGCTTTTCATCACAATTAAGGTATGGTTCTTCATCCTTGAAATCTATTTCTTCAAGGATTCAATTTGAATGATTTCCAAAGATGATCAAAAACATGAAATCATCTAAATTGAATTCCAGCCATGGGTCTTTGCATAAAACATTTTAGTTCAATGATTTATGACTGGATTAGTGTTAATTAAATGATTTTACGTCAGAATTCCTATGGACCCATGCAAATCATGAAATCTTAATTTTGGCTCTAATGTGGGTGATTTGATCATGGCTTGATCTTATTGAATTCTTATGTAGATTTCTTTGTGCTATTGAATGATGTAACAATTATATTGGATTGATGTATAGGTTGTCTTAGATTTATGAATTTATATTGAATTGATTTGTATTCATTGAGTATTATGATTTTTGTATTGAATTGATCATCATGGCCATGGGTAAGGGCCTTTTGGTATTGTATTGGATGATTTAGCTATGGATTGAAGTGGTCAGAATGGATTGGTGGTACGCTGACCTAATTTTCTTTATATTAAGTAAATTAGGTCTTAAATTATGTTGTGATTGGAATGTTCCACTTATGGTGGCGGTTTTATGTGTTATAATTATGAATTATGTGGCCTCGTCGGTGTTACCTTATTTATTATGATGGTCATGGCCTTGTCGGCAAAACTACTTGAGATATTATGATGATTGATGTAGTTGACTTGTGTGAAGTATGATCTTATCTATCTACTTGTGATTAAGGTGATAACATGTGTCCTTCTATTGATGTTATTAAGGTGATCATGTTAGACAATGACTATGTCCTTATGTGTGTAGTCTTAGAGTTGATGCATGATACTTCTTATTTGGTTATTGAGCCTTATAATGATTGTATTGAAGGTTCTATAGTAGTATATAGGATGACCTATAGTTGACTTGGTTGTACCTATGTGCTTCTTGACATGATATACTATATGTGATAAAGTGAAGAGTTAATTTGTCTTGTTTAGGTAGACTTAAGTCCTTCTCCTTGATGCATGAGTGATATGTGAATATGAGATGTCTTGACTTACGATGATAAACCTTCTTAGTCTTTTATGAATGAATGATACGTGGCCTTGAACATAGTGAGATCGTCAACTTATGTGGAACCTTTGAGAAAGAAGGTTAAGATAGGCTTGAAGTCGGAAGTCGTAATGGTATCATTTTATTGTAAGTTATGGACTTAGGAATGATTGGCTGAAACGGCATGAAATAATTCTTAGTAAATTCATTAAGCTATCCTCTTCGCCATTGTAAGGCAGTCCTGGAGGACCTCTTTGGTAGGGTGAATGTGATTTGATTATGAACTAGATATGGAACCCCTTCATGTGAATTAGTCTATGAGAACAAAGGCTAGTACCGAGTGAGTATGATTTGGGAAGTAGATCTTTTTGTATTATGAGAATAGATGACAAAGAAACGCATTATATTCCCGAACCATGTGGCTACATGGGATGTGTCCAAGTTCTGCCATTGGCAAGTAAAACTCCCTCCATCGGAGTAGGTCACCACTCCGGATTCCATGCTTAGCTACCATGGTCTATGTCGATTATTGCCTATTCTCATCATATGGGATACCTACTAGTAGTTGAGAAGTCTATGAAGTTTAGGTGGTGGTATGGGACGCTACCTACACATTGCACCTTTAGGTTTTGAAGATAATAGTTAGTGAGTCCCTAGGTCTTCTCCAAGACCATTACTTGAATTTCCTTTGTCATGAGTGCCTCTTAAATGAACTAACAAAGTAGTAAATTAAGATTAGAAACCACGTAAATGAATGACTACCAAATCTAGAGTGACTTTAAGGATTTTCTAGTTAAAGTGTGAAGGGGGCATAAAGGATGATCTCTTCATGTCTTATCTAGGGAAGTCTTAAAAATGACTCTATTTATGGGAATTGGTTGATACCTTAGGAATGATCTAAGATTAGGAAGTCTTAAGGATTATTTTGTAAACTTGAATAGGGTGTATGGGTGTTCTGTTCTAGAATTACTTAAGTAAGTCTTTTGATATCCTTGGTAAGGAGTATGTCATATTATACATGTTATGTGTTTTGGTGTATTATAAGTTCATTATAAGTAGTCCCTAGGACCATTAAGGAATGCTTAGAGAGGGTGTATGGGTGGTCTCTCTTTGTATTACTTAAGGGAGTTTTAGGATAGCTTTTAGTGAGAAGGATGCATGTTAATTGGATTCACTGTAACATTAAAATAGTTCACTGTAATGTTAAAGTAGTTCACTGTAACATTATCTTAATTCACGGTGATGTTCCTTAAATTGTGATTAAATGCTCATGTGTTATCTTATGTGTGTTTCTAAGGTGTTAAATGTTGTTCTTATGCTTATATTATGATATTTTAATAAAAAAGAGCATATTTCCATTAAATGTCCGTTATTACGTTTTTTATGGATTAAGCCATACTTAGTACATGTGTTTGTACTAATTCCATATTTTATCTATCTCAAAAGTGATTCAACGGTGAATGTGTATATTTGGGAGCGAATCATGGATTATTCGATCTTTCAAGCAAGTTGACATATGTCCTTATTTGACTCGAAGGCATAGATGTCTGTAGAGTTTCTTTATTTCGAAGCATTGTTATAGACTTAGTAGTATTATATTTCGATTGTATGGGTCGTGTCCCAAGTATGTTTTTGAGTCTATGATTTGATGACATGAGACTTAGTATTTCTTTTAGTTTATATGAAAGATATTTTGAAAGACTATTAGAATGTTTGTGAAAAGTTTTAATTCCGCACTACTTTTCATATATGTATATGCGATGAATGATGCGAAAGGGCTTGTACAAGACCTCCGAGAGGTCAAGTACACCGTGTTGTGATATGAGAGTACCTTATATTTTAGGGTGTTCTCTCGGGTCGTGACATGATTTCTTGGGAGGGATAATGTCTCAAGGATCCAGGGAGAAAAGGTGAGCTTCGATGTTTATTGTGGTTTTGTGACTAGATGAGTATATTTTTAACACTTCGGAAATGCTATGACTTAGACTAGGGATTAGCCTATTTAATGATAGTTAAAAATATGTCTCCAGACCTATATTAATGTAATAAGTTCATTTAGAAAAGGTAAGAGCCAAAACGACAAAGAAAGACCTTGACGTCCGGAAATTAGCTAATTCGAACTAGTTGACATCCCTATGTTTGGTGAAGGTTTAGAAGTGTAAAATTGTGTCTAAGACTTGTAAAAAGACCTTGTATAGGTAGTATGTAGTATAAAGTGTCAAAAAATTCCGTAACGACACCCCAAGGACCACCCGAATGGTCCTTGAGGAGGACCCAAACATGGGGGAGCAGGCAGGTTTTGTGGAACTGTTGCGCGACACACAGCGCACACGAGGCACTCTGCCTGAAGAAATGGTAGGCAGCTTCGCGACGCGAGGCTGACATGACATTCACATCCTCGACCCGAAAATTCAGAAAACGAATGGGAATTGGCCCCGCGACGCGCAGCCTTTTCCCAGATTCGTTTAAGTCTTATTTTTAGTAATTTAATTGGGAGGACCCAATATACCTTACCAGAGGTATGATGGCTTGTTGGCGTGATCACTAAACTGGTGCCCACGGAGGAGACTTACAACCTACTTGGCTAGTAGTTATTGGATTATTTGGGTACGCTGAACCCTAGTCCAACTTGGTATTATGATTCTCCCAATGAATTAAGTAGTTAACTGATTATGACAGAGTTTCTGTAAATACTGGATAGCTCAATCTGAACATGCAATCTGAGAATGCAACAATTAATCTTGTAATGATGTATTAATAACTGAGGCATGTATAACTAAATAACTGAAATATCTAGCATACTATGAGTAATTCAAGAACTAAAGAAATGCATAGCTAGGTTCAGAAAATCATGCAATAAATTGAGTAATATATGGTAATTTGATTTAGAACATGTTAATCACTAATTCATGATGATCTGCAATAATTTTATAAACCCTAGGTCTATTCTTAATAAGGGAATAAAGAAATTGACTGAATTCTAGGGACCTTTTGGGAGAAAGGAACCCACTAGTGAAATCCCACATAACTTGTGCTTAATTCCACGGAGAAATCTTTAGCTTTTGGGGCAGGAACTGATGGAATCTTCATTCATTCTTGAACTAGGGTGCTTGACCTTTTTCTCCTCTCTTGCTTCTAATTTTCTAAGTTGTGATTAGTTATTTGACTTAGGTATGTTTTAGTTATGTTTCTAGGCTTAAACCAACTAAAAACTCATGATTTAGGGTATAAACGACGTAGCTTAGGGTCCAAACAAACAAGAAATATACCAAAAGACCCCTGACTTAAACAATATCAGAATCACTGACAAAGTAGACTGATGGACCGTAAATCAACTGACAGTTAATACTGGTCAACCATCGTTTATGATTGAGAGCTCAAAGTCAGCTAGCGAATCGACAGAGTCGACTTACGTACCATAAGTTTATTGACGGTCTGTACTGGTAGATAGTCGTTTGTGACTGAGAATTCAAAGTTGATTGGCCCATCGATAGAGTCGACTGATAGACCGTAAGTCGATTGACGTTTTGTACTGGTCAACCGTCGTTTCCGACTGAGAATTAGGAGTTTACATGTCAATTGACGTAGTTGACTGACGGTCCGTACAAGTCAACCATCATTCGCGACTGAGAAATGAGAATGCAACTCTTATTTCTCAATCGCGAATGACGGTTGACTGTCCCATTGATGGGTTCAAATGACGGTCCGTACTTGGCTCCATCACTGGCACCTGCAACTTCTGAAAATCTATATTTTTGGTCTATTTGGGTACGGGGTGTTACATTATCTCTCCCTTGGGACCATTCTTCCTTTGAATGAAAACTAATCTAGCTGAAAGGGAGGGAGAGGGATGTAATCCCTACCTCTAAAAATTGAGAACTGAATTTCTGACTGAACTGAGTTCCAAGAATATGCAAATACGCTGAAAATGCAAGTACAAACTGAGGGAACATGATTCTAAGACTGAATTCATGCATGAACGACTGAAAAAACTAAAGAGGAACTATTACCTCAAGCCGGAGTGGAATTAGAAGGAAAGAGGTTAGGATACTTGGATTTCATGCGTAACGACCCGCAAGTACACCCTAGAAGTTAGGAAAACCCTTAAGTCGGAACAAGTAGTATTAGAGCTTTCGAAGGTCTTGTACTAGCCTCTTAGCTATCATTCATTACATAAGACATGAAAAGTAGTGCGGAATTAAAACTTTTCACGATAAATAATAATAAGGAAAACATATTTTATAAATACTAAAGATAGTCTCATCAGCACAAGCCAACTTAAAGACACAACATAATTATCTTAGGCTTACGACCCTTTACATTTAAAGGAATGCATAAATAGTCTTATACAATTCTTACAGAAGAACTTAAAGAAACATAGACTATGCCCTCGAATATATGAGGGCATACTTAGTCTTGAGAGAGTCGATTCCCAAGTTTGCCTTTTAACCTTCAATTTGCCTCCAACCTATACTTATAAAGTATAGAAAAGTATGGGGTTAGTACAAACATTGTACTAAGTATGACATTATGCAAAATCGTGCAAAAAGGGACAATTTATTTGAATCATACAAGTCATGCTATTTTGATAAATAACTTCATGTATTAAGTTACAAACATCATATAGTATCATTATTTAGCACATAAGGTGAAACTTCAATTTTTCTTAACATAGGAGCATGCTTACAGTAAACGTAAAGATCACACATGCACTACTCCTATCCTAAGTTATCCTAAGGCTCCCTAAGTAAAACATAAGGAGATCGGCAATACAATCTCCTCAATACCTACTTAAGAGATCCTTAAGACTAATAAGGATAAACATACTTCATTTCATTTATACAAGTCACCATTCAATATCAAAGACACTATAGAAACATACAGATAAACTTCACATAAGAACCATCCTCTAAGGAAACCCCCAATTTACACTTGGTACAATGTGAAAGTAGTATCCCATACTACCACTTCAACTTAGTGCTCCTTAAGAATAACCTTAGAATAGGCACATCACATTCATCACATAATAAGCTTTCATCATACAAGTCATAACATCAACATGCTTCCTTAACGTTAAACATAAAGTCACATTGCTTTCATTTGCATCATATCCTGACCCATTCATACATATCATATAAACACACACCAAGACTTCCTCCAAATGTCTACTTGTGCAATGGATATGTAGCGTCTCATTCCAGTATCTACCCTAAGTAGTACACCATAAAGAAGACTTAGTTCATTTACATACATTTGTAGTGGCTAACTTTAACCGACATAGATCATGAGATCTAGACACGGAATCCCGATATTAACCCCTACCGAACGAGGGATCCTTACTTGCCTAAGGTAAGGTAATATTATGTAACCTTTACATGGATTGTCCAATAGCTACACTTTTGCGGGCGCTAGTTAAGGGATAAGAAGATTGCTACTAAGTAAATAATTCTCAACTAACAAGGACAACCCGTCTCAAGAGGTACATTGGATACAACATCTCTACTCACGAAGTGTACCCACCACTTCTTCAAATCCTCTCGGTGCTAAGCATTACTCCCCCACGGAGTCATACACATTCATTGACTATATATTAAGAGATAACTATAGAACACCACATCTCAACTCATGAAGTGTATCGAACCTCCAACCTATCTTTAGAAAGCTCATCGGAAATAGTGAGGTTTCTACTAAACACTTCATCTCAACTCACGAAGAGTGTTCACCCCAAAATCCCCCTTTTTCATACTTAGGAATAGTAGGGATGGTCTAGACACTTCTACTCTACTCATGAATAGTGTCCACCCTATAATCCCCCATTTTCATTCATTGACTTAATTCATGGAATCAAGTGTGTGTGTGTGAGTACATGTGAGCAAACCTTTCACATAATCGCCCTTATTCATAACATTGACTTCTAGACATGCTCACACCCACATTTATCACAATTTACACATTATCATACTTCACATATCAAATACATACTTCATTTAGATATAAACCCTTTCAGATACTCATTTAAACCTTCTAATACATACCATGCATATACATATCGAAATAATCACTTCACTATACAGATCATGCCTTCAAGGCCAATTTCACAATACATATATAACTTCATATACTTCAAGTAAACAGAGGCACCAAAGGTGGACCATACCACTCAAGAGTTTCTTCAATATAACCTAACCAAGATAGAAGAGCTTACCCTTCATCAAAGACTTTTCCACCTTTCCTCAATATTTCATCACAAACATCATAATAAATCATAATAGGGAAGTAGCTAATCACAACATAATATAGAAGAAACCATAGTTCTAACATTATCAAAATATGCACATTAAACCCACTTCATAAGCCAAAAGTTGAGAAATTGGATTGAGCATGGGGTCATTGAGTTTTAAATATTAAAATCATCAACTAACATTGAAAAATATCATAATACATTTACTAAAACGTTTTCATGCAAGACCCATGCTTAGCGTTCAAAATAGAAGGATTTAGAGTTTGAAAACCCTTTTTGAAAAGTCTTTAAATGGGATCCTTGAATGAAGGAAGAGTCAAATATGAACTACCATACCTAAATATGAAGAAACCCAAATTTGGTGAAGAAACTTGAAGAATTTGGTCTTCTTTAATGGATCTTGAAGCTTCTTGAAAATGGAGGTTTTTGGAGAAAGGTTTTGTAGAGATTATTTACTTGAGCTTTAGGGTTTGAATTATTGGGTGAAATGAGGTTTAAAGTGGCCTAATATAGTCCACAAATGATCTCCAAAATTACCAAAAGACCCCTACACCAATTGGACCCTTTTCAAAAATCTAATTTGACTTAAAAACAACGCGGCAAAATTTGGGATTTGGCAGCGCGTCGCGGAGGCAGCTGTTGATTCTTGACTTTTAGCATTTTGAGGCAGTGAGCCTCGTGCCACTTGCATGACGCATAGGAGAATTCAGTGCCAGGCGCGCGATACGAGGCTGGATTCAAATCCTGGCCCTGCACGCTGCCTTGGGCATCTCCTTTGTCCCACGTTTGAATCCTCCTTGGGGGCCCTTTGGGTGGTCCCCGAGGAGTTGTACCCAAATGTTTTGACCCTTCTTACATCCCTCTAGGTACTAGGGTAATCCCCACTTGTTTTAGACACCAAACACTACCTATAAGGATGCACCAAAATCAAGGACACACTAGCACATTCCAAGGCACACATTCTGAACGTCATGGACATCTTAGACGTTTGACTTCCAAACTTCACAAACTGACTTATATTGATAAAATACATCATTTTAAATCATTATTAACTCATGGAATACATGTGAATCTCTACTTTGACCTGTTTCATCATTAGGGTCATTACATTGTGGCTGCTTCTGCTTCCCAAGTAGCTCCCTCTACGTACTGACTCCTCCACAAAATCTTTACTAAAGCGACTTATTTGTTTCTCAACCTTCTAACCTGAAGGTCAAGGATATCAATTGGTACATTCTCATAAGAAAGTTTATCTTTCACAGCCACACTCTCCAATGGCACTACGGAGGCTGGATCACCCACCCACTTCTTCAAAAGTGAGATATGGAAGACCGGATGCACTCCTACTAATTATACTGGAAACTCTTACTCATATGCCACTTTTACAACCATTTTAAAGATCTTATAAGGGCCTACATATCTAGGACTGAGCTTCTCTTTCTTTCCAAATCTCATCACCCCCTTCATAGGTGGCACTTTCAAGAAAACCCAATCATCAAATTGGAAATCCAGTTCCCTTCTTCTTACATCTGCATAATATTTCTGACTTGGAAATCCAGTTCCCTTCTTCTTACATCTGCATAAGATTTCTGACGACTCAGGGCTGTCTTAAGTCTATCTCTATTGAGTTGCACTTTATCCATCGCATAATGGACTGAATCTGGTCCTATCGAGGCTGCTTCACCTACTTCAAAACAACCAACATGAGATCTACATATACGCCCATATAGTGCCTTATAATGGGCTATCTGAATGATGGAATGGTAGCTATTGTTGTAGGTGAACTCAATAAGAAGAAGTTGATCATCCCTACTACCCTTTAAATCGATCACACAATCTCTCAACATATCTTCTAAGTCTGAATGGTACGCTCTGCCTGTCCATTCGTCTGCGGATGAAATGTTGTGTTAAGGTTAACTTGAGTACCAAGACCCTTCTGAAATGACTTCCAGAAATGAGAGGTAAACTAAGGACCTCTATCAGAGTTAATACACAAAGGAACCCCATGCAACCTCACAATTTCATTAATATAAAGCTTGTCATAGTCCTCCGCCAAATCTGCAGTCTTGACCACCAAAAAGCGAGAAGACTTAGTCATCCTATCAACTACCACCCAAATAGGGTCATGTTGTATGCGAGTACGAGGTAACCTTGTGATGAAATCCATATTAGTTACTTCCAACTTCCAAGTAGGAATGTCGATCTCTTGAGTCATACCCGTGGTTTCTGATGTTCTATCTTGACTTGCTGGAAATTGGGATACTTACTCATAAAATCTGCTATATCCCTGTTCATGTCATTCCACCAATATACTTCCCGTAGATCGCGGTACATCATAGTGGCACCTAGATGTACAGAATATCAAGAGTTACGGCCTTCTACAATAGTATGTTGTCTCAACTCACCCACATCAGGTACAGTCAATATACGTAGGTAACGTAGTACATCATCTACCCCTTGGGAGAAAACCTCCACTCTTTGATTGGGACTGCACCCTTAAGTTCAAGCAAGATTGGATTACTGTCCTGCTTTCTTTAACCTTCACTACCAAAGAAGATTTTTCCCCATTCTGAACTGTTACATCATTGTCTGATATGCTCATAAGGAGAACACCCAAGCGAGCAAGCGTGTGAACATCATTCTCTAGAAAAACAAATTATTCCTCAACATGGGCTCCACTACCCAGAGATAGTCTGCTAAAGAGCATCTTCTGCTACATTCATCTTACTAGGATGGTAATGAACACTCATATCATAATCCTTAAGGAACTCAAGCTAGCTTCTTTGTCGAAGATTTAATTCTTTCTAGGTGTACACATATTGAAGGCCTTTATGGTAATTGAACACAGCTACACGAACACCATACAAGTAGTGTCTCCAGATCTTGAGTGCAAAAAGCAATGCTGCAAGCTCGAGTTCATTAGTTAGATAATTATTCTCATGCACCTTAAGTTGTCTAAAAGCATAAGCTATAACCTTATCTCGCTGCACCAACACACAACCTAGGTCAACTCTGGATGCATCGCAATAGATAATATAACAATTTGAACCCTCTAGTAGAGTCAAGATATGAGTTGTAGTCAATCTATTTTTCAATTCTGCAAAGCTTTTCTCACAATCATCTGACCATCAAAACTTGACCATTTTCTAAGTCAACTTAGTCAATGGTGCGACTATGGATGAAAATCCTTCCACAGACCTTCTATACAACCCGCTATACCTAGGAAACTTCTGATATTTGTAGCAGAGGTAGGTATGTGCCATTGTTTCGCTGCTTCTATCTTCTTCAAATCCACTCGGATCCCCTCACTAGATACAATGTGACCAATAAAAGCAATGGATTGTAACCAAAACTCACATTTGCTAAACATAGTAAATAACTTGCGATCTTTGAGAGTCTGCAGAACAACTCTAAAATGACTCGCATGTTCTTTCTCATTCCTAGAGTAAATGAGTATATCAACAATAAAGACGATAAATAACAAGTCCAAGTACTATTTGAACACTCTGCTCATCAAATCCATGAAAGTTGAAGGATCATTGGTTAGTCCAAACGACATAAGTGCACATTCATAATGCCAATACCGAGTTCTGAAGGCTATTTTCGGAATATGACTATCTCTAAATCATAGCAGATGATAACCTGATCTGAGGTCTATCTTTGAGTAATGTCTAGCACCCTAAAGTTTGTCAAACAATTCATTAATCCTGGGGATGGATACTTATTCTTGACTGTGACCTTGGTCAATTGTCTATAGTCAATGCACATCTGAGAGAACCATCTTTCTTCTTTACGAACAACACTGGTGCACGCCATGGTGAAATACTAGTTCTGATGAAGCCCTTATCTAGAAGGTCTTTCAACTGCCTTTTCAATTCCTTAAGCATAGCTGGAGCCATTCGATAAGGAGGAATAGAAACAGGCTGGGTATATTGAAGGAGATGTATTACAAAGTAAATTTCCCTTTCAAGAGGAACTCCAAAAAGATTTTCTGGAAACACTTATGCAAACTCATTGACTACTGAAATTGACACAAGAGTTGGGGTTTCATATCTAGAATCCTCAACCTGAACTAGATGGTAGATATAACCTTTAGAGATCATCTTTCTGGCCTTAAGGTATGAAATGAATCAACCCATAGGCGCTAAGCTACTACCCTTCCATTCTCAGATTGGTTTGTTCGGAAACTAAAGATGAACAATCTTAAATCTACAATCGACTGAGGCATAAAATTAGTGTAGCCAATCACTGTCTAGAATGACATCGATGTCTACCATTTCTTACTCTACAAGATCTGCTAAGGTGACTTTCTAAGAGACTGTGACATGGAAATTTCTGTATACCCGTCTAGCTATAACTGGTCACCAACTGGAGTAGAAACTGACAAGGTTCTGGGAGAGTTGTTTTATTAACATCAAACTTGAATGCTATAAAGAGAGTTACAGAGGTAAGAGTAGCTCCTGGATCTTTCCAATAAGTGTACCATGCGTGAGTCACATCCTTACACTGGTAGGATTCCAACTCAACCATACCATTACCAATCACTTACATCACTCTAAAGATTTTCTTAACCTCATCAATGAAGTTTTGTGGGTCATCATCAACTTGTCACCCTAAAAACCCAAGAGGATTCATCATAAGAAAATCTCAAACTCTAGTTGCCACTGATCAATCATTTCAATTAGTAGGAAGTGGAATCTGCTGATTGTTCTGGTATGTCATACTTTGAGCCAAAAGAAGAATCGCATTCCAAAACTCTGTGATCGAAACCTTATGGTCTTGGACTAGAAGAACTGCGTTATCATTGCGTTCAATAACATTCAATACGTAAGTTTAACGTAGAGGCATGATCTTAAGCACATATTTGTGGTTTAGAGAGGAGATCATACATTACCACGATAAGAATATAAAGAAAGTGAAGTTTTCCTAAAGCACTTTGTAGCCTCCCTCTTATTAGATGTGGTGCACTTCACAGCCATGAAAAGGACTCTACTTAGTGCGGCTTTTAAGACATCCTAGGACTCTTAAGCCTAGTGCTCTGATACCAAGTTTGTCACGCCCCGAGCTACCCCTTGAGACACGAACACAGGACATAGGACCACAAGTGATCCCAAGATAACCCTGCTGGCATGATTATGAGCATACTAAAGACAATAAACTGGTGCGGAAGTTAAATCATAATTAAAATGAAAAGATGGGGAATACATATGGATATATGAAAACTAAAAAGTTTAATACAAAAAAGATATTAACTCAATACTAAGTTGAAACTAACTGCATCTGAAAATATTCTGTAACTGACTAGAATGTTGGGACAAGCCCCAGCTAAGTCTAGCAAAACTGAACCTAAAGGACTAAAAATACTGAAATAAACTCATGACTATTGTCCTAAAAAATAAGGACTCACCACTAATTTTGTTGAACTTGAGATCGAGAACCGATCTAAGCGTGATCTGGATACTAAGAACCTGAACCTACATCACGAGAAGATGTAGCACACGTATGCGTTAGTACTTGAAAGGTACTAAGCATGCATAATAGAGTAAAGCTGAAATAATACATAACTGAACAAAGCAGTAAAGCAATGATATAATCTGAACAGATATAGTGTAACAACCCAAAAAATGACTATGCTAAGTAATGTCTAACGTATCTAGAATGCCTAGATTAGATCGGGTTCACACGAATTGATGCGCGTAAAACCAGACCTCTGAACCTCTGCAATAACCAAGCCAACTAACTTGGTGAGTTAGTTGAGCTAGGAAAGGTTGGGTCCAGCCATGTAGGGCACCCGAATATGAAGATTTACCCGGATGAGTCTTAACCAGACTTAAAAAGGGGTAATCTTAAGTTTGGAGGGTCTAGGGGTAAAATGGTCTTTTCCAGGCTAAGGGTAGTATTGTAATTACTCTAAATATTTAATTAATTAATTAATTAATATGGTGGAGGGGCAATTCGGGTAGAGGTTGCCAAATTTGTCCCTTTAAGCAAAATCTAGCTCCACCCGGGTTCGAGCCTTGGTGGAAGCAAGGATTAAATTGATTTAATTTTATTAAGCAAATTAGTTGAATTAATTAATATTTAAAAATCTGGTTTAAATAAGGGAAAAATCAGATTTTTAATTAAAAAATAATAATAATAAAATTAATAAATAATGAGGAGTCCTAGTTTGACTTAGTCTCCACCTAACTCTCTTAATCCTAATCATAATCCTAATACTCTCATTCTCACGTCTCTCACTCTCATTCTCTCGTCTCTCACTCTCATTCTCACATTTTTTATCATTAAAATAACTAAAAATAATAGTTCTTCACCCTTAGAGAACTTACACACAAAAACTCAAACAAAAAACTAAGCTAAAAACGAAAATCAACAACAAGTTCTTGACGAGATTGTGCTTGAAGTTTCAGTGGTGAGGCTTGGTTTCATGGTAAATTGGCAGCATTTAAACAAGTTTTGACCGAAATTAAGGTATGAGTTTTCTTCTCTCTTGGTCCCTTTCCCAAGAGACCCTTAATGTTCAGTTCAAATTACGATTGAAATAGTGAGGTTGTCCCCGTTGCATGCCCCTGTCATTTGATCCTCTGAACGATTCAAAGCATGCGTTGGTATGTCTTCTGGTAGATAAATGTTAGGTCTGGTTGTGATTATGTGTTGAATGTGTGGTAGGAAATCATGTAAAGGATGAAAAATATATTCTGGAAAAATGTATAAAGTTGACTGTTTTGAGCATGTGTGCGCTGAAAATTTGAGTATGTTTGCTGCCTGAAATTTGTATGTTAAATGTTATGTTTTACGTGTGTAAAAATGCTAAAAACGTGATGTTCATAAAAGGTTAAGGTGACAGACTGAATGTTACTCAAAATGCTACAAAAAATCAACAAAAGAATGAGAGAAAAATGGATTGGAAGAGACCAAATTTCCAGCTCGCTGCAAATTTGTATTCTCGGCCAAAATGACTAATTTAAAAAAAAAATTAAAAATTGTGAGGTCATTGAGAATTGAACCCAAGACCTCACCAAATGTAAATTACATATAAATTTCATAAAAAATTAAAGGAAAAATAAATGTGGAGAGTGGGAATTGAACCCCCAACCTCTTGAATGGATGAGAGAGTTAGGAGAAAAATAAAGGAGAAAAATAAGTGTGGAGAGTGGGGATTGAACCCCCAACCTCTTGAATGGATGAGAGACTTAGGAGAAAAATAAATGTGGAGAGTGGGGATTGAAACCCCAACCTCTTGAATGGATGAGAGAGTTAGGAGAAAAATAAAGGACAAAAACAAATGTGGAGAGAGGGGATTGAACCCACAACCTCTTTAATAGATGAGAGAGTTAGAAGAAAAATAAAGGAGAAATATAAAATGAGGCTAATGGGGATTGAACCCACAACCTCTTGGATAGGTGAGAAAGTTAAAAGATAAATTGAGAGAAAGAGAATGATCTTGTGGGGGATTGATCCCACAACCTCCTTGCTTTAAAACGAAAAAGGAGAGGAGAATAAGAAAGAAATATTATGGGGTTGTTGGGAATCTAACTAGGGTCTCCCAAATCTGAAAAATGCAATTATCAAGTTTAAAATAAGATTAAGTGTTGTCCAAGGGATGCGAAATCGGGTTCCCTTGCCCAATTCCGTATTGACACGTAAGTCATACGTAAGTAAATATTTAATGACTGCTTCCTCTAAAGATCGAAACCAATATCTTGGCATATCTGTAAGATGCATAAGACTTGTACCACTTAATCTTGGGTAAACATGAATCACTTAGACAAACTATGAATAAAGCCTCATGGCTTGTATGTGTGGACTCGTAAGTCCATCATACGTTTAAAAGTAAGTGAGCCTAATATGTATGTGATGAAATGATGTAACCATAGAATGGTTAAGTAAGAGTGTGAAACACACTAAATGGCCAAGTGCATTGGCATATGATGAAATGAATATTCACGTGAAGGGGTGAGTAATTATGAAAAGCAAATGTGTTAAAGTTAATGAATGAGGTTACACTATGATAAGAGGCTAATGTGAAAGATGAGAGCAATCTCAGATGAGCCTAAGTAAATGTTACCAAAATGTACTCACCTATGAGAGTGTAAAGCTAATGAAGAGACCAGTCTCTATGAACACTCTAATGAAAGTATTGAAGTTAATGCATACTTAATACTAATGATGAGATGAGAAATCATCTATATGATGTCCTCATGCTAGAAGCCAGCTTCCATGATGTATGAGTTAAATGTAATGGAACTTTATACTGAGCACCGATAGACTAGTTATTAGCGGTGATGCCTTCTTTCGGGAAGGTCGGAGGTTCACGTAACTCTCATGAGATGAGACTGTTCGGCATGCCGGATATGGGTCTTCTTATATCTCCTAGTCTTTGAACCTATACTGTCAATATAGGGATCTAGCAGGGTTTGATTCCCTATATACGCTAGCATGTTTTGGTTCACTTTGGCCGGTGATTCCACCTCTTTTTGGTGTGGGGATTAAACACTGATTTCATGATGATCACATGATCTATGTCAGTTAAGGTTAAAGTTCCCAAAGAAAGAATGAGTCTAGCCTCAAAGAATACACATAATGAAATGAACGATACCAAAGGTGTTAGGATAGGATAATCAAGAGGTGAGCTAGACTTAAGTAATGACACTAGGTTATTCTTGGTCATTGCACAGCGAACCCGATGAGAGTCTTAAACTACATCCTAGGTATGACTGGTGGTTGCACTTGTATATGAAAGAATGAAAATGAAGTACGTATGAATGAATAAAGCAGACTTTGTGTTTGCTAAAGAAGGCTCCCTAGTTGAGGTCCCATATGTTTAACCCTCATTTTGGGAAGTCCTAATGTCAAGTCCATGATTCGAAGGTCTCATGGCATATGAAAGAATCATATGAACAATGTGATATGATATGTGCAATATGTTATGTGTTGTTTTGCAAAATGATAAGTATGATGATGCATGTTACTCTCATGGCATGACTTTCCTAATCTAATCCGAATTTGGCAAGTCCACTGACTTGACTTTCCATAAATCATGTTGTTAGGAAAGAGCTATTCTTACTCATGCATGTACTTGGTGTGTGCTTGCATATACCCATACTTAGTACAAGTGTGTACTAATCCCATACAACTCTACATTATTAGGTGCAGGCACAGGTGGACGTTAGAGCTTACTGGTCGACGCTGAAGCTATCCGGACATGGAGCATTCATCCGGACTTGGTAGGCCCTCATGCTTTCGAGGACGCTTGCCCATTATATTCTAGCTTAGATATAGGTTTGAGTTAGTGGAGTATGTTCCACTAGTGTTTCTTTCTCATCTTGTTTCAGACATTGTATTGGTGCCATTTTGGCAAGTATACACTTAATGCAGTATTGAACTATTTCTTTCATTTGATAATCGTAATATTAGATGGTTGATTGTGAACGTTTATGAGTTTAAGTAGAATGTATTATATGAATGTTAAGTAACAAAAAGTTCAAATTTTCCGCTAAAATTAATCTAGATGTAGTAACGATGACGTATGTAGGCTTGTCTGCGACCTCTGAGAGGTCAATGAAGCCAGTCTCGTCTGGGGTCTAGACTCCGATCGTGATAAAGTAGGTATCAGAGCATTAGGGTTAATTCCGAGGATAATAAGTTCACATCAACCACATTGATTAGTTTCTAAGTCATGGTAGTGAAGTGCACCACTATCCTGAATTAGAGACTACATGATGCGTAGGAAAATTCCCTTCTTCTGATCTTATCGTGCCTTCTCTAATGTCTATTTCTTTGTGTTAAGAGCGTATCTAACATCAACTATTGAGATTCAGAAAGATGAATACGAGCAAAAACGAAGGCGGAGCAACAAGGTGTTCCCAAGAAGAACCCACATGCCAACACCATGGCTAGCAGGTTAAGTGACTTCACGAGGATGAATCCTCCCGTTTACACTGGATCTAAGATTGTTGAGAATCTCGAGGAGGAGTGTAGGGAAGCTATGTTGCATGCCAGCATGGGTCTTTCCAGGCTTATGGTCCATGTCCAACAAGTGGAGGAATGCAGGAAGAGGAAGCATACTAGGGCAGGGAACAGGTCAAGGCAAGCTGAGAAGAATTTTTCAAGGAAGAGTAGTACTGAAATCAGGGATAAGCCCAGGTTTAAGAAGGCACTCTCCCACCAAGGGGAGTCAAAGTTCATCCAAGGGTCGCTATGAAAGGTATTCCGAGCCCAGAGTTAAGAGAAACAGTGAAGTAGATACACCTCAGGAGAGGCCACCTTGTAGGAAGTGTGGCAAACTTCATGGAGAAGAGTGTACGAGGGGCTCTAATGCTTGTTACAGTTGTGGAAAACCGGTCACATGATGAAGGATTTTCCGTATATGAGAGGTCGAGAAAAAGGGAAGGAGAAAGTTCAGCCGAATGGTCCAAGTGAAGAGGCTCTAAGGAGGCAACGATTCTTCGCACTCAAGTCTAGGGGTGTAGGGGAAGATACCTCTGGTGATGTCTCCGGTGTGTAACCTAAATTAGTTTTTCATGTGTATGGATTTATGAACTAGTATGAAGTTAATATGTTGGAGTCATCATGTTGGTTGCTGACCTAGGTGACTTATGTGTTTATTTATGTTGTATGCTTTGATGAGACTAGTTTAGGAAGGAGTTCCTTAGTCTATTAATGCGAAGGTGCTAGTAGGTTTCAAGGATGTGCACCAACCTACAAATATGTGAATCAGATATTCACCAATAAAAAGCATTGAATAGCTTAGGTATGGATTTTCTCCAGAAGTGTTATGCTACCATAGACTATCAAACCAGGGTAGTGAGGTTTCAGTTGCCAAATGAGATAGGGTATAAATGGGTAGGGCGTGGATCAATCCAACAAAGCCATATAATTTCAAATCTTAAGGTCAACAAGATGTTATCTAAGGGGTTAGATATACTCCTCCTAAGGCTGGTTTTGTTTAAGAAACTCTAAGTTTTAGTGCAATAGTCGAATTGGTGTTGTAAGTCCATAATCGTATGAGTAATAATTGCACTGTGTGAGTTAAAATGAATTCATATTTGCATGTCCTGTTGCAGTTTTGTATAGCGTGGACATGATTTTTGCGTTGCATGAGTTGTGAGGTGCATCAAGTTAAGTGCGATTGAGAAGGAAGTTCCTCAGTCTCAAATATGAAACTTCAGATAAGCTTGAGTAATATGCATTATCCAGAGTAAGTGTGAAACAGAAATTCACAAAGCGTAAAGTCTCAAGTATGTTAAGATATCTTCGAAAATCAACCTCTTTATTTTAAAATGATGTGTAGTGTCATTCGGGGACGAATTTTCCTAAGGGGGGGATAATGTAACAACCCTAAAAATGACTATGCTAAGTAATGTCTAACGTATCTAGAATGCCTATAATAGATCGGGTTCACACAAATTGATGCGCGTAGGACCAGACCTCTGAACCTCTACGACAACCAAGCCAACTAACTTGGTGAGTTATTTGAGCTAGGAATGGTTGGGTCCAGCCATGTAGGGCACCCGAATATGAAGATTTACCCGGATGAGTCTTGACCAGACTTAAAAAGGGGAAATCTTAAGTTTGGAGGGTATAGGGGTAAAATGGTCTTTTCCAGGATAAGGGTATTATTGTAATTACCCTAAATATTTAATTAATTAGTTAATTAATATGGTGGAGGGGCAATTCGGGTAAAGGTTGCCGAATTTGACCCTTTAAGCAAAATCTAGCTCCACCCGGGTTCGAGCCTTGGTGGAAGCAAGGATTAAATTGATTTAATTTTATTAAGTGAATTAGTTGAATTAATTAATATTTAAAAAGCTGATTTAAATAAGGGAAAAATTAGATTTTTAATAAAAAAATAATAATAATAACATTAATAAATAATGAGGAGTCCTAGTTTGACTTAGTCTCCACCTAACTCTCCTAATCCTAATCATAATCCTAATCCTCTCATTCTCACGTCTCTCACTCTCATTCTCACTTTTTTTATCATTAAAATAACTGAAAATAATAGTTCTTCACTCTTGAAGAACATACACACAAAAATTCAAATGAAAAACTAAGCTAAAAACAAAAATCAACAACAAGATCTTGACGGGATTGTGCTTGAAGTTTTGGTGGTGAGGCTTGGTTTCATGGTAAATTGGCAGCATTTAAACAAGTTTTAAATGACATTAAGGTATGGGTTTTCTTATCTCTTGGTCCCTTTCCCAAGAGACCCTTAAGGTTAAGTATAAATCACGATTGAAAGACTAAGGTTGTCCCCGTTGCATGCCCCTGTAATTAGATCCTCTGAACAATTCAAAGCATGCGTTGGTATATCTTCTGGTAGATAAATGTTAGGTCTGGTTGTGATTATGTGTTGAATGTGTGGTAGGAAATCATGTTAAAGGATGAAAAATATATTCTGGAAAAATGTTTTAAGTTGACTGTTTTGAGCATGTGTGCTGAAAATTTGAGTATGTTTGCTGCCTGAAATTTGTATGTTAAATGTTGTGTTTTGCGTGTGTAAAAATGCTAAAAACGTGATGTTCATAAAAGTTTAAGTTGGCTGACTGAATGTCATTCAAAATGCTACAAAAAAATCAACAAAAGAATTAGAGAAAAATGGATTGGAAGAGACCAAATTTCCAGCTTGCTCGAAATTTGTAGTCTCGGCCAAAATGACTACTTTTAAAAAAAAAATAAAAAATTGTGAGGTCATTGAGAATTGAACCCAAGACCTCACCCAATTTAAATTACATAAAAATTTCATAAAAAATGAAAGGAAAAAAATGTGGAGAGTGGGGATTGAACCCCCAACCTCTTGAATGGATGAGAGAGTTAGGAGAAAAATAAAGGAGAAAAATAAATGTGGAGAGTGGGGATTGAACCCATAACCTCTTGAATAGATGAGAGATTAGGAGAAAAATAAAGGAGAAATATAAAATGAGGCGTATGGGGATTTAACCCACAACCTCTTGGATAGGTGAGAAAGTTAAAAGATAAATTGAGAGAAAGAGAATGAGCTTGTGGGGGATTGATCCTACAACCTCCTTGCCTTAAAACGAAAAAGGAGAAGAGAACAAGAAAGAAATATTATGGGGTTGTTGGAAATCGAACTAGGGTCTCCTAAATCTGAAAAATGCAATTATCAAGTTTAAAATAAGATTAAGTGTTGTCCAAGAGATTCAAAATCGGGTTCCCTTTCATAATTCCGTATTGACACATAAGTCATACGTAAGTAAATATTTAATGAATGCTGCCTCTAAAGATCGAAATCAATATCTTGGCATATCTACAAGATGCATAAGTCTTGTACCACATAATCTTGGGTAAACATGAATTAGTTAGACAAACTATGAATAAAGCCTCATGGCTTGTATGTGTGGACTCATAAGTCTAGCATACGTTTAAAAGTAAGTGAGCCTAAGATGTATGTGATGAAATGATGTAACCCTAGAAGGGTTAAGTAAGAGTGTGAAACACACTAACTGGCCAAGTGCATTGGCATATGATGAAATGAATATTCACGTGAAGGGGTGAGTAATTATGAAAAGCAAATGTGTTAAAGTTAATGAATGAGGTGACACTATGATAAGAGGCTAATGTGAAAGATGAGAGAAATCTCAGATGAGCCTAAGTAAATGTTACCAAAACGTATTCACCTATGAGAGTGTAAAGCTAATGAAGAGACCAGTCTCTATGAACACTCTAATGAAAGTATTGAAGTTAATGCATACTTAATACTAGTGATGAGATGAGAAATCATCTAATGAGCTATGATGTCCTCATGCTAGATGACAGCTTCCATGATGTATGAGTTGAATGTAATGGAACTTTATACTGAGCATCGATAGGCTAGCTATGAGCGGTGATGCCTTCCTTCGGGAAGGGCGGAGGTTCACGTAACTCTCATGAGATGAGACTCTTCGGCATACCGGGTATGGGTCTCCTTATATCTCCTAGTCTTTGAACCTATACTGCCAATATAGGGATCTAGCAGGGTTTGATTCCCTATATACGCTAGCATGTTTTGGTTCACTTTGGCCGGTGAATCCACCTCTTTTCGGTGTGGGGATTAAACACTGGATTTCATGATGCTCACATGATCTACGTTGTTTAAGGTTAAAGTTCCCAAAGAAAGAATGAGGCCAGCCTCAAAGATACACATAATGAAATGAATGATACCAAAGGTGTTAGGATAGGATAATCAAGAGGTGAGCTAGACTTAATTAATGACACTAGGTTATTCTTGGTCATTGCACAGCGAACACGATGAGAGTCTTAAACTACATCCTAGGTATGACTGGTGGTTGCACTTGTATATGAAAGAATGAAAATGAAGTACGTATAAATGAATGAAGCAGACTCTGTGTTTGCTAAAGAAGGCTCCCTAGTTGAGGTCCCATATGTTTAATCCTCATTTTGGGAAGTCCTAATGTCAAGTCCATGATTCCAAGGTCTCATAGCATATGAAAGAATGATATGAACTATGTGATATGATATGTGCAATATGTTATATGCTGTTATGCAAAATGATAAGTATGATGATGCATGTTACTCTCATGGCATGACTTTCCTAATCTAATCCGAATTTGGCAAGTCCACTGACTTGACTTTCCATAAATTATGTTGTTAGGAAAGATCTATTATTGCTCATGCATATCCTTGGCGTGTGCTTGCATATACCCATACTTAGTACAAGTGTGTACTAATCTCATACAACTCTACATTTTTAGGTGCAGGCACAGGTGGACGTTAGAGCTTACAGGTCGACGCTGAAGCTATCCTGGCGTGGAGCATTCATCCGGACTTGGTAGGCCCTCATGCTTTCGAGGACGCTTGCCCATTATATTCTAGCTTAGATACAGGTTTGAGTTAGTGGAGTATGTTCCACTAGTGTTTCTTTCTCATCTTATTTCACATATTGTATTGGTGCCATTTTGGAAAGTATACACTTAATGCAGTATTGAACTATTTCTTTCATTTGATGATCTTAATATTAGATGGTTGATTGTGAACGTTTATGAGTTTAAGTAGAATGTCTTATATGAATGTTAAGTAACAAAAAGTTCAAATTTTTCGCTAAAATTAACCTAGATGAAGTAACGATGACGTATGTAGGTTTGTCTGCGACCTCTGAGAGGTCAACGACACCGGTATCGTCTGGGGTCTAGACTCCGGTCGTGTCATATAGATTCTGAATGATGTGATAACTGAATGTAGTAACCTATTTATAACATGCTTAAACTTAATACTGGATATATTGATAAATGGTCAATGCAATGGAATCTTACTGAACTGTGGGATCTACTAATAACCGATAGTAAAACCACATGAGCTAAATATGTAGTCCGATGTATACGCCCCATTGAGAGGACACAATATACCTTGCAAGATGTATAAAGTCATGCTCACATGATAACTAAATTGATTCCCACAGAGGGGACTTAGAACCTAATTGGCTAGTCATTCTGGGATTATTTGGGTACTCTACTTATGTTACTCCCAATGAATTAAGTAGTTAATAGATTATGACTGAGTTTCTGTAAATACTGGATAACTCAAACTGAACATGCAAACTGAGAATGCAACAATTAATCTGGTAATGATGCATTAACAACTTAGGCATGTACAACTAAATAACTGAAATACTTGACCTAGCATGTTTAATTCAAGAACTAAATAAATACATAGCTAAAGTTCTAAAATTCATGCAATAAATTGAGTAATAACATGGTAATGCAATTTGGAACATGTTAATAACTAAGTCATGATGATTTACTGTAATTTTAGAAACCCTAAGTCTATTCTTTATAAGGGAATTAAGAAAATGGCTGAATTCTAGGGACCCAATGGGAGAAAGGAACCCACTAGTGAAATCCCACATACGTGGTGCTTAATTAGAAAGAGAAATGTTTAGGTTTTGTTGCTGGAACTGATGGAACCTTAATGTGTTGTTGAACTAGGGTTCTTGACCTTTTTCTCCTATTTCTAATTTTCAAAGTTTTGATTACTTATTTGACTTAGGTAAGTTTTAGCTATGTTTCTAGGCTTAAACGGAGTAAAAACTCATGATTTAGGATATAAACGACGTAGTTAGGGGACAAAAGAATAAGGAAAGACCAAAAGACCCCTGATTTAAAAGCTGTCAGAATCAATGATAGAGTCGACTGATGGTCCGAACTAGTCGACCGTTGTTTATGACTTAGACCTAAAAGTCAGTTGGCAAATCGATGGAGTCGACTTATGAAAAGTAAGTCAATTGACGGTCCATACTGGTCAACCATCATTTGTGACTAAGAACAGAAAGTTGATTGGCCCATCGACAGAGTAACCTGACGGATCGTAAGTTGACTGACGGTCTATACTGATGGAACGTCGTTCGCAATTGAGAACTGGGAGTTGACTGGTCAATCAATGGAGTTGACTGACGGACTGTAAGTCAAATGACGGTCCATACTCGTCTATCGTCATTCGCAACTAAGAAATGGGAGTTGACTAGACCATCGATGGAGTCGATCGACTGACCGTAAATCGACTGACGGTTCATAGTTGGTTCCATCACTGGTACTTGTAACTTCTGAAAATCTGCTTTTGGGTCTATTTTGAATACGGGGTGTTACATAGATAGTTAGTATGGTAGAGAAGTTTGTATTATTCATTTATTTTATTAAATGTTTTAAAGACTAAAGTTTCCTATTCATGGCAAGTTGAATATATTATTTTGATTATTAAGATTTTTCTTTTGAGTTTTAAAGTTTTGTAGTTTTGTTTCATGAATTTTATTCTGTTTTAAGCTTTTGCATGCTTAAGTTAGTCTTACGCTTGTAGTCAACCAGGATGAGGGTTCACTTGAAGATCAGTAATAGTCTTTGAGTAGCGGCCATGTCCATTGTGTAGACTCGGGCCGTGACACACTCAACAGGTATATGATGGCTTCAATCAATTTGAAGATCAAGACAACCATGAATAACCCATCGATGACATGCACACACCGTTGTTTTCTCATTTTCTCCAAGTGCTATTGTTGTAACAAAGTTAGTCAATGCATCCGCAATGCAATTGCCTTCTCTTGGTACGTGTTTAAGAACACTTGCTCAAACCTTTCAACTAAGAAAGTAGCAAATTGGTGATATGATAAAAAATCTTCCTTTTTTTACCTCGTAACTCCCTGAGAGTTGATTGATGATCAATTGAGAGTCACCGTAGACATCAAATTAAGGAATATTGATATCTGATGTCATTTCAAGGCCCACAATTAAAGCTTGGTACTCTGCAGCATTGTTGAAACATGTTTCACCTAGAACAAATGAGAATGGGAAGATTAGTCATTTTGGAGATATCAACACAACTCCCGCTCCTGCACCATCTCAACGTGTTGATCCATCAAATAACATTGTCCATGCCGGTAGCGCTTTAGTAAAAGATTCATCTTCATGAAGGAACTCATATGAAGTTTCCCATTTTCCCGAAAGATGGTGATCAACAAGGAAATTATCAAGTGCTTGCCCCTTCACAACTTTTTGAAGTGTGTATATGATATCATATTGATGAAACAATATAGGCCATCTTTATAGACGTCCTGAGAGAACTGGTAGAGTCATTACGAACTTCACGGGATCATCTCGAGAAATTGACTTGATAGTGTATGCTTTAAAATAATGCCTCAATTTTTTATTGCATGAAGCAATGCAAAGCGCATCTTCTCAATGGGAATATAATTCAACTCAGCTCCTATCAAGGTCCGACTCAGATAGTACAGTGCTTGTTCCTTCTTAGCTTCATTCTCTTGGGAAATAAGTTCCCCAAGTAATCTCTCTTGCGATGCAATGTATAGTATCAATGACTTTCAAGGAGTTGGTGCCCCTAATACAGGTGTATTCAACAAGTAGCTTTTGATGCTTTCAAAATCATTTTGACATGATTGGTCCAAGAAAAAGGAGCATCTTTCTTCATTAAATGCTTGATGGATTAACATCGTCCATCCAGTTTAGAAATGAATCTCAGAATGAATGGACAATTATACAGAGGTCTCTTAAGTTCTTTGGCTCGGGCATTTTTTGAATGGCATCAATATTTGCGGGATCAACTTCAATTCCAAAGTGACGCACAATGAAACTATGAAAATTTCCTGAGATAACCCCAAATGCACATTTGTGTGGATTCATCTTCAAGTCAAAATTTTTTAACCTTTCAAAAACAATTCAAAGGTGTTCAAGATGGTTTTCCCTTTGCTTGGTCTTTACCACTAAGTCATCGACGTAACATTCCACCCTCCTATGAAGCATGTCATCAAATATGTTTTGCATTACACGTTGATAGGTGGATCCAACATTCTTTAGACCAAATGGCATCACTTTGTAACAATAAATCCCTTTCGGAGTTCGTAATGTAGTGAATTCTTTATTTTTTGTATACATTCTGATTTGATTATGTCCAGAAGACCAATCCATAAATGACATAACTTCATGCTCACTTGTAGAATCAACCATGTGCTTAATGATTGGTAGAGAAAAGTCATATTTTCAACATGCCTTATTCAAATCTCAAAATCAACGCACACACGTATTTGACTATTCTTCTTCTTGACAGGTACAATGTATCAGATCCACAATGGGTACTTCACTTCTCGGATGAATCCTTCTTTGATGAGCTTGTTGACCTCCGCTTCAATTTGTGTCACCAACTCAGGATTTCTTGCGACTGCTTTATAGGATATGTTCCATTTTTTGTCCCCAAGTGATGAATAGAAATCCTGGGATTTAGGCCAGGCATTTATCTATATGACCAAGCATAAACTTCTTAGAACTCAATCAATATCTTGAAGTACTTCCTCTGTTCTTATAGTGTATGAAGTTCACTAATGAAGAGCGGATATGGATCTTCCAGAGTGACTAGATTTAGTTCCTTGAGGTCATCTATTGTTGATTGTATGACATCCTCCAGTTGAGGGGGAGCCTCTTGGATATCATCATCTGTATCATCCATGCCTAGACCTTTTTCCACTGTTATGTGATAGGATGATTGTGTCAAGTTTGAATCTTCTATCTGACTTCCCATGAAGACTGTGATGGCTTCATATTCGTCCTTCTTAGTTTCTCAGTGAAACTGGTTGGTGACAACAATTATGCTTCTTTTTACCTTCAAAGAACCGTCGATGTTGATTGTCAGTGCAACCTTTGTCTTCATACGTGATAGGGAAACACTTTAAATCTCTTTGTCGTCAGTCTAATCACAAAAATCTTTATTTTCACGTTCCAACAACCTCTTTTGGGATGATGACATTATTTGGGTTCCCAAGCGATGAAATACAAAAGTCTTTGAGGTTATGGAATATTCTTCCACTTATTTAAAGAATACTTTTTCATCCCTTAGGCCCAATATTTCAAATGCAGAGACACATGATGTCAATCTTCCCATGCCATCAAACACTAAAGTCCGACGTGGTGTTTTACCCTTCTTATATTCTTTTGTCTTTTCTATAGAGGTCTGGTAGTATGAAGCTATTTCCTTTCCCTTCTTTGATAAAATTCGAAGAGTCTCCGGCAAGTTAAATCCTAACCCAAACCTAGAAGTGGCGACATGATATCCTTGCTTTCTCAACTACATTTGAGACTCTGTAAGCTCGTTTATCTTCTCACCAGTGACTTCATGCCTAAGTTTTCCTAACTTTGTTTAATTTGAGAAGTTGTAACCTGATTTCAAATAATGTGAAGATCTTCCGATCAAAGTTTCTTTTTATCTTACCAATGTGGGTAGTGCCTTTGGAGGGCTTCAAAGTGAAAGGCGGGACTTGTGCAACTCAGACAACCATTTTCTCCTTCAAAACTTTGAATATTATTTGACTGAGTTCCTTCCTCAGTAGGTGGACTTGTTGAGTACACTCCTCTAGCAGTGGTTGTCCCTTTTTTCTATGCTCACGTGGAATGTTGTGAGAAATTTGTTGCTCATTGTCAATGCTTGTCTACATGTCTCCTTTATATGGTGAGAGCTTAATGGAAATATCTTCCATTCTATTCTTAAACATCTTATTAGCAGCCCATGAACTTTACTATCTTCGAGATCAATTGGGTCGTATTATAAATGTTCCCCCATATTTGTTATTCAAAAATCGGAATAGAATTTTGCATCTGCAAAATATGACTCCGTCTCTGTGAAAGGATTGATGTTTGCATCTATTTTGACTATTTCACCATCATTCATATACTTCATGCACTAATGTAAAGTAGATGAAACCACTTCATTTTCATGAACCCAATGACGGCCGAGCAACAAGTGGTATAATGTTTTGGCATCTATTACATGAATCAAAGTGTTTGATTTGATGTCACTAATGGACAATCCTACACGAATCTTCGGTATGGATCTTTGTCATCCTTGATTGAAACCTTGGATCGGTAGGTTGCTTTTTCATAAATTCATCAACAAAGATCCTGAGTTTTTTCAAACAAATTTGGCATAATTTGACTGCCAAACCCCAATCAATTAGAATGCGAAAGAGATGTTGTTCTCCAATAGACCCTACAACAAACAAGGGCCTATTTAGTAGCTTAGACCCTAACAACAAGTCATCATCTATGAACGCCATTGTAGCACAACACGGGGCGACTTTTTTATTATCTTGATGTTCTTGTGTTGCTTCTGCAATATAATTTCCTTTGCTTTCCTTCATTTCGCATGTGCTACAAACAACATGTGTTGCATCAATTTGACTACCGCAATAGAATTTTTCAGGGAAGAATTCATCCAACGTAACGGGAATTCAAAAATTCTACGAAGAAAACCATTGATCTTTTGGCTAGTACAAGGCTTGAAGATTTTTTATGCATGTAGTTGATTCACATAACTTCTTATTGCTCTTGTCTTATGAAGTCTTATCCTACGAACTGCTTGATGTCTCCGCTTCTTATGAGTAACCAAAGTTCAACATCAGCTTCATTTTCTTTGTCGATGTTTATCTCTTGTGAACCCTCAAGCGTTTTCCTTTGAACATCAACTTCAATAGATGCTAAACTTCCAAATCGCATAAAGGTGGGGTTTGCAATATATGGAGACCTTGAGCGCTTGTTTTGATTTGGTGATACAATAGCATGATTTGCCTCCAATGTTTCATCTTGGTCAATGATGATTTTCCTTCACTTACTAACAAATGATTTTCTCCTTCAAGATAAATCATGTACTTGTCAGGTGGCCAAGAACGGTATGGAAATTGAAGTATCTAGGATCACCAACCTTATTGATTTCTTATGTCTTCTTTTATTCACAAAGATCAATAACTTTCTTAGTTAGCAATTCATCAAGAATCAAGAATATGTAGATCTTTGCCTCCTACTCCTTCAATGTTGGGTGTCACCACTCATCCCTTTGATGTTGACTTGGGGCTTCCTTCTCTTTTCGTTTACTCTTTGTAGTGACCTTTACAAAAGTTGTTTTCACTGCCATAGATTCCTTAGTTTGGGTTTTTCAGGACATACCTTTTCTGAATTCCTTCTTTTCTTTTGTACGATAAGCAAAAGAAGATGACTTCCCATGATTCACGATACTCAAATACATGTCATGCGCTTGTATAACAAGTTCTTCAAAATTTTGCGGTTTGATTCCTTGTAGTATGTATAGAAGTTCCTAACACGTACCCTGAATGCACATTTCTACAACAGAAATTTCAGAAAGATGATCTTTGTAGTCTAGGCTCAATGATCTCCAACGATTGATGTAATCCACCACAGGATCATCCTTTCTTTGCTTAGTGTTGGTCAACTCTATCATGCTTATGGTTTGACGAGTACTGTAGAAACTATTGAGGAATTTGTTCTCGAGTCACTCACAACTATAAATGGACTTGTGTTCAAGGTCGATAAACCAGTTGAAGGCATTCCTTTTCAGTGAACGAACAAATTGTTTTATTAAATGGTCACCATATGTTCCAGCATTGCTACAAGTTTCAACAAAATATATGATATGCTGCCTTGGGTTCCCCTTGCCATCAAACAGTTGTAGCTTTGGTGGTTTATAGTTTGTTGGCATTGATAAACAATCAATCTGTCTGGTATATGGCTTGGAGTAATACAAGGAACTTTATGGTGTTTCTCCATACTTTGGACAGATACTTCAGCAACTGAATCATATTGTTTCTTCTTTTGAAATTTTGCCTTTTCTTGAGATTCCTCAACGTGTTTGTTTCGTTGATCAAAATCAGATGGATAAGTGGGGACATAACTTGACTCTCCTGGTAAAGGACTCAAACTTGTTCATAAGTTGAGCAATATGAAGATTTTTGTCATCAACAGATTTCTTCAAGGCCTCAATGGTTTGATCCATCATCGCAAACTTCTCATCCATGTCGGTTGAATAAGCCATAAAGAATTGACATTCATTGACGTAGGAGAATCCATTGAATCTTATGATTCACAAAAAATGGAGCCAATTTGAGAAAATTCTTCAAAGAAAGTAGACGCAAGATTGCCCCTAGATGTAAAACTTACGACAAACGTATGAGATTTGTTGTTTTTGATCGCCTCCAAAGAAGTGAAGTATTGAGATCCATCTAGTCCACTGTTCTTGATTTTACGCTAAGTAATCGGGCTAACATGGATGATATCAACAGATATGACATCAGTAGAGTCCTTGGATGAAAAATCACTACTCTTTCTGAAGTCCATTGCAATAGTTCCCTTTTAGTTTCTGATTTGCAAGAGAAAGAGATGAAGAGCAAAATTGGTACCATTGGGCGTGCAAAATGTTTTCGCATAAATTTCCTTAGGCACTGAAATTCAACCGCAAGCAAAATATATAAAAGAAAAATGTGATTTTATTAATAAATTGTTGTGAGTACAATTCCATTATTCTCTTGATTCTCTCTCCTATGTTTTTCAGCAATTTAAGCGTCTTTAGTAGAGTAATTCTTGAATTGTTTGATGATGTAGACCTCCTTGGGATGTTGTCGATCTCTGGGAGGTCAGAAAGCGCTTTTGTGTTTCAAGCCGATCTCTGGAAAGAACTCCGTTGATCACTCTTTCGCAGAGCTATGTAGTTAATGGCGTAGCATTCTTCAATTGCAGAATGCTTGTTAAAGAATATTCTTGATGCCTCTATAATGTCATGTCCATCCCCTATTTATAGTGTTAAGGGGTGGACAAGGTTGCATATGATTGGCCAAAGGATGTCATTTTGACACTTGGCATGTTTTGACTGGTTCTTGCACTTGGCTGGACTAACACCTCATTTAAACATGTGGCGTCACCTTGTTGGTCTTGGATGTCTAGTCATTGTGACATTGGCATGGGTTTGGACTTCAAGGTTAAATGGACCTTCGATTTGAATTTAATAAGGTGGACTTATTTATTTGTAAAGCCCAAATGAACATGGATTTAATTCAAATTTTATATGAATTTGATCCAATACAGTTTATGTGTCTACAATTCTTGTAGGGAATGTTTTAACTGTGGTGTGTTGAGTTATAATGCTAGATATTGTCCTATGATTCATCACCACGTAAGACATGTTTAGTAGTTTCAAGCCTATAGGGCTCTAATATCCTTAACTAAAAGTGGCACACAAGGTAGCAGGGGTTGTCCCTAGGGTGATCGAGGTGTTTCTCAATAGGTCAGGTTAGCATGTCAAAGTGGATGCTACAATATAAATGCATTTTACGTAAGCATGAGGTGGAGGTTTTATATTTTCATCATAGGATGAATTGATATCTAAATGCCAGATATTCCACCAAAATTTATAAGCTCAACATGAATGATTTGTAGTAAAAGGAAGTGAATGTAAGGTGTATAAGCTTCAAAAAGCTCTATATGGGTTGAAGCAGGATCCAAGGGCTTGGTATAGCACAATCAACGCTTACAATAATGAAAATGATGCTACACTTTATGTGTAAATTCTTCTTAATGATGGAGCCTAATATTATGATGCTTCATTTTTTTAGAAGTTTGATTGGAAGTTGTCTTAGCAGCTCAATACCTGATTTAATGTATGCTTCTAGTTTTCTTTCAAGATTAACGCGAATTCTCAGCGACATTCATTTTACTATTGCAAAAAGAGTCTTTAGATACTTAGAAGGAACTCTATAACATGGAATATGGTTCAGACCTGTGGAACAAGGTCCTTTGCTTGGCATTGTTGATAGTCGTTGGGGTAGAAATATTGATGATATGAAGAGAACTATATCCTATGATTTTTCCTTACTTCTGGTGCGTTTTCATGGAATTGAAAGAAGATAGAAATAGTGGTGCAATCTACTGCAGAGGAAGATTATTTAGCAGCATCTACAAATATAAATCAAGTTATTTGTTTAAGGAAATATCTGAAGAAATATCTTGAAAGCTTAGACATTTCTTGAAAAAATCATGCGAGATATTTCAAGTTTTAAAGATATTTAAATTCTTGATTGAAGCAACTTTTAAGTTTTGTTTGTTTCATTCCTTTTCAAATGGGTAGGAATAGATCGTTAGTAGGTGGGTGAGAGCCTTTTGCACATGCAAATGGAGACCCACAAGCAGTATAGGTCGAGGTGGACCAAGAAGTTAAGGAAGAACAAAAGTTACTGTCAAGATTGAGATCACAAACGGACATTGTAAGCTGAGTCTATTATAGAGCTTTAGCAGTTCACCGTCAACCAGATGGCGTGAGGCCATCCCAGCCTACACAAAGATTTATTGCCAAGAAAATTTTACATGACACTCTAGCAACTATACTCAAATTTATTGGTGCTACGTCTAATGTGGGGACTTAGACTAGTACTTCGACTAGTCTCCATATAAGAGAAAAGGATCAGACTTCACCACTGGCAGTGGTACTAGGTGCATATGTTTCACTAGTGAATTCTTCTACTATGAATCCCCGTTTAGTGGTTAAGTCGATGTTGATAATTGCACCTCTCAAGGAAAATAGTCATGTCATGTCTTAAGAGGAGCAAAAGATGTTAGGACGGATCATGAGATTGGGTTCTCCAATATAATGTTCTCACATTCTGTAGGCGAGGATTCACACAAGTTTCTATCTTTCCCTATCAGATGGATCCAATTGAGTTGAGTACCCTTAAGGAGAAGCCATAGGACGTTGTGAGTAAGGGGTTTCTCAAGCCTAGTGTTTTTCGTTATGCTACTCATGTTTTTTTGTGAAAAATAAGGATTTTTAATTGCATATGTGTATTGACATCAAGTAGTTGAAAAATGTGACATCAAGAATAGATATTTGATAGAGTCTATTCATAATTGTTTGACTAGTTTGAGGGTGTAGCATTGTTCTCTAAGATACATTTTGTTTGGTATGTAGCAAGAGTTAATAGGAAATGGAGGAAGATGAAAAGAAGAGGAAATTAGAAAGTTGGGAACTTGAAAAGTCCTCTTATGCTTTAGTGGTGGAAAGAAATATACGAGATTGTAAATATACAAACACTCTTATTAATTGTTAAAAGGGTTGGAAAGAACGACCCCCTCACGCCGTCATTGTCGTCACTCGCTCGGCTTCGAAAAATGATTGGTCGAGAGATTATTTTTTAACAAAGTTTGTTCTAGTTATTTATTTAATTTATAAAATAAAATTAATTAAATGGCCAACATGTTTCAATTAATTAGTTAATTAACAAAAATGATTCAATTATTCATTTAGTTGACCGACCCCAATCGAATTTGCCCGCGACCCATGTTATTTAACTTCTTTCCCGTTTTATTTGATTTTCCAGCTGTTGGAATCGACTTTTCTGGAAGTTGCAACTTTCAGGAACAGACATAACTATTTTAAAGGTTGCAACTTTCATGAATTGTAATCTGCATTCATAAAGGGTTGCAAACTTTAAGAACTAGTTCCTCTAGCCTATAATTACCTTGATTCTTCATTTTTTCATTACGAATTTTCTGATTTCTTCTTCTTCTTCTTCTTCTCCACAAAATTTTCTTCATGTACTTTACTATTGTTGAGTGGTTTGCTTATACCAAAGGTTTGGGTATCAATTCGCTGGTGATTGAGATCATTCTTGTCACGAACGGGGAGCACCATCTAGAAGTAACATGGCGTACTTTACCTCTCGGAGATCTTATACAAGCCCATTGTCTTCATTCATCGCATTGTCATAGGTAAATTTGGCGGAAAATTTAAAACTTTCATAGCTCATCATATGCTAGCATCATCACTTCAAATATATAAAATATAAGTCATAATACACAGTTAGACTCTAAGTGTCTTTTACCATCTTAGACACAACATCAATAGAGTAGAATAGTAACATGACCCTTCACAATATAACATATTAACTAAGCTATTACATATAGTTTAATTAAGAACATAACATAGGAAATCCTTGAAACATAAGGACCCCTTTCCTTGAACTTGAGGGAGTTATCCAAGCCCTTCGCTTAAAGATACATCCTTTAAGTATCCATACCCTACACTTTGTGTAAACAGGTGAAGAAGAATGGTGTTATTACAATAATGCACTAAGTATAGCAACCATGAAAAAAAATATGCATTTAAAGAGGACATTTGGTTAGAAAACCATGAATCATGCGTTTTAGTAAAACTCCATAGACCTTTATACAATAAGTAAAACATAGCTAATATATTTCACATAGGAATAGACACTATTCATAACATCACATATAACCATATAATTCATTTAAAGCTCATTTATCATTTCATAACATAATCTTCCTTTTACTGTAAGTCTTTTACCCCCAAGTAACCCTCTAGTAATACTTGGTGCAATGCATGAATAGTGTCCATTCCAGTACCTACACTCAAGCATCACCTTAAGGTCACCAAGGTGAACATTCATACAACCTTCATTAAATTAAGCCCATAATTTAACATAAGTACCACCTATTATGAAACGCATACTTTACATATGACCCAACATACTTCATGAACCACATATAAGACTCATTTCAAGACCAAATGCAAGCCAACACTACCAACAACATCATAAGAAGTAAGAGTCAACTATAGAATACTTGGACTTCATTTCATAAAGACATTCTAAGACATTACTCATAATTCCAATCTGAGCCTACTAGTGCAATGTACATGTGAAGTCCCATAACCTCACACATTCTTAGTAAACTCACAAAGAGACCACAAGCTTCATTATTTACTTCATACATCAAAATGACAAGTACAGAAAACTTCATACATACCAAGTAATACCTTTATCATATAGTCAATAAGACAAACATCATGCATCTAAAGTGAGACCTCAACAAATAGACATCATAGGACTCATACTATGCATATTAGAATAACAGTTGGTGAATATCATAGTGTCATGCATAAAGGACATATACATATACATATACATATACATATACATACAGAATACCTTCCTAGGACTCCCTTTAAGAGCTACTTGTGTAATGCATAGGTAAAGTCCCATACCCTCACCTACACAAAGTAATCTCCCTTAGGTTATCCTATTTAGGGTTCACTACTTTACTTCCATTGTCCATTTTACTTTAGCAAAATTCTAGCCTTAACTGACAATTAGACCATGTGACTAAACATGGAATCCGGTGTCATCCCATCACACCAAAAGAGGGCATCTTACATGTAAAGGTAAGACATGAGTATCATACTAGCATATTAGGTGGATCCACTTGCTAGGTCCAAAGGGGCAACGTAGTTATGGAACTAGGAGATGTATATTGAAGCCCTCTTTATACAAATTGGCATTGTAAATTTATCTCATAAGAAACATAAGGTTAATCTCCCTCACAGAGAAGTCAACACCTCATGTGGAACCATAGGTGAATCTCCGTCCAAGGGAACTCAACACCTTATGAGAAACTATTGGTGAACAAGCCTTCATCATTAGGAAGGGGCACCTCCCTCTGATTTTTCAACTTCACTTGGTGCTAAGCTAAGCTCCCTTTATTGAAAAGCCTTTATTAATATTATTTTCATAAAATTGGTTTTAGGAGAATTAACCCCTCATATGTTTAGCTCAAAGGTTATAGATTAGAATTGTCTTTTAATCAACCTAAATCATGTGAGAAAACATTTCACATGGACATAGCATATTCCAGCATAGTCTAGTTTAGAGTACAATTGAGCAAACCTTTAAAATGACCCTACTTGACTAGATTATCATACATACTTCATTATGCATTCATTCATGTGTGTGTATAATACATAAGGAAACCTTTCACATACTACAATTAGAAACTACACATATGCATACTTTATCATATCATATACTTTCATGTTCATAACTTAATCATGCATTCATATTCATATACGTAAAGTTATCACCCTAGGAACTATTTTATCAAGGTAGACATGTGCAATGTATAGTCAAAGGCCCATACCCTTACCTATACTAGTTCACCTATCAAGTCATCCTAGTTAAGATACATATTCATATTTTCATGGACATAGACCTTACATGCATAGTAGTAGACAATAGTGAATATGAGAACCATCCTTTCATTAGACACCATGAATCTATCCTACACATGAGCATGCATGAGGTGTGTGTACATTGGACAACATGATCACATAATGTAACTTATTATATTTGTGAGGCATCCATCCTCCAAGGATTACAATACACATTTACGCATAGTACACACATCACTTTATAGCATAGGAGACAAGACACCTTAAACATTGCATCCAAGACTCCTAAAATTAGCTAAGATCATACATTCATATAGTGGTACATAGGTAGGGGTCATTCTTCAATATCACTTCATTACTGACAATCATATAGACCAATCCTAACCCTAACATTCTCATTCACATAGAGAAGATATCATCAATAAGCCTAGAACATGATACTAGATTAAGAGACTAGACATAATACTTCATAGATGTGATCATCATAACCACACTTCATAATTCACAAACTTTCCTTCAAGGACATGATCAACACATATAGAGAATGATAAGAAAGGAAACACCGCCACCATAAGTGGACCATACCACACAATGCCATTCAAGGCCAATTCAATTATCAATTCTATAAATTTTTTTTAGAGGAATGGGGAATTAATACCAATTCAAAAAGCTTTGATCATCATTGATCAATTCCCATAATTCATTAAAAATTCATATACAAAACAGTAGCTAAAGGTACAATAGCATAAAAAAAATCCATAATTCAATCATCATAGGTTAAAGATCACATTACCCACATTATTGTCTAAATTGAGAAATTAAGAGGAACATGGGTTCATCATGAAATTGGATTGTAATCAACATTATAAAAAGTAGATAATCATCAATTCATCACAATCATGCTTTTGAAATCAATTTGAGATAGAACCCGTGGCTAGATTGAAAGATGGACAATTTGATCATGAAATCTCTTTGAAAAACATTGGAAGGAACTCCTTAGATGAATGGATAAGTAAGGATGAACGATCATCATACCTAATTATATGAAAAGTCCATGACAAAGTGATGACGAAACCATCATAATCTATCAATCAATTTGTTCTTGAGCTTCATCTCCAATGGAGGTTTCTAGAGAGGTTTTGTTTTGAGAGGGAAGGGTGAAATTTTAAGAATGAATTGGGAATGGGTTTTTTATGTTATCAACTAACTTAATATACCTAAAATACCTCATAATAACCATCCATACAATTTCTCGGACGTGGGATGAATTTCCCAATTCACCCCTTGCATGGCAGCGTCTAATAGACAGGTTGCAGGCCTCATCGACGAAGGGAAGTCGACGGACCATTGGTGCAACGACGGCCCATCATGCACCTTTGTGCTTTGTGACAAAGACTTGTCATTTGGGGGTTTAAGCTTCCACGCCTAAGTTTGTAGCAACGGCTCCCATTGACGGGGTGTCGATTCATCCACGAGGCATAAGTTGCTAGCTCGTCGTTTGGACACTGCCAAGGCACTGTCTAGGCAGCGTTTGGGTCCTCCTCAAACACCCCTTGGGTGGTCCTTGGGGAGTCATGACCGTACGTTTCAAACCTAATTACAATCATAAACATTTTAAAGACCTTCCCTATCAATTTCAGCATCAAACAACGTGTAAAACATACCAAGGCAAACTAGAACACCCTAGTACATCTAAGGTGAATATTTCGAACGTCTCGGATGTTCTTGGACGTTTGACCTCCAAACCTTTTCAAATCAAGTATAAACACAGTAAAACACTTAAATAACATATTATTAACCTTCTTAGACACATGTGAGGCTCTATTTACCTTAATTCATTTTGAGGGACGTTATAATGTCCCACACTTGGGAACATTCGTCCTCGAATGACACTTGAGACATTTTAAAACACACATAAGGACTCAATGACCCATAGAGCAGCTCAAAACATTCAAAACATCAAAAAATAGTAGTCAATGCACCAAACTTACAAGGATCACCAACTTCACATCATCATGGACTCAAGGCAACACAATCCAGCAAAACCTTATTAACTCAGTCCTTAATGCATCAAGCACATAGGAACTTCTCATGTTCATTGGAGGAACATCATTCTCCTAGTAATATGATGGTCTTTACATCTTATTTCTTTAAGATCTCAACATGTATAATTATTTAAGTCACACATAGGTAGATTCCACATCACTCAAGAAGCAAACAAGTAACTGACACTAGAAGCACATACATCATGAGTAATGTAGGTCAACAAAGATCTTTATCATTTATACATAATACGATTAAGGCCATACTTAACATTACCATGTGTTGTTATGTTTAAGGAGGAATGTCCTTCTCCTTATCATACACACATGTTATCATGACTTCATACACAAGTAATGCACAAAGGTCAATTCATTTTAAAAAAAACATATCCACTTTTAACCAGAGCAAGATCATACTCTCTTCCTAATGAAGTCAACATGGTAATTCACACCACACACATAACAACAATAGGAAGACATTACACATAGTTTCAAGTCCTAGCATGGCACTAGTTTTCATAAACATGCATAAATTAGGAATATTCTTGCAAATTATAGGCACTCATCAAGAGCACTAGCTAAACATACTATCACTTCTCAAGAGTGAGACTACATTAACACTTCCCAAATCAAAAAAGTCACATACTTTTTAAAAGACTCACCATTTTTTTTTACTTAAAGGAGACTAAAATTCTCATTGCGGTAAAAAACACCACACCTCAAATGTGACATCTAGCATGCTCCTTATACTGTCTCATGAAGTCAATGCACAATCAACATGAGAAAATATGAGTTTGATAAAAAATATATTTGCATGCAACTAAGAGTCTTCAAAACATGCACAACATAGAGTAAATTTAGACATACATAACATATGGAGAACATGCAACTTATACTTATATGCAAGGCTCCAATCATGAACAACCTACTAGGAACTCTTTAGTTTTTCAAAATGAGTAGAAACAGAAGGACAATATAGGGATATCTATAATCTTACTACACACATCATCATCCCCCCACTTAGGATGAAACCATTGATAGGGACTCATCTCGACCTTCAACAGGTACCACCCATGCACCATCATTCCTCAAAGTGTAACACCTAAAGGAAACTCATGAAGATCAAGCTAGGTCATACTACCCAACTACATAAGGCCTTAACTACACCATGAATACCAAGGGTCATGAAAACATTAGGGGAATAAATAGAGAAAACTTGTCCATAAGAGTCTCTCTCTCTTTTCTTTCTCGACTAGGCAAGGTAACTTCTTGGTCATTTCAACCCACATCATCACCTTTGGAGGAAACTTCCAACCAGACACACCTAGGTACGACCTAATCACTTCCTCAAATGGTCATACTTAAATTCAATACTAAAAGTCACTAACCATCTCAAAGTAAGTCAACATCAATTTTTTTCTCCTTCTCTTTAACGTTCAAGGGATACATATATAACACTCCAGAAATGTCATGACTTAGACTAGAGCTTAATATATTAAATAATGTTTAAAATGATGTGTCCAGAGTTATATTAATGTAATAAGTTCATTTAGAAAAGCTTAGAGCCAAAACGACAGAAAAGACCTTGACGTTCGGAAACTAGCTAATTTTTACAAGTTGACGTCCCTATGTTTGGTGAAGGTTTCGAAGTGTCAAATGAAGTCCAAAATTTGTAAAGAGACCTTGTATAGGTATTATGTAGTACAATTGGTTTAAACATCTGGTGATGACACCCCAATGACCACCCGAAGGGTCCTTGGGGAGGACCCAAACATGGGTGGGCAGGCTGCCTGGTAGCCTCAGGCAAATTTGGAGACAAGGTGCGCGACGCACAGTCTGCACGCAGGCCACCGCTTCAAGATTTAAGAGGCAGCCGTGCGACATGAGGCTGACACGCACCTCACTGCCTCAACCCAAAATGTCAGAAAAATGACGGGATTTGTCCCCGCGACGTGCAGCCACTTTCCATAATCGTTAAAGTCGTATTTTTGGTAATTTGACTTAATAAAAAGACCCTTTTAAGTGGAGGGTCTTTTGGGTAATTCATATGACGACTATATATGGATATTAGGTCAGTTTTAGACCACTTTTACACGTTCCAAATCATATTCAAACGAAAATTCTCTCATCTCTCAAGAAACGCTCTCTTTTCTAAACCCCATTGAAGAACAAGAAGAGCTTAAGGAAGAAGACGAAGACTTCAAGGTTTTAATCCAAATTTTCGTGGATTCTTCATCAATAAGGTATGTGTTTTTCACTCTTGGGATTCCTTTCCCCAAGTGGTCCTTTCAAAGATAAGTTTTTGAGACATTCAATTCTAGGGTTTTTACTCTACAAAATGAATTTTCTTCCTAACTCTAGATCTATGATTTTCGATAAAAACAATTGGTGTTTTCTATGGTCAATTTCACACGAATTGATGAGTATGTGGTTAGTAATGTTTGAATTTCGTGTGATGCATGTTCTTATCTAATTGAGAGTTTCGAATGGGTTGTTTCTACTACTTAATAATGTGTAAATGTTAGGATTGGAACTAAGACTTTAAAGAACTCTTTAATGACCATTTCCCTTATCCTACATTATGAATTGATCTTAAATATGAACTGAAGAGTTGGTATTGACTATGATATTGAGTATTTCACTATGTTATGGTTATGAATGTTGTAAGTTGAACTAATTTCTTAAATAAGGTTCTTCAAAGCAATAGGTAAGTCTTCTAAAGTTGTGATTACTCTATAATGTTTATGTTAGCCTATAAATCATGATGCTATGTGATGGAAGTATGTATGATGTTGCTATGTGTATATGTTGCGCTATGAATATGTTACTTGTGAGATCATGATAAGAACACAAAAAAATGGAAGTTACGATATTCTCTTGTATGCTTTACACAAGATGATTGTGTTATATTAATCTCACAAACGAAGGGTTAGAATGAAAGGAAATTCTCATCTAATCCTAAAGAGCTCATGATCATGTTTATACAAGGAGTTAATCTCCTATGACCTATGATAAGTTTATGATAAAAACAACTTAAAGGTTATTCAAGAAAAGGGACTTAAGCTAAGCACCGATGGACTAGATATGAGAAGTGTCCCTTCCCTAGTTGGAAGGTAGGTCACAATAACTCTAATGAGATTGAGGATTCCATGTAATGTGGAACTATGGGTCTCTAATACATCTCCTAGTTCTTGAACTATGTTGCCGCCATAGGATACTAGCTAGTGGATCCACCTTGAAAGCTATGTCATGTTTAGTTCTACTTTGGCCGGTAGACCACCTTTTTTCGGTGTGGGGTTTTATGACAATGCGTTCCATGGTTAGCTCACACAGTCTATGTTGGTTAAGGCGAATGTTCCCTCCTGTAAAATGAAAGACAAGTAAATGAACGTTGACTAGGGTGACTTGAAGAGTCTACTTAGTATAGGTAGGGGTATGGGACTCTACCTATACATTGCACAAGTTTACTCTAAGGGAAGTCCTAGGAGATTGGTCTTATGTAATATGATAACATGAAAGATATATGTTTATGATATATGATGTTACTCTTATATAATGGTTGGTCATTATGATGAATATGTTATTGGGTTATATTGTTAAATGAAGTGATGACTACTTATGTTACAAGTTATATGAAGCAAAGCTTTACTCTTGGTATCCTATCTTATCTACTTGGTTGTGTGGGGTTATGGGGCTTCGCATGACCATTTCACTTGTAGGTTGGGGATGAGATCATTGGTAAGTGTTTTCTATGTTATGTTTATATGATCTATTGAATATGAATGTTAACATGACTCTATGAAAATATGTTTTTGATTATTATCATGCTGTAAGTTGATGGAATCATTAACTTGTATATGTTCTATGGTATGTGCATTAAAGACATTCATATGACTTGGCATATTTTCTAAAGAAATGATAAATGATCCTTTTTCATGCATGTCCATAAATGTTATGTGCATATACCCATACTTAGTACATGTGGCGTGTCACATCCCAAGACCACACCCTAAAAGATAGGGCCAATATCGGAGTACAACCGGCGTACTCGACCTCTCGGAGTCTTATACAAGCCCTTTCGTATCGTTCATCACATATACATAGTGAAAAGTAGTGCGGAATAAAATCTTTTCACAAAACATTTCATAGTCTTTAAAAACTCTTTCATATAAAAATCATAGGAAAATACAAAGTCTCAATCTCATCAAAGCTTACACACAAGAGCACTGGGGACACGGCCCATACGAAATAGAAATATAGTACTACTAAGTCTATTACGATACTTCAATAAGAACAATAAAAGACATTTATGCCCTCGAGTCAAATGAGGAAATACTTCAACTTAACTTGAACAATGCTACGATCCAGTCTTGCTTCCCAAATTCTCCTCTCCGACTAACCAGTATAGAGAGAAAAAAGCATATAATTAGTACAACCACATGTACTAAGTATGGCATAATGCATAAAAATTATGAAAATGGACATTCATTGGAAATATGTATATTTTCACTTAAATATCATAATATAATCATAATAACAACATTTATAAACTTAGAAACACATAAGATAACACTTAAACCAATTATCATATTTTTAAGAGACACCCTACAGTGACCTCAACTCACTGTACAGTGAATTCCTTCAGTGTTACAGTGAAGTTGATTACCTTCAGATAAGACACCTTCTAGAATGTACTCATCCCACTAAAAGCTACCCTAAGATTCACTTAAGTCATAGCATGTAATCACACCCTCTCTAAGCATGCCTAAACGATCCTCAAGACTACTTAGAATGAGACTCATACACACTTACAATACATCAAACACATGAACATATAATAAATGACATTCTCTTTACCAAGGCTATCAAAAGACTTACTTAAGTACTCCTAGAAGAGAATGCCCATACACCTTCTTCAAGGTTACCTAAATAATCCTTAAGACTTCCTAAGCTTATATCATGCCCATAGAATCAACCAACTTCCTAACTAGAGCCATTCCCAAGAATTCCCTAAATAAGACATGAATAGATCATCCCTTATGCCCTCTTAACACTTTAACTAAGGAATCCTTAAGTCACTCTAGATTAGGTACTCATTCATCTACATATTTTATATCATTAAGTCATTACATTCCTTAATTCATTTAAGAGACATTCATCAGATAAAGGACATTCAAGTAATGGTCTTGGAGAAGACCTAGGGACTCTTATTAACACCTTCAAAGCCTATTGTACAATGTCTAGATAGCGTCTCATACCACCACCTAAACTTCATAGAACTTCTCTAATGCTAATAGGTATCCCACATGATGAGAATAGTTGATAACCGACATAGACCATGGTAGCAAAACATGGAATCCGGAGTTTTATCCTACTCCGATGAGGTTGTTCTACTTGCCAATGGTAGAATTTGGATGTATCCCATGTAGGCACATGGTTAAGGAATATGAAGGGCTTACATTGCATTCTAGCCTCATCCTTTAACTAGAACTACTTCCCTTACCATACTCACTAGGTGCTAGCCTTCGTTCTCATAGATTAATTCACATTAAAGTTCATACAAAGGGGTTCCATATCAAGTTCATAACCCAATTACATTTACCCTACCAAAGAGGTCTTGTAGGGGTTGACTTACAATGGAGACAAGAAGCTCATCATGACTTTCCTAAGGATTTATATGATGTTGTTCCAGACAATCAACGTTAAGTCAATCATTCATTACATGAAGGATACATTACGGCTTATTCCTTCAAGTTTCATAACCTTACCACTAGGTTCAAGGTTTCATATAAAGGACCCTGTTATCATCATTCAAGGTCTCACATATCATTTATTCATACAAGACTAAGATGCTTTAGCCCCCTAAGTCAAGACAACGGAAAGCATGGGATAAAAAAAGGCAGAATTTATGCAATTTCTTTTCTTTAAAAAATCTTTTTCTTTTTTTTCCCCAACGACAAAGGAACTTACGGGCGGGGAATTTTCGGGGTCTAGCCCGCATCCCACCATTACTCAATAGGGCAATTCCTCGCACATAATTAAGGGAGACACTGAAAGGTGACTAAAACACCAGAAACGGGGACTATCCGAGCTAATGATAGAGGGAAGAACACTTTCCGGCCAAGTCCCATTAATTGATCATAACGATATCGTGGAAATGCTGCACGGAATGGAAGAACAAGAACATATTCTATACCACCAAAAATGGTAACATAAGACCCTTCTTATAAAGGAAAGGTACGCTTCAAGATTATTTGAATAATGTGAAGATACAGACGAAGCAGCTAAAGCCGAATCAGAATATTGCGCTGAAGCATAAATGATAGGATCGTAAGAAGAAAAAGGCTTCACAGACAGCTTCTAAAATAAGAGAAAAGAGAAGAGGGGCAAGGGCGGCAAGACCAGAGAAGGAGCTAAGACCGGTTAGGCCTTTTACTAATGCCCCCACACTAAAAGAGAGAAATCTATGTAACTTTTGATCTTAGCAGCAGTTTCCGAAAAGACTCGTCAAATACCAGACTTTGCCTTTTTTTAGGAATTAATCATATCCAAAGCAGCTTTTCACAAGCACCCTACCCCATACAACTAATTGGGGGGCTGTTCTCCTTTTGAATCAAACAAAGTAAGTAGATGCGCTTAATTAGTTACCTAAATTAAAGAGGACTCTTGAATAAGTTGACTTCGCCTGGGCGTCATCTTTCCTTTCATTCACTAGTTGAGTACTTCCTCGTGTCAGATAGAAGCAAATATTCACTTTCATACATGCATCAAGGAAGGGACATAAGTCTACCAAAACAAGACACAACATACTTCACTTTAACACATATTATTCTAGAAACACATAGGAACAACCATTATCATCTTTAAGTCATCCTATACAGTACTATATCATCATCAATATAGCCATTATAGACTCATATATCCAAGTAGGAACAATCATGCATCAACACTAAGACTACACACAAGAACACATAGTCATAGTCCAACATGATAACCTAAATAGCATCAATAAAAGAAACACATACTTTCACATTACTTCACATATAGGTAGATATGATCATACTTCACATAATCAACTACACAACTCATCACATTACTTAAAGTAGTCCCGACAAGGCCATGATCATCATAATACTTAAAATAACGCCGACAAGGCCACATTAATCACATAACACCGCCACCATAAGTGGACCAAACCAATCAACATAATTGAAGAGATATAATACTTAAAATAAAGAGAAATAGGTCAGCGTACCACCAATCCCATGTCCATGAACATCAATTTAATGCATAAACTATAATACTCAATTAATATAGGTTAATTCAATATATATTTATGAATCTAAAACCAATTAGATATCAATTGAATACAATTTTTACATTATTAGATAGCCCATAAGAAACTACACCATAATTCATGAGCATTAAGACAATATCACTTAACCCATAAAGTAGTCAAAAACTAGGGTTCATCAATTACATGGGTTCATAGGTCAATTGAGTTAAAATTATATTATTAACAAAAATTCAATCAATATACAATGCTTAAACAATTTTAATGCAAGAACCCATGGATAGATCATGAAATAGGACAATTCAACTTTTGAAATCTTTAGAAAACTTCTTTGAATTTGGGCTCCTTCATATATAGAGTTTCAAGGAACAAAAACCATACATCAATGATTTTAATCCTTCAATTTGATGAAGAATCACCTCTAAAATCTCCAATCCAAGCTCTTCCTTGAGTTTTAGCTTCAATGGAGTCTTAAGGAATTTCTAAGGGATTTTGGGGTTTTGATTTGGAAGAATGAATTCTTCTAAGTTTTAAAGACATGTATACATGTCTAAAATGCCAAAAATACCCTTAAGGAACCTCGAATACTTCAATTTGGACATGGGGTGAATTTACAAGTTCACCCCTCACTTAACATGGAGGCTGCGTGCAGGGATAAGCCATCGACGGTTGAATGTCGACAAACCGTTTGTCCACAAAAGGACCATCCTGTCCTCACGTCGTATGGTTCAAAGACTCACCTTTGGTATCTTATCTCCCACACCTAAGTCAAAAACTATGAGACACCACCAACGGGGCATCGCTTGACCCACTGGGTGTCGATTACCTCCGTTGGTTGGGATTGTCTAGGCAACTTTGGCCAACAACTTGGGTCCTTCCTCAAGGACCCTTGGATGGTCGTTGGGGATACTTGCCAGAACGTTTCCAACACAAACGTGACAATTTATGATTTTAGGACCTCTCACATGAATTTCACCCAAAACAAACACGTAAAACTCGACGAAACATGCTTAGACACACGAGGTCATTTTAAGCCACATCTTTCGAACGTCAAGGACGTTCTTGGACGTTTGACCTACAAACTTCATGAAACTTGACACACTGCCTATATACACAATAATAAATCATTTAAATACTTAACAACCTCATGAATCATACATAAACACATAGAACCACATATGAGGAACTTAGGTGACTTAGTCGTCGAACGTCTTGGTCGTCCTTTGACGTTTGACTTCCAATGCACCTAAACTCTTAGCTACTGCCTCAATACAGCATTATAGACCAATTTAGGACCTTAGACAATTATGATAACTATTTTAGGCTCTATTTCACCTAAGTCATTTTCAGGATCTTACATGGCGTACTAACCCCATTACTTTATATTACTACAAATATAGGATCCGGCCATTGAAGATTAAGAAGGTCAATTTGAAGAAGCTTGGAACTCTTTCTCCAAGTCTTGGTAGGTCCTCATGTTCGGGGATAATAACTATCATATTCTAGCTTATAGAGACTTTAGTAGTTATTAAGAATATTCGATTTCCTTTCATGTTCTTTGGATTCTTTTATACTAAGGCCTATATGGCATAATTACTATTTATTGGCTAAGTACAGATTCGTACACTTAGATGGTTTAATATACGTGAGACAAGTTTATAGAATATCGTATGTCATTATGAATGTTAAGTATGAAGTCTAAGTATACTTCACATAGTACATAAAAGTTTTAATTTTTGGCATTTTTTACTGATCACATGTTATGACGAATGCTAAGGGTTTGTCTGAGTCCTCTGCGAGGACGAAGACGCCGGTCTCATCTGGGGTATGCTTTTCGGGTGAGACAAACTTGTTATTAGAGCATGAGGTTAAATATTGTTAGGGTCAATGTCTAACTAAACCCCATTACCTAGTGTCCTGCTCATGGTTGTGAAGCACGCCACAATTATGGACGAGATGCTATGTGATGATTAGGCAACTTCTCTTTTTCTTTGTAATCCTATGTCGTGCCTTTAGAGTTTTGACACTATGTGTCTTTTAGAATATAATCCCTTTATTGTGGTTATAGGCGATGAACACAAGAAGGATAACCTCTGGAATGGTAGGAGATGAGATTGTGAATGCTGGAGCTACTCCTCAGGGCAATCAAGTTCCTTATCAAGTGCAAGATGCTGCAAATGATCAAGTTCCAGTGAATCCTCCGGCTATGACGGATGGTGAGGTGAGGGCAGCCCTATTCCAAATGTCCCAAGCCATCACCACCCAAGCTCTGACTGTTACGGCATAAGCTAACATAGAGGTTGCACCTCGAGAGAACCAACATGCTTGTACTTTGGATGATTGTTTGAGAGATTTTACGAGGATGAATCCTCCTATTTTCCTTGGGTCAAAAGTTGATGAAGACCCCCAAGATTTCCTTGATGAGGTCTATAAGATATTATTTGCTATGGGGGTGAGTACTACTGAGAAGGCTGAACTTGTTGCCTATCTACTCAAGGACGTAGATAAGACATGGTACGACCAGTGGAAGGATAGTATGGCTTTAGGAGATGGTCCCGTGACATGGGAGATCTTCAAAAAGGCCTTTCTTGACAGATTCTTTCCAAGGGAACAAAGGGAAGCTAAGGTAGAGGAGTTCATCAACCTTCGTCAAGGAGGTATCAGTGTCAAGGAATACTCCTTAAAATTCATTAAGTTGTCCAATTATGCTTCTTCTTTTGTTTCTAATGCTAGGGATGAAAAGAGCCATTATGTAACGGGCCGTCCGAAGAGCTTGAAGAAGAATGTCGTGCAGCCATGCTTCACAATGATATGGATCTTTCTAGGTTGATGTTGCATGCTCAACAGGCTGAGGAGAGTCATCTAAGCAAGAGGAATAGGGAAGCTAAGAAGGCAAAGTATTTTGAAAGTGGTTCTTCTAAGAGTAGAATTCACATTCAAGACAAGCCTAAGTTTAAGATGAGGTTTTCATACCAGGTTCCTTCAAATTTCTCCAAGAATCGCAATGATAGAGGTTCTAATCCTAAACCCCAAAAGGGGAGAAATGTTGATCCACCAAGATAAAAACCAAATTGTGGTAAGTGTGGTAAGAAACATGTGGGTGAATGTCTTGTTGGAACTAATAGTTGCTATGGTTGTTGCAAAGGTGGCCATATGGTGAAAGATTGTCCTAATGTGAGAAGTCAAGGTGAGGAGAATAGCAAAGCTCAATTAAGCGGTCCTAGTTCTAAAGCTCCAGAAAGGAACCATTTTTATGTACTCAAGGGTATGGGTGAACAAGAAAGCTCTCGTGACGTTGTGACGGGTATGTTACAAGTTTTCTCTGTTAATGTTTATGTTTCGCTTGACCTAGGTGCTACCATTTCTTTTGCTACATCTTTGGTAGCTAGGAAGTTTTATGTACTTCCCCATGTTTTGATTGAACTCTTTTCGGTTTTTACCCTAATGGGTGAATATGTAGTTGCAAAAATAGTCTATTAGAAATGTCCTATTATGCTGCCCAATAGAGTTACTCTTATTGATTTGGTAGAACTTGACATGTTTGATTTTTATATCATCTTGGGTATGGATTGTCTCCATGATTGTTTTGCTTCCATAGATTGTAAAACAAGGGTAGTGAAGTTTCAATTCCCTAATGAACCCATTTTTGAGTGGAAGGGAGAAAATTCTTTGCCAAGGGGTCAAATCATTTTTAGTTGAAGGCTTGTAAGATGATATCCAAGGGTTGTTTATACTATGTGGTGAAAGTTAAGGAGCTAAAATGTGAAACTCCTTCAATTGAGTCACTCCCTGTAGTGAGGGAATTCCCAGAGGTTTTTCCTAATAACCTTCCAGAGTTCCTCTCAAACGGGAAATTGACTTTGGCATTGACTTATTACCAAATATGAATCCCATTTCAATTCCAACATATAGGATGGTTCCGGATCAATTGAAAGAGTTGAAGCTCCAACTCAAATATTTACTAGACAAGGGTTTCATTCAACCTAGTATTTCTCCATGGGGTTCTCCGGTCTTGTTTGTTAAGAAGAAGGATGGGTCCCTTAGAATATGCTAATTATCACCAACTCAATAAGGTCACCATAAAGAACAAGTTATCCTCTCCCTAGGATTGATGATCTATTTATTCAAATCCAAGGTGCTAGTTACTTTCCAAGATTGACTTAAGGTCGGGATATCATCAACTTAGGGTGAGAGGTGAAGATGTTCCCAAAACAGATTTCTGAACTAGATATGGTCAATATGAATTTCTAGTTATGTGTTTTGGGTTAACAAATGGCCCGGCGGCGTTTATAGACCTAATGAATAGAGATTTTTGAGAATACCTTGACATATTTGTACTGTGTTCATTGATGATATTTTGATATATTCCAAGAATGAAGATGAGCATGAGAGTCATTTGAGGTAGGCCTTGCAAGTCCTCAAAGAACACCAAATTTATGCCAAATTTAGCAAGTGTGAATTTTGGTTGAGGTCAGTTGATTTTATTGGCCATACTATCTCTGGTGATGGTGTAGAGGTTGATCTGAAGAAGACGGATGCGGTATGAAATTTGCCTTGACCTTTGACTCCCATGGATATAAGGAGTTTCTTGGGTCTAGTCGACTATTCTAGAAGGTTTATTGATGGATTTTCGTTCATTTCTTCTCCATTAACAGACTTGACCCAAAAGAAGGTGAAGTTTGAATGGTCGGAAGCTTCTGAGAAAGGTTTTCAAGAGTTGAAAGATAAGCTTACCTCCGCTTCGGTGTTGACCTTACCAGAGGGTAATAAAGGCTTTGTAGTATATTGTGATGCTTCTCTAGTGTCTTGGGATGTGTACTCATGCAACATGGAAAGGTGATTACTTATGCTTCTAGGCAACTCAAAGTTCATTAGAAGAACTACCCAACTCATGATCTTGAGTTAGCCGGTATAGTTTTTGCCTTGAAAATATGGACACATTATTTGTATGGTTTGCATGTTGATGTGCTTACTGACCATAAAAGTCTTCAATATGTGTTTACACAAAAGGAGTTGAATCTCTGACAGATAAGATGGTTAGAATTGTTGAAGGATTACGACATGAGTGTCCTTTACCACCCCGGCAAAGCCAATATGGTTGCGGATTCTTTGAGTCGTATGACTATGGGTAGTGTGTCTCATGTGGAAGAAGAGAAGAAAGAACTTGTGAAAGATGTTCATATGTTGGCTCTCTTAGGTGTGCGGTTAGAAGATTCTCCTAATGGTGGTTTTATGGTCCATCATAACTCTGACTCATCATTAGTGGTGGAGGTGAAATCTAAGCAACATCTTGATCCTCTATTGATGGAGTTGAAGGAATCGGTACTTGGTAAGCTCAATGAGTCATTCTCCCAAGGAGGGATGGTATTCTTAGGTACAAAGGGAGATTATGTGTACTCGATGTTGTGGATTTGAGAAATCAGATTCTAGAAGAAGCCCATGGTTCTCGCTATTCTATACATCCGGGTTCCACCAAAATGTATCATGACCTTAGAGAGGTCTATTGGTGGGATGGTTTTAAAAGGGACATATCAGAGTTTGTTACTAAGTGTCCAACTTGCCAACAAGTTATAGCTTAGCATCTTAAACCGGGTGGTTTAACCCAAATCATGGATGTTCCTACATCGAAGTGGGAAGACATCAATATGGACTTTTGTTGTTGGTTGCCTCAAACCCGGAGGAAAAATGATTCTATATGGGTTATTGTGGATAGGTTGACCAAATCTGCCCATTTTATTCATGTTAAGTCTTCATATACTGCTGAAGAGTATGCAAGAATCTACATTAATGAGATTGTGAGTCTTCATGGGATTCCATTGTCCATCATTTCGGATAGAGGTGCCCAATTCACTTCTCATTTTTGGAAGGCTTTTCAAAAAGGTTAAGGTACTCAAGTGAAACTTAGTACCGCTTTTCATCCTCAGACAGATGGTCAAGCAGAACGTACCATTCAGACCCTTGAAGACATGTTAAGAGCCTGTGTCATTGATTTCAAGGGAAATTGGGATGATCATTTACCTTTGATTGAGTTATCTTACAATAATAGCTATCATTCGAGCATCTCCATGGAACCTTTTGAAGCTCTTTATGGTAGAAGGTGTAGATCTCCGGTTGGATGGTTTGAGGTTGGTGAGTCCTCACTCCTTGGTCCATATATTATCTATGAAGCTATAGAGAAAGTTCGAATCATAAGAGATAGATTGAAGACAGCCTATAGTCGGCAAAAGTCTTATGCCGACAATAAAAGAAGAGATCATGAGTTCGAAATAGGTGATCATGTCTACTTGAAGATTTCACCTATGAAAGGGGTGATGAGATTCGGTAGAAAGAGGAAGTTAAGTCCCCGGTATGTTGGTCCTTATGAGGTTTTACAACAAATTGGAAAGGTTGCCTATAAGTAGAAACTACCTAGTCAACTATCTTCGGTTCATCCGGTGTTTCATGTTTCTATGCTCATGAAATGCATAGGCGACCCGGTGTCTATTCTACCTATAGAAGGTTTAGGGGTTGATGAGAACCTCTCCTATGAAGAGGTTCCGGTTGAGATCCTAGATCGCCAAGTCAAGAATTGAGAAACAAGGAGGTTGCCTGTGTAAAAGTTCTATGGAGGACCATCTTGTTGAGGGTGCAACAGGGAAGGCTGAAGCCGACATGAAGTCCCGCTACCGTCATCTATTTACTCCTTGAGGTTAGACATTCCTATTAATAGAGAAAGTAACGCATAATCATGAAATTGACTGTTGCTAGTTAGGTGCATGTTTTGGTAAAAGATAGTACCAACTAGAGTTTTAAGAAAATGCCTTCATACTCAATCCTTGCACTTATGTGAAATAATGGTAACTCTTTGATGCATGTTGAGCTTATGATAAGGTTGAGAAGGAAATTCCTCACTATATGTTATGAATATAGAACTTTTATGTTTGTACATCATGACTTGAGTGCTATGTGTAATGTTATGGTATGTGTTGAAAGGAGTTGTGATGTCATCCTATGAGCTGTGACTCATTATGATTTTATGTTGTTGATTGGTTTGTCTGCTAGTATTGAGTCTATTCCTACCCTCCAAAAAGATTTTAGTGTCATTCAGGGACGAATGTTCCTAAGGGGGGGATAACGTAGCACTCCGAAAATGTCATGACATAGACTAGAGCATAATATATTAAATAATGTTTAAAATGATGTTTCCAGACTTATATTAATGTAATAAGTTCATTTAGAAAATGTTAGAGCCAAAACGACAAAAGAAGACCTTGACGTCCGGAAACTAGCTAATATGAACTAGTTGACGTCCCTATGTTTGGTGAAGGTTTCGAAGTGTCAAATAAAGTCCAAAATTTGTAAAGAGACCTTGGATAGGTAGTATGTAGTACAAAGGGTCCAAACGTCTAGTAACGACACCCCAAGGACCACCCGAAGGGTCCTTGGAGAGGACCCAAACATGGGTGGGCAGGCTGCCTGGTAGCCTGCGAACATGCAGAATTGGAGGCAAGGTGCGCGACGCACAGCCTGCATGTAGGACACTGCCTCAAGAATTGAGAGGCAGCCGTACGACATGAGGCTGACACGCACCTCACTGCCTCAACCCAACTTGTCAGAATGATGACGTGATTTGGCCCCACGACGCGCAGCCACTTCCCAGAATTATTAAAGTCGTATTTTTGGTAATTTACCTTCATAAAAAGACCCTTTTAAGTGGAGGGTATTTTGGGTAATTCATAGGAAGACTATATATGGATATTAGGTAAGTTTTAGACCACTTTTACACGTTCCAAATCAGATTCAAACGAAAATTCTCTCATCTCTCAAGAAACGTTCTCTTTTCTAAACCCCATTGAAGAACAAGAAAAGCTTAAGGAAGAAGACGAAGACTTCAAGGTTTTAATCAAAATTTTCATGGATTCTTCATCTATAAGGTATGTGTTTTTCACTCTTGGGATTGCTTTCCCCAAGAGGTCCTTTCAAAGATAAGTTTTCAAGACATTCAATTCTAGGGATTTTACTCTACAAAACGGATTTTCTTTCTAACTATAGATTTATGATTTCCGATAAAAAAATAAGTGTTTTCTATGGTCGATTTCACATGAATTGATGAGTATGAGGTTAGTAATGTTTGAATTTCGTGTGATGCATGTTCTTATCTAACTGATGGTTTTGAATGGGTTGTTTCTACTACTTGGAAACGTTAGGATTGGAACTAAGACTTGTAACAACTCTTTAATTACGCTTTCCGTTATCCTATATTATGAATTGATCTTGTATATGAACTGAAGATTTGGTATTGACTATGCCATTGAGTATTTCACCTTGTTGTGGTTATGAATGTTGTAAGTTGAACTAAGTTCTTGAATAAGGTTCTTGGAAACAAGAGGTATGTCTTCTAAAGTTGTCATTACTCTACAATGTTTATGTTAGCGTATAATGCATGATGATATGCTATGGAAGTATGTATGATGCTTCTATGTGTATATGTTGGGCTATGGACATGTTACTTGTGAGATCATGATAAGAACACCAAAAAATGCAAGTTACGATATTCTCTTGTATTCTTTGCACAAGATTACTATGTTATGTTAATATTACAAATGAAGGGTTAAAATGAAAGCAAATTGTCATCTAATCCTAAAGTACTCGTGATCATGTTTATATAAGGAGTTAATCTCCTATGACCTATGATAAGTTTATGATAAAATACAACTTAAAGGTTATTCAAGAAAAGGGACTTAAGCTAAGCACCTATGGACTAGATATGAGAAGTGTCCCTTCCCTAGTTGGAAGGTAGGTCACAATGATTCTCATGAGATTTAGTCTGCCATGTAATGTGGAACTATGGGTCTCTAATACATCTTCTAGTTCTTGAACTATGTTGCCGCCGTAGGATACTAGCTAGCGGATCCACCTAAAAATTTAAGTCATGTTTGGTTCTACTATGGCCGGTAGACAACCTTTTTTAGTGTGGGGTTTTATGACACCGGATTCCATGTTTTGCTCACATGGTGTTTGTCGATTAAGGAGATTGTTCCCTCATGTAAAATGAAAGACAAGTAAATGAATGTTGACTAGGGTGACTTGAAGAGTCTACTTAGTATAGGTAGGGGTATGGGACTCTACCAAGACATTGCACAAGTTAACTCTAAGAGAAGTCCTAGCAGATTATTCTTATATATTATGAAAACATGAAAGATATCTGTTTATGATACAAGATGTTACTCTTATATGATGTTGGTCATTATGATGAATATGTTATTGCGTTATATTGTTAAATGAAGTGATGACTACTTATGTTACATGTTATATGACACAAAGCTTTACTCATGGTCTCCTATCTTATCTACTTGGTTGTGTGGGGTTATGGGGCTTCGCATAACCATTGCACTTGTAGGATGGGGATGGGTTCATTTGTAAGTGTTTTGTATGTTATGTTTATATGCTCTATTGCATATGAAATGTTAACATGACTCTATGAAAATATGTCTTTGATTAAGATCATGCTCTAAGTTGTTGGAATCATTAACTTGTATATGTTCTATGGTATGTGCATTTTAAGACATTCATATGACTTAGCATGATTTCTAAAGAAATGATAAATGATCCTTTTTCATGCATGTCCTTAAATGTTATGTGCATATACCCATACTTAGTACATCTGGCGTACTAACCCCGTTACTTTATATTACTACAAATGTAGGATCCGTCTATTGAAGATTAAGAAGGTCAATTTGAAGAAGTTTGGAACTCTTTCTCCAAGTCTTGGTTGGTCCTCATGTTCGGGGATGCTATCTATTGTATTCTAGCTTATGAAGACTTTAGAGTTATTAGGAATATTCGATTTCCATTTATGTTCTTTGGATTCTTTTGTACTAAGGCCTATATGGCATAATTACTATTTATTGGCTAAGTCCAGATTCCTACTCTTGGATGGATTAATATACTTGAGACAAGTTTTTAGAATATCGTTTGTCATTATTAATGTTAAGCATGAAGTCTAAGTATACTTCACATAGTACATAAAAGTTTTAATTTTCCGCAATTTTTATTAATCAAATTTTATGACGAATGGTAAGGATTGTCTGAGTCCACTAAGAGGATGATGATGCCGGTCTCATCTGGGGTGTGCTCTCCGGGTGTGACAACAAACTATCCTCTAAGTCAACCTTAGGCCTATTCATAATTTAAACCTATGGAACAAAACCCTTTCTTCCCTTTTTCCCCACTATTAGAATAGGTTCATAAGGGAAACTAGACACCTAGTCATAAGGGTTCTCCCTTTAACTAGCATACTCCACAATCACCTTACAAGGTAAACATACCACCTTTACTTCTAGGATCAATCCTATACTAAAGACACCAATCCACACAAGGCAACTATAAAGCACTTCTCAAATACCAAGGCAACAATGAAACGTTTACACATTTTCAAAGGCAACATGCATCTTTAGCTATTTACCACATTTTGTCAAAGCATTTCAAGATTAAGCCATAGCATTACATTATCATCATATCAAATCCTATAGCAATCTATCATTCCAAAGGGAACTCCATTCAACTATAACACTTATTAGCAAGTTATAATCATATCATAACCATATCATGACATAAATTCTCATATAACATGTCATTTCACATAAAACACATATATAGACATAAATGGCATCACATCAACACATGTAAAATGCACCTTCATATATACTCATCAAACCATAAAACTTAGATAAGAATCAAACTCACCTTTTTCTCCCACAAGAATTACGATACCATCTCATCCAAGCGATCACATCTAAAAGACCACAATACAAGAAAACATAAGAGAGGAAGATCATATAGAGTTAATTTCTATGGCATGACACAAGAGTAGTGGAGAAGGGAAACCCTCTCGTCCTATAGCCTCTTGCTCATAGATGTGTCGCAACTCACCACCAATGAACAAGATTCCACTAGATGTCACAATATGAGACTTTGGACCCTAAAACAACTTTTATAACCTGGCTCTGATACCACGTTTGTCATGACCAGGGAGCAACCCCTATAAGTAAAATGTCTTACTTTACCTCTCGGAGGTCTTATACAAGCCCATAAAAATTATTCATCGCATTGTCATAGGTAAATTTAGAAGAAAATTTAAAACATTCATAACAAATCATATGCTAGAATTATCACTTCATATATATAAAATATAAGTCATAATACGTAGTTAGACTCTAAGTCTCTTTTGTCATCTTAGACTAAATATCAAAAGAGTAGAATAGGAATACGGCCCTTCACAACATAACATATTAACTAAGCCATAACATATACTTTAATTAAGAACATAACATAGGAAATCCATGAAACATAAGGAGCACTTTCCTTAAACATGGAGAAGCTATTCAAGCCCATCAATTTAAGAGACATCCTTTAAGCATCCATAACCTACACATTGTGTAAAAAGGTGAAGAAGAATGGTGTTAGTACAAGAATGCACTAAGTATTTTAACCATGCATTTACATAGGACATTTGGTTAGAAAACCATGTATCATATATTCCTTTTAGTAAAACATCATAAACCATTATACAATAGGTACAACATAGCTCATATACTTCACATAGGCATAGACACTATTCATTGTCACATCCGGGGAGCACCCCATAGAAGTAACATGGCGTACTTGACCTCTCGGAGGTCTTATAAAGAATCTGAAAATTTCTGAAGCATCACATAAACTCTCATTCATAAGTGTGGCGCGCTTAACAATTATGAATAAGACTCTATGTAGACGCGGTTTAGTGAGACATCAATCCTAAGATTACATAAACTCATGCTCTGATACTATGTTTGTCACGACCAGGGAGCACCCTCTAGATGTAACCGGCGTGTTTGTCCTCGAAGAGGCCTTAGACTATCCCTTATCTTACATCATTGCATATCATAACTAGAGAAAATGCGGAAAAATTAAAAACTTTGCATATGAAGTATACTTAGACTTCTCATTTATCATTATATGAAGTTTACATAGACTTCGCGTTTATCAACATAGTTTAATTCATCAACATAGTCTATTATTGTCTCACACATAACCATCTAGTATAGAAGTACTACATTTTGAACATAGCCCTTACACTATTACAATATGTCTCATATATAACATACAACAAAGTCTAAAAAGATAAGAAATGAACAATTGTCTTAGACATAGTCAATACTCGGATAGAATAGTGGGTTTCATCCTCGAACTTGAGGACTCACTAACAACTTGGGAACTATCCAAGTATTCTTAAAAATTGCCTTTAACCTCTTCACTGGCCCGAACCTACATAATTGTAGAAATCGAAAGAATATAGGTTAGTACAAACCACATGTACTAAGTATGGAAACATACACAGGTAACACCTTTGAAGACATGCACAAACAAAGATTTTTCTTTAACAGCAAGCTAAGTCATTTTGAAAGCCTTTAAGTACACAAGAACATATACAAGTCAATGATCACAACAACATTACGACATGTTCATATTCATGTACAAGGATAACATCATCATAAAGTCATATCAACATTTCATGTTCTAGAGTTCATATTATCAAAGCATACAAGACCCTTACTCAAAATCCCAACTGAAGCCTACAAGTGCAATATTCATGTGAAGTCCCATAACCCCACATAAATCAAGTAAACAACAAAAGAGACCATAAGTAATTCCTTTACCTCATATAATATAACATCATGTGTAGACGTCATAATACATAGCAATTTAGACTAATATCATGTTCATCAAATGAAACCAATATCATGTAAGAGCAACATTATATAGAACCATTATTATACATTTCATTCATAACATAAGTGCATAGGAACTCCTCCTAGGACTCCCATCAAGTCCAACTTGTGCAATGCATAGGTAAAGTCCCATACCCTTACCTACACTAAGTAGTACCACTTAAGTTATCCTAGTTAGTGTCCATCCTTATAACTTCCACTTATTTATTTAATTTCGGGAACATTCACCATAACCAACAATATACCCTGTGAGCTAAACATGGAATCTGGTGACATCAAACCCTACACCAAAAAAAGGAGATCTACTTGCCAACGTAGAACCATACATGACCATAGCATCTAGGTGGATCCACTAGCTAGTCTTCCTATGGGGTCATATAGTTAAGGAACTAGGAAATGTGTAGTTGAAACCCTCTTTATGATAATTCACATTATAGTCTCCATCTAATGAGAACAATGGTGAACCTACCTTCTATCTTGGGAAGGGACACCTCTTACTTTCTAGTTCGCTCGGTACTAAGTAAAATACCCTTTTTGAAGTCTCTTTAAGTCTTTCTTAACATCAGTTCTTAATATTGGTCATAGCAGACTAACCCCTAGTATAATATCTCAGTAGCTCATAAGGTCTAGGATAAGAACATCCTTTCATCACTAAACCATTATCATGTGAGAAGTATCATATAATAATCATAGAAATAAAATGCTAAGGAGAAATCACCTCCAATACCTCATACAACACCTATAATTATCTCACATCCATCATGTTCATATCATAATCATATATCCATAAACTTTATCCATCATAGTTCAATTGAACAACATTATCAAGAATAGACCAACATAATTGAAGTAAAGAAATCATGATCTTGAAAGTCTTACCAATGGCTTCCAATAATCTCCTTCAAGATCTCACCCTCAATTTATCCAATAATCCAATAACACCTCCAATTACAACCCCCCTAATCATCTACAAATCTAATTCATAGTTAGGGTTAGGGAAAATGGGTCATTCATGGATCTTTTAGGGAAATAGGTCAAAGTATAAGGAACTACAACAATAAAACAATAAACAATATTAATCTATATAAATAAATCAAATCAATATCATATTAAACCAATTTGAAAGAGAACCCACGAAATTTGATGAAAACTATAGTTATGAAGAAAATTGAAAACCAAACTTTGAAGAACGTTTTGGCGAATCCAAGAGTAAATAGCTTCCATACCTTGTTAATTATTAGAGAATTATAGAATAAATCCTTTATATTTATGCCCTAATGAATCTTGACCTTTATATTCAATGGGGGTCTTTGGGTTAGCGAGAGAAAGTAGAGAGATGTGAGAGCTAATTGGGTTTGGAGAATTATGAGGTGTTAGGTTAGTTGAATGTCTTAGGAGGTATATATAGTCCTAAACTAACTAATTAAGATAATCCCTAAACATTAATTAATTAAATAACTAATTATCTAATCACCCCTAACTAAACTAAAACTTGGCAGTGAAGTATCGTCTCAAATTATGAGACCCCGTCGATACCCCGTTGACCAGACTAAGACCATACTGGTCAAATATGGTTTGAGACTGAGGGTCTATTTTTGGGGGATTTGGGTATTTGGTTAAGTGTGGACCGACGAGCCCCAACGATGGAGCGTCATTCAAATGACGGCTCGTCGTTTGTCTTTGTGGTTGCACATTGTAAATTGACAGTTTTTGAGATTAAATATTGGGTCCTCCTCAAGGACCCTTAGGATGGTACTTGGGTATTCGTACCTAAATGTTTTAAACCCTAAACACACTCTTAGGTTTATTCTAAACCTTCTCACAAAATTTGACTTTTATATGATTTTTAAAATCCATTGACACACACCAGGCTCGCTAGCTCAATTTCACTAGTCTCCAAACGTCGTGGTCGTTTCTTGACGTTTTGATTCTAACACTTCATAATTAAGTTTATTACCTTTTTTTTAAGCTTATAAACAGTGTTTTAAGAAATATTTAATCAAGCGAGTCTCTAGATTAGGTCATGGAACTTCCGGAGTGTTACATTTCTACCTTTGGCAAGTAGAACATCTTCCATGATGTGGGGTCTTATGACACAAGATTCCATACCTAGCTAGTGTGGTATATGCCAGTTAATGCCTATTCTCATCATGTGTGATGTTCATTCTAGTATTGGATAGGTTCTACAACGTGTAGGTAGATTAATTGGATTCTATCTATACATGATACAAGTAGGCTTTGAAGATACTAGAATGAGTTTCCTAGGTATTCCAAGACCATTATGTGAAGTCCCCTAATTCTTTACTTGTGTCTTAAATGAATTTAATGAATAATGTTCACTTAGTAAAGGTAAGTTGAATAGAAAGGTTCTTATCTAGGGTAGCTTTGAGGATCGCTTAGGTGTGCTTGAAGAGGGTGTATAGGCGGTGTCTTCATGTCTTACTCAAGTGAGTCTTAGAGTAACCTTATGTAGAGGGTGGTAAAGTGATGAAAAGGCTTACTTGTTGAATATGGAATATGTATATATGTGATTGTTGACTTGTATTATGTCTATTAAACTCTTATAATTAAGTTTTCTATCAAAATAACATGAAAGCATATCTTGAAGTAAATGTCCCTTTTTGCATGATTTTCTTGCATGTTCACCATACTTAGTGCATTAATTGTGCTAATTCCATATGTTTCTCTATGTCTACAAGTGTAGGTTGCAAGTGAGGATTTTCTAGAAGTTGAAGATTGGGAAGTAGCTTTCTCTCAAGATTGGTATGTCCTCATACGTTTGAGGACATGAACTATGTTTCTGTAACGACCCAAGAGTACCCCCTAGGAGTTACAGGGCGAACACGACCTCTCAGAGGTCTTGTACAAGCATCTTAGCTTCCATTCATTACATAGGTATGAAAAGTAGTGCGTAATTAAAACTTTTCACAACATAAGTAATAAGAAATCTCTTTCATAAAACGAAGGTACGAATTCTCATCATCACAAGCCAACTTAGACAAGTCTTAACATCACAGGGTCACAACCCTTTACATTGAAAGAAACATACTAAGTCTTAAACAATGTCTTAAAATAAAGAAATTAAAAGAAACATAGTTCATGTCCTCTAACATATGCGGACATAACAATCTTCAGAGAAATCTACTTCGCAGGCATCACCTTCTTTAACCTTCACTTGCTTCCACCTATACTTTTAGAAATATAGAAGAATATGGAATTAGTACAAACATTGTACTAAGTATGGAAATGTAAAAATATGCTTAAAACGAATATTTTAGTTGAAACATACTTTTTATGCTATTTGGTAAAACTTCATGAATCAAATGTACAAAACATCTTACAAGTCATCATTTCACATACAAGGTAAAACTTCCTTAACCTCAACATTTAGACACCTTTATCAAGTAATCCATTTATTCATTTAGACCTTCATATCAAAATTTATCCCAAGACTCACGTAGGTAAGACATGAAAAGACCGCCCATACAACCTCTTCAATATACACCTAAGTGATCCTTGAGACTAGCAAAGATAAGCATGCTTCATTTCAATTCAACAAGTCAACATTCACTACTAAAGATACTAGAGGAACCATACGTGCATTTAAGAACTTCACATAAAGACCATCCTCCAAGACAACCCACAATTTACACTAGTGCAATGTGAAAGTAGTATCCCATACTACTACTCCCACCTTAGTGCTTCTTAGGAATCACCCTAGACTAGGCACATGATATTCATCATTTACATATCTTTCATCCCATTAGATATATGATCTACATGCTTCGTTTACAATGGACACATGGTCAACTTTACTTCATTAACATCATATAGTAACCCATTTTTACATTTTCATAGAAGGACACACCAAGAATCCCTCCAAATGTCTACTTGTTCAATGGATAGATGACGTTCCATTCCACCACCTACCCTAAGTAGTGAACCCTTGAGAAGATTTAGTTCATTACATTTGTTTGTGGGGTCTAGCTTTAACCAACATAGACCATGAGAGCTAGACATAGAATCCCAATATTAACCCCTATCGGATGAGGGATCCCTACTTGTCTATGGTAGTGTCATTCTCTTTTAGCCTTTACATGGATCTCCAATATCTTTACCCAAGCAGGAACATAGTTAAGGGATAAGGAGATTGCTCCTAAGTAACTCATCTCAACTAACAAAGAGCACTCATCTCAAGAGGTACATTGGATACAACATCTCTAATCACGAAGAGTATCCCCCCTTCTTCAAATCCTCTCGGTGCTTAGCATAACTGTCCCACGGTGTCTTAAACATTCTTTACATTCATTATCTATAGTTTAAGAGATTGGTACTAAGTACTACATCTCAACTTACGAAGTGTACCCACTCTAGAGGTTACTTTTTAATACCACATCTCAACTTACGAAGAGTATCCAACCTCCAACCATTCTTTGGAAAGCTCTTGGGAATAGTGAGTTTGCTACTAAACACTTCATCTCAACTCACGAAGAGTGTCCACCCCAAAATCCCCCTTTTTCATTCACTAGAGTTCTTAGAAATAGTAAGGTTGGTACTAGACACTTCATCTCTACTAACAAATAGTGTCTACCCTAGAATCCCCCATTTTCATTCATTAACTTCATTCATTCATTAATTGTCTGTGTGAGTACATGTGAGAACACCATTCACATAAACACTTTTATTCATAACATTGACTTCTAAATATGTTCATACTACATTCATCATACTTCTCACACTATCTTGCTTCACATTTACATTATACTTCATTTAGACATAGTACCTTCAAGACACACATTCTCAACTTCTTAATACACCTTATGCATATACATCATAACATCACTTTACTTCACATTCAATGCCTTCAAGGCCATAATCATGATTTCCATATATATATTCATATACTTCAAGTAAACACCGCCAACATAAGTGGACCATACCACTCAAGATCAATTCAATAAAAACTAGACAATATAGATCAACTTACCCTTCATTCAATCCTTGACCACCTTTTCTCAATTCCAAAATAAATCATCATAATAAGGCATAAAAGCCAGTAGCTAATCACAATACCACATAAGAAAAACACAACTCTAACATTATCTATTCATATTCATCAAACCCAATTCAAAAGTCAAAATTTGAGAATTTGCATGAACATGGGTCCATTAAGTTTTTGATCATAAAACCATTACTTTATATTGAAAACATCATAATTCATCCCTTAAAACTTTTTCATGCAAAGATCCATGCTTAGAATTTGAAACCCTTTTCGAAAAGCCTATGGATGGGCTCCTTGAATGAGAGAAGAATCAAGGATGAACTACCACACCTTAGTCAATAAAAATCCAATGAAATTAGGGTTGAAACTTGAAGAATTTTTACCTTCTTCCTTGGAGTTTCAAAGCGTCATCAATAGAGGTTTTTGGAGAAAGGGTTTTGGAGGGCTTTTGTTTTGAACTTGAGGGTTTTGATTTGATGGTTGAATTAGGTTTTAAAGTGAATTAATAACCATCCATAAATAATCCCCAAAGTATTCAAAAGACCCCAACACTTATTGGACCCTTAACCAAGTCTAATTTGACTTAAAAATGACGCGACCAAATCTGGGACATGGCTGCGCGTTGGGGGCACACCTCCAATCATGGTTCTGGAATTAATTTCGAGACAGAATGGTTTTTGACAAGCCCGTGTAGCAAGGAAATTTTTTTGCCTTTAAGTGAAAGTTACGCAACACGCATGCAGTGCCACAACAGGCTATTTTTGTAGCCTTCATGCCACACCTTAGGTCCTCCTCAAGGACCCCTTTGGTTGGTCCTTGGGGAGTCGTTCCAGAATTTTTTGACCCTAGGTATGTCCCTGTAGGTTCTAGGGTTATACCCCCTGAGTTTATACTCCAAAAAATACCTAAAAACATGCACAACAAACAAGGTCACACTAGCACACACCCAAGGCTAGTTTCCGAACGTCTTGGTCGTTCTTCAATGTTTCACTTTCAAACTCTTCCAACTGACTTCTAAAGCTATTATTCATCATTTTAATACCTTATTAACACATAAAAGTCATGACAGGCTCTAGCTTGTCATATTTCATTTTGAGGGTGGTTACAATCTTCCCTAGTTAGAAAAAATATTTGTCCTCGAATGACACTAAACACCTTCAAGGACTTAAAGACTCAACTAGCATCTCACAACATACATCATCATGGATACACCATTCATAGTCAATGCACCTGTAACACTCTGAAAGTTCCACGACTTAGACTAGAGCTTCATTGATTAATAATGTTCAAAATATTGTTTCGAGACCTATATTAATGTAACAAGTTCATTTAGAAAAGGTTAGAGCCAAAACAACAATGAAAGACCTTGACGTCCGGAAACTAACTAATTTGAACTAGTTGACGTCCCTAAGTTTGGTGAAGGTTTAGAAGTGTCAAATGAAGTCTAAGACTAGCAAAAAGACTTTGGATAGGTAAAATGTAGTATAGAGGGTCTATACGTCCGATAACGACTCTCCAAGGACCACCCAAAGGGTCCTTGAGAAGGACCCCAACATAGGTAGGCAGGCTGCCAAAGAAGCCTGCACGAGGTTCACTGACTCAAGAATCGAGAAGCATCCTCGCGACAGGGAAAAAAGAATTGGAATTGGCACAGCAACGCGCAACCACTTTCCAAATTCGTTAAAGTCGTATATTTTAGGCAATTTAACTTCACAAAAGACCCATTTAAGTGAAGGGTCTTTTGGGTATTTTATGGGACGACTTTATAATGATTTTAGGTCAGTTTTAGACCACTTTTACACACTTCAAATCAGATCAAACGAATTTCTCTCATCTCTCTCAAGAACACTCTCTTTTTCAAACTCCATTGAAGAACAAAAAAAGCTTAAGGAAGAAGATGAAGACCTTAAGATTTCCATTCAATTTTCATGGAATATTCGTCAATAAGGTATGTGTTTTTCACTCTTGAGATACCTTTCCCCAAGGGGTCCTTTCAAAGATGCTTTTCAAGAATTCAACTTCTAGGGTTTTTACTCTATAAAACAGGTTTCTTCTTAACTCTTGATTTATGACTATTGATGAAAAATAATGACTTTCCATGGTTAATTAAGTTTGTATTGTTGAGTGTTTGACTTGTAATGTTATATTTTTGTGTGAAGCGTGTTCCTTATCTAATTGATGGTTTTGATTAGGTTATATATATTACCTGATAATATGAAAATGTTGGGATTGGAACTATGGTTTGAATGAACTTCTTATTGACCCTTTCACTTATCCTTACTTACGAATTGGTCTTTTATATGACTTGAAGAGTTGGTATTGGTTATGCTATTGAGTATTTCACTATGTCGTGGGATGATTATTATGTATTGAACATAATTTCTTGATGAAGCTTCTTGGAAGCAAGAGGTATGTCTTCTAAAATAGTGATTACTGTATGATGTTTATGTTACCCTATAAATGATGTTACTATGCTATTAAAGTATGAATAGTGTTGCTATGTATATATGTTGGGATATGACTATGTAAAATGTGAGATCATGATACGGATATGATAATGCAAGTTTATGATGTTCTCTTGTATGCCTTACACAAGATGATTATGATATGTTAATCTCACAAATGAAGGGTTGTGATGAAAGGAAATTCTCATCTAAACCTAAAGAGATTATAATCATGTTTATACAAAGAGTTAATCTCCTATGACTTATAATAAGAATTATGAATAAATGATGATTTAAAGGTTATTCAATAAAGGGACTATAGCTTAGCATCGAGTGAACTAGATATGAGAGGTGTACCTTACCTAGTTGGAAGGTAGGTTCACAATGACTCTCATGAGATAGAGGCTGCCATGTAATGTGGAACTATGGGTCTCTAATATATCTTCTAGTTCTTGAACTATGTTGCCACCATAGGATAATAGCTAGTGGATCCACCTAGAAAGCTATGTCATGTTTGGTTCTACTTTGGCCGGTAGACCACCTTCTTTCAGTGTGGGGTTTCATGACACCGGATTCCATGTTTAGATCACATGGTCTAATGTCGGTTAGGTCAATTGTTACCTCAAGTAAATATGAAAGATAATAAAATGGACATTGACTAGGGTGACTTGAGGAGTCTACTTAGTATAGGTAGGGGTCTGGGACTCTAACTAGACATTGCACAAGTTTACTCTAATGGAAGTCCTAGGAGATTGTCTTTATGTGATATGATAGCATGAAAGGTATAATGCTTATGATACATGATGTTACTCTTATATGATGTTGGTTATGTTGATGAACATGTTACTGGTCTATATTGCTATATGAGGTGATGACTACTTATGTTACAAGTTGTATGAGAAAAAGTTTTACCTATGGTCTCCTATCTTTTTTACTTGGTTATGGGGCTTCACACGATCATTGCACTTGTAGGCTTGAGATGAGATCATTGGTAAGTGTTTTGCATGTTAAGTTGGTATGCATTATTGAACATGAAATGTTAATATAACTGATACGCTCAAACTTACTTCTCAAATAAGAAGTAAAGCGGTCGTATCAAGTAAAGAACCCAACTGATGAGGTTGGGATCGATCCCACAAGGAAAATAGTTCAGACTTAACTTTATTCTATTATTACTATTATTTAGCCAACTATCTTCCGAGAAAACAAAAGACAAAAAGGGGTGGGGGTGGGGGGTTTATTTCTAAATTAATGAAAATGATTAACTAAATAAAAATGAACAACTAACAGATTCAGCTTTCGGAGTTTAATCAAATTATAAAAGTAACTAGGGCTTAAGTGCTCCCCACAGGTTCCTAACTTGGTAAATCTAACTATAACAATTCTATCCTAATACCTTGCATATAAAGTGATAAGTTATGTATCTCTAAATCCTTGATCTGGCATCTAGAGAATTTCATTCCGCACCCTTGTCCGGCTACGTGTGTTGCTATACTAACCCTTATCTTTACCTCATATTAAGCATTGTATTCGGTATTTGACTAAGTTATTAACTCGTACCAACCAATACTAGCCTATTAGATAGTCTACACTAAATCTATGTTGATAATTCTTTTCCTATTATCTACCTCCTTGGTCTGGCAAGTAGCATTAAGGCGAGTTCTAACGTTGGCCATCCATTAAAAAGACTTCTACACGAAAGAATTATCAATACATGCAAGACACCATTCTAGAATTGTTATTTTAGTTAGATTTTACCTTGATATTCACCCATGGTTCCCACAACCCTAGCTGTGGGGTTTAGTTATCTATGTTCATAATTACACAATTCATATTGTTAATGGAAGAATTAATGCACTTACTTTTATGAGAACGAATAAATTCCAGAATTTAACTTGATTAATCAACAAAATCCCCAACAATCAATTCCGGAAAAAAAATATCTTAATTCCCAAAATCGAGAGTTCAATACTATAACAAGAGAACTAAAAATTATCAAAAGTCTAACCCCAAAAACGAGGTTTTTCAAACTATTTATAATAAAAACAAAACCTAATCAAAGAAGGATTCTATTTACTAAAAATCTGTCCGAACGCGTCTGGGTCGACGGACCACATGACGGACCGTTATGGACACGACGAACCGTCATGGCCTCCGTCGTCCCATAATTCACACATTCTTCTTCTGCTTTCTTCATTCCCCTCGACGGACAGGTATGACGGACCGTTTCAAGCATGACGGTTCGTCGAGGGTCTCCGTTCCAAAATACTTGAACTTCTTGGAATTTGGGTACTGGGACTACTTCTCTGATCATCACGACGAACAAGCAGGACGAACCGTCGTGGCTATGACGGTCCATCATGGACTTCCGTAATCCCACACTTGGTCAGACTTCCCCATCTTTCTTCAGCAGCTTCTCTCCTCACTACGATGCCACCTACGGACCGTCACAGCCTCGACGGACCGTCATAAGTTCCGTAGGTGGTCTCTTCTGCATTTCTTTCTCCAAAACTTTCGCGTTCATCCTTGGACAGATTTTCTGCAAACAAAGAGAAACTTACATAAAAATCAACACAAAAAGGCTTTCGACACACACTAAACTTAAGGAAAAAAGCATTAGAAATACCGTGAAACCACGGTACATCAACACCCTCAACTTAAATTCGTTGTTTGTCCTCAAGTGACGCATATGACTCACTACAAAATCTTTGTACAAGAGTATCCATATTTTAACTTTCACAATCATTTGGCTATCAATCCCGATCATTCTCATTATGTTCATGCATGGTATCACTATTAGGCATTGACTTGTGTAAAATCAGACCATGACACAGACTCACTACGCAATGACACCTATCCTCTTCAATTTCTCACCGAGGTGCTAATATTTCCGGTGTTGCAACTACTTTCCTCACTTCAAATAACATCCTCATTTTTCACACAATGATTTTAGTTTGATTATAAGGATCACTTTTCGACACTCACTCTCAGAACAAATTCACAACTCATTTATACATATTGCCATAGGCTTGCCCTTATTTTCACCACTTTAAGTTCACCATACAACTCTTAGGATCACAATAGGACTTTTTAGCTTGTAACATAGGCTCAGGGTTAGGTAGGGTATATTTAGGTATATTTTTGTGACTTGTTGCCCTCCTTGACATATCGACTAAACGCACTACCTTTTTATCATTCTATTTCGCCCAATTTCTCAATTTTCTTTTTACCTTGCTGCTTTCCCTTTCTCATCCTTATATGTGAGTGACTTTTATCTTTTATTTTTTATATATATATATATTTTTTAATTTATTTTTTTATTTTTAGTCACTTTTTTTTTAACCCCAATTTTCCGGAGTATTCCTTATAACAGCCACCCTCAACTCATGACTTTGCCATGAGTTAAGGTTCACAATACCCATGGTTGGGTCAGGGCCACGACAAGGCTGCTTTCTGCATTAGCCACCCTCAACTTATGCTTTTTTGGCATAAATTGAGGTGCATATGTCCAAGGAGGGACCAAGGCCAACACATTGTTCCCCGATAAGATCAGTTGGGATGAAAAAGAAAGATCTGTTTTTAGGCTCAAATCATTTGGATCAATAAGGGTTAACTTCATTTGGTTTTCTGTTATTTTTTTAGGCTTAAGATTGACTATTTCGAACAAAGGCCTATGATCCTTTCCTAATTGTTTGATTTGACTCACTTTTAGCAGGACTAACCAGGCAAGTTCAAGCTCAGTATTGATGGTGGACATTCGAATTCACCTCACACTCACTTGACATTCCTTATATTCCCAGATTATTAGACACCTAGTTCGAGTCTTAGATTCAGGATCATGCAGTAGTGTATCTTTATTTTATGTTTCAAACCACACAATTATCAATTACTATGCCTAGTCATGCATCATTTTGATTATCGGGATATCATATTTGTTTTGGCCATCATGCTTCAGATTTATACTATGTACATAAGATATGACATGCCGGTTCAACAATAAAAGTAATCAGTATTTTGGGGAAAAAAACATAGGCAAGAAAACCCCAAAAGAGGATCGTGAACTTGGGCTACTCAGAATTCACCCAAGTACTCACTTTCCATTTACCCCACCTCCAACAAAAGATATGCAATTGTCCCCAATGCATAAAAAAAACTAAAATACGCGAAAGGTAAGTGAAGCAAACCTGAGGTGCTAAGCGCCGGCGATCAGCAAGCTGGTGGGTCTGGTTCACCGGAACCCACTCCCTGCGTAGTCTGGACACCCTCAGTAGTGTCCTTAGCATCAACAGCACCATCAGTAGTGCCTCCCACAGTATCTACAATTCTGGAGCTAGACGCCCCGGTAGCTAACTCTACAGCCCTCAACGTACGGGCCTCCTCGTCAGCAATCGAGGCTCTCCTCGCAGCCTCCATCTCACGACGCTCCTTCTTCCTTACCCTAGCCTCATCCTCCTCTCGACCCCTGTGTCTCTTGGCATGCTCTCATGGGGGAGGTGCTGGAACATCAGAAGTGGCAAAAAGAGCAGCCATCACTGTGTCCTCAGCAGGCTCTGCAGAAAGGGCCTCAGACTCAGGCACCCTCGCCTCTAAGATCGTATCAAGATCAGCCCGCAGACTCTCAACCACAGCCTGAAGGGTCGACATGTCCACCGGAGGTGCTGGTCGGGCTAGCACTCGCAACTCAAAAGCGTCTAAGCGCTGATGTACCTCTGCGATCTTCCTCTCTGTGTACTGTGCCATCTTGCACTCCATGCGCTCCTCTGCCTCAGCACTAGACCTCTGCATCCAAGGCTGGATGTGATACAGAAGTGTAGCCATCTGTGCCTCGAGTTTCTGGACCCTAGCAAGTGGGACCAGAGTGGCCGAAGGAGCCGAGCGAGAGGAGTTCGGGGCAGTGCTACTACTCAGGATAGACTCGACTGGGGTAGTGTTAGTGTGCGCAGAAGCAGCCTGGGAAGCCGCATGAGCATGGTCTATGGTATCTGCCAGGTTCTCACCAAGTGGGACCACCTCCGAGCGGGGCCCTCTGCATGGAGCCAACTCATTGGCCTCATCCCTGATGAGGCCGATGTCAATATTTACCTGCGGGGTCGTGAGCTGGTCAATGTGCCAAATGGGCACACCTGTGGATCTGCAGAAAGAGAAAACAATTCAAGGAAAAGGGTAAGTTGTGGTGACCTTGAAGGCCCTCTCGTGCATGACCGCTTGTAGAAGCCAAGCGAAGTCGACCTCGAACCCTGCCATCATTGCGGCCATCAGAACTGCACGATCCCATGTGACTATATTATCAGCAGTAGTGGGGGAAAGGCAGTGGCGGACTATCAACCAAAGAAACTTGGCCGTAAAGGTCAAGTTGGCCTTCCTGATGGCTCCCTTTGGCTCCATGACCCAATCAGCAGCCTCTCCATCAATAGACAAGTGCTGGGCCATCCACCTCTTGGTGGTCTCTCTCAGAGATGGCTCACGTAACAACCGGCCCTCTTTAACAATTTGCCACCGGTAGTCGAACTCGGCGGTGAGAGGTGTCCTGGTGGTATCAACATCCTCGCCGTACAGATATCGGGGGATGGCTGGCAGGGAGATGTCGACCTGTATGCTGCGTACTTGGACGTGCTCAAGTGGGGCCTATTTTGCGGGGGTAGCCCGCCTATCTATCTGTGATCGGAGACCAACTCCTCACTGTAGCGGCCCAAAGAATGAGCCGTCCACTCCAGCCGGTGTCTGGTTAAGAGAGTGTGAATATCCGGCATGGTGGGGAGACTTCCATTAAGGACCCTCCTCTCCAGTGTAATGGTCCGTGTCATGACGCCTTTGTCATTGAGAACCTTGGCGTATAAGTATACTTGGTATTGCCCGTCGACACACCACCGGTTAGGCTGGTCGGCAACCGGGGCAGGAACTCCAGTTGGTGAGCCAGGAGTGGAGTTAGTGCTGTCAGCCTCATCAGCCGAGACAGACTGTGTATCTGTGGCGGGTGCAGAGGCTTCTGCGGATCCGGAGGCTTCCACTGACCACGAAACTACTAAGGAGACAGATGCTCCTTCGTCTTGAGCAGCTGACCCAGAAGGTGTGCCGGTCAGTGTGCGCTCCTCATCAGACTGGGAGGCAGTGACTACGCCGGACGCCACCTTCTTGGGCGTGACTCTCGGTGCACGTGGATCTCATGCTGTAGTAGCAGTGCCTGGGGGCACGTACTCGGGATTGTTGACACCCAATTTTGAACTTCCACAATAGAAATTAATTCATGAGCTTCTTAAATTCTCAAACAACTTAAAATAATTAGTTTTGTGAATTTAGGAAAAACATAACGATTGCGTTATTTTGAATAATAATTTTTGCCATTTCTTAAAGTTTTTAGATAATATCTATATTTTACATAATTAAGTATATAATTAGATATTTTATGATTATCCAAAAATCATCTCAAAATATTTTAAATTTAGTAAGTAGTCTTTTAAATTAGTTTTGTTTAAATCATAGATATATATATATCTATATCTATATCTATCTATATATGTATATATATATATATTATTTTATTATTTTTTTTTTTGAATCACTAAGTTTACAATTAAATTAATTATTTTATTTTTTTGTTAAGATTAAGAAGCTTGCTAAATTAATTTATGTAAATTCATCCTATTAATCAATTACTTTGAACCATTCAAATAGAAATTTTGAAATTTTTGCATTTGTCCCACATTGCTTCCCACATCTTTTTTGGACCAAAAATTGGTCCTATATAAGCCTCTCTTCAATACACCAAAGGAAAGATATAGGGAGGAGACCAAAGAGTACCCAGAAATTTTCGGGAATTCTTGGTTCCATAGTTTAATATTTATAAAATATTTTTTGCGGCTGTTTGAGTTTGGAGAGGTGGAGGAATCGTCTCCGTCAAACTCGTAGTCTCGGTTCGCTGCCCAGAATCAGGTAATTTCTTATTTTTTATTTATTTATTTATTATTTATTTATTTTTTATTTATTTATTTATTTATTTATTTTTTATTTATTTATTTATTTATTTATTATTTATTTATTTATTTATTTATTTTTTATTTATTTATTATTTATTTATTTATTTATTTATTTTGCATATATGTATACATATATATAATTTGTCAATTACCCAATTTGCTAACTATTGGAATCTTAAGTTTAATTAGTATTAATGTTTAGTTGCTATTACTATCATACTTCTATGTGTGTATTAATTTGTCATAGTAAATTGGATTCGTTTCACATCATGGTCTAATATATTTATTTAGTTATTCATGCATCATTGTTATATTTAATTCTAAGATTATTACATATTTTGGATATTACTGCTTATCTATTATGTGTGCTTTTAGATAAAATTAACGACATCATTGGCTTCTCCTATCCAATCTATTTATTTATTTACTCATTTTGGCTTTAGGTGTTAAGTTGGAATCTGCTTGGGTACATTCATTATTTTAAAATCGTTTAATCTTCTTTAAGATATGATTTGGGGATATTATTTTCAAGTTCTAATTTTTATTTTTGTTCTTCATTGCATGTAAAATTCGTCCGAGTTTCAACGTGAACTCTCACTCTCTCCTTTGCATTCCATGAGAAGAGCCGTAAAGGCTCAAAGTTCCTCTTTTCCAGTCAACCTATTAAGCCGATGGACGGGTCCCAAGATTTAAAGAATTGAAGAAAGTCGGAAAAGATGAATTAGAAGATCCGTTTTATATTTTGCATTTCGTATTGTATCTATTTTAAGGCATTAGCCCTTGTCATCTTTTACTTTACTGTATTTATTTAGTATTAATTATTTGCTTAGTCTAGGACAGGTACGAAAGGAAATGAGTCAAAAACCCAAAACAGGTGGGTCCAAAAACCGGTCAAGGCGGACAGAGAACCCGATTTTGGACCCAATTCTCTTTTCCACTCTCTCTCTCTATTTCTCTCTTTTACTTTATTTGCTTATTTGTTTGCATACTTGTCGTTAATTTTAAAGTTAGAAAATCCGAATCCCCGCAAATGCCGTAAATGTTTTTATCGACTCAAAATTAAAATAATTTTGCAAAAAATGAAAATGACTAAAAAGTAAGTTAGTATTTCAACTCTCTACTTCTAAATATTTTATTCAAGTCAAGTTAAAAGCAAAGTTTTAGCCAAATTTGTTAGTTGCTGGAAAACCGTTTTAGACGGATGTTTTAGGTGCCTAACACCTTCCTAAAACATTAATTTGAATCCCCGAACCCTTTAAATGTTTTCAAGCAATTTTCTCTGTTAAGTTATTTGAAAGCAATAGTTTTCTTGATTTTTCTTCAAAAATTAAGTGGCGACTCTAAAAAAGTCGAAATTCTTACAAAAGGTTAAATTTTTGATAAAACAGAAATGGCGACTCCGCTGGGGATTTGGAGGATTCTAACCTTAAAACTAACATTATTTGGCTATTTGTGATAAATCGTTGACTTATTTAGTTTATCTTAGTTTTTTGAATTGTTGCATTTTCATGACATCTTTCCGCCAAATGGCAAATAGTATGCATTAGGAAAACGGAAGTTATGTGGCTTTCCACGGCTTCTTTCAGAAATACACAAGAGTTTCATTTGGAAGTATCAAACGAATAGTTGGAATGCGGTCATCCGACGTCGTTTGGTAGCTTCACCCCGTTGTTTGTCCGACTCGGGTAACCGTCAACTTGAAAATTATTCTGCTGAGCCTAAGATAGAGCAAAACCAAATTCAAATATAAGCATTGAACTAAGATGACCCAACGCCCAAGGGCCTACGGCCTGAACGGGCGATCATATTTATTTGTTTAAATTTGAAAGATGTATACATCATCTGAAAAAATCATTGTCCTCGTGACAATGAAATATTTTAAATGACGTATACATCCCTCAAATCGTTAGGCCTACCCTTGGTATAAAAGGGTCACATATCTGTTTAGAACGCGCAATAACTGTTTATGTGTTATAATTGTTTGTCTGATTATGTTGCTTCATTTGGATATGTAGAGCCTACTGATTCTTGAAAAATATTTTCTAGAACTCCTTAAGCATAAATATCAAGTCACTAACGAAAGTACGTCCAAATACTCTTTGAGTCTTTAGTTTCCCAATGAAATTCAACATTTTTCTTTCAAAAATTACTCTCGCATATCAGAAAAAGATTCAATATTTCAAAAAAAAAAAAAAGATTCAAATGGGTCGAACTACGTAGGACCTGAATTCTCTTTTGTGAGATACGTAGGCAGCCTTTCAAGGTTCGGTCCCCATTCTGAGAAATTTTATATTTTCAACTCTTACAAAGAATTTGAGTTACATCTCAGTCAAAAAAACCAGAAGAATCAATCGACTTTGTCCCGTCTCAGGTCGACATTTTGACTCACAAAGCTAAAAATCAGAGAGACAAATTTCTGTCTATCTAATCATTTTTTTTATATATGTGGGCTAGTCTTTCTTCAAATGAAGCGACTTTTGTATGCTTACAGCTTTGTGTGTGATATCTTGTATCACCTACTACCTACACAAACTAACACATTTGTTATTTGAGTTATTTTTCTTTGTCAGGTACTCGAAACTGATTTGTGTTGATTAGTGGTTGAACATTCAAAGTTTTCAAAGATTACTTTCCCAATCAAAATTTATTGAAAGAAAGAAGAAAAATGACTGAGAATAATGAGAATACCAGCTTGTTTTCGGTTAACCTTTGAGGGGGGAACTACGTTTGACCTGATTCCTGCCTCAACGGGATACGTAGGCGCCACAATGGCTCGGTCATATTCCCAGCAAGATTTCCATTTTTCACTTTATAATGGAAACTGGGACAGAATTTTTGAGAGGATCTCAAAAATTCATTTGAAGATGGACTTCTTCAACAAGTCAACACTGAAATACCAAAATGCAACTGGTAGATTTTTGGGTGAATCTCAAAATTCCAAGATGATATTTTATGGAGAATCATGTTGAAATGTGCAACTGGGACAAATTTTTGAGATGATCTCAAGAATTCCACACAACCATGTCCGTTGTTAAAAGTCTTATACTATCGAGGCAAACTGGGACCTCAAAATTCCAGAATGAGCAACCTCAGAATTAATAAAGCAAGTTACTAGAGTTAAATATATTTCAGACTGAGACAGATCAAGACTGTCTTACAAAGGACGGCCGACCGTGTAAGCCAACCGCATGAAGGAGCGTGGAGACAAGATCAACACAAATCAGTCTTTCAAACTAAGAATTTTTCTTTGGATGCAGGAACATCGAAGTCACAAAAATGGCTATATAAAGACATCAAGAGTGTCAAAAAGCGTCATTTGCAACCATCGTGGCCTCATTTTATCTCTATGTTGCCTCAAGAGATTTTTAAACAATTTTTTTTATTTTGCAGGAATGTTGAAGACAAACGCTGACATATTATGTCAAAGTTTTAAGAAAACAATGTGTGAGAGGGTCGCTAGTGGCAAGTAATAATCAAAGTTACAGTTGGGCTCAGTAAACCCTAATCTCGATAAGCCAAGTGACTCAATTTCTTTACTTCATCATCGATACTAACGTTTGGTGTCGAGCTTTGCAGGTGATAGTATGAGTAAAGCCAGTATCGTATGTGAAATCGACAGATGATCAAAAGTGACACTAACTTAGATGTGTTGCAAGGGAAAATCATCGAGTTCATCACATCACAAAGATGTTGGTGATCGCAATATTTCCTTGATAGTCAAAGTTATCGAATTGTTACAAGTTTTTGTTAACAATTGGAAACGTCAACAACAAACTTAAATTAGTTGAGTTTGTCATGGAAGGCAAAAGTGTCTTTAATCTTCATGTGAATGAATTAAGTCATTCACCTTGATAATTCTGTCTTTTAAAGAGAGAATCGTAGTCTCGACGTGCATATACGTCAATTTAGTATGTTCGTCGCGTAGCAATTTAGGCATACGTGTCTTATCTATCAATAGTTGGGAGATCAGGGAGATCAATCGGAGATAGCATGACAAGGAGCAGACAACTGAAGAAATCGGCACAGATCAGTTCATTTTAAAACTAATAATTTTTCTGTGGATGCAGGTTTATAGCTTTGCTTTGATATCAGCAAATTATTCCAATCGACGAATACGGAGAAGTAAAGGGAGGAGAAAGTTCTCCCAAAATTTAACGTAATTTTTTGTGGATGCAGGAATTATTTTATATTGCTTATATCGAAGATTTGGGAATGTGATTGGTTTATTTCATTCAATTCTCAAAAACATGAAGTCTATAATAAGCGACCATCTAATCTCAAAGATGAACCAAATAAAAACTCCGAAAAGGATAATTTACGGTTTTCGTCGTTGACGGCATCTGCATCACATTATCAGACATAATAGTGTCGCTACCCGGAGGGGTCATTTGTTTTGTTGTCGATCAAGACAATACACTACCCGGAGGGGTCATTTATTTTATTGTTGATCAAGACAATACACTACCCGGAGGGGTCACTTATTTTGTCGATCAAGACAATACACTACCCGGATGGGTCATTTATTTTACTTTCGATCAAGACAATACACTACCCGGAGGGGTCATTTATTTTATTGTCGATCAAGACAATACACTACCCGGAGGGGTCACCTATTTTGTCGATCAAGAAAATACACTACCCGGATGGGTCATTTATTTTATTGTCGATCAACACAATACACTACCCGGAGGGGTCATTTATTTTATTGTCAATCAAGACAATACACTACCCGGAGGGGTCATTTATTTTATTGTCGATCAGGACAATACACTATCTGAAGAATTATTTTCAATTGAGACGATATGATTATCCAGAAAATCAATATGTTGCTCAACTTAAGCACTATTTTCAGTTGTCACCAATGATGACATCAAGAGCGATATTCATGTATCGATGAAGATCATGCATCGCGAGTTAATATTCATACATCGCAAGAAGATTTTATACCTTGCGGAATTTATGCATTGCGGGAAGATATTCATGTCCCGCAGAAGATCATGCATCGCGAGTCAATATTCATGCATTGCGGAAGATCATGCATCGCGAGTCAATATTCATGCATCGCAGAAGATCATGCATCGCGAGTCAATATTCATGCATCGCGGAAGATCATGCATCGCGAGTTAATATTTATGCATCACATATTAATCGCGAGAAGATATTCATGCCTCGCAGAAAATTATACATCGCGAGAAGATTTCATACCTCGCTGATATTTATGAATCGCAAGAAAATGTCATACCTTGCAAAATTTATGCATTGCTGAAGATATTCATGCCCCGCAGAAGATCATGCATCGAGAATCAAATTCATGCATTGCGGAAGATCATGCATCGCGAGTTAATATTTATGCATCACATATTAATCGCGAGAAGATATTCATGCCTCGCAGAAAATTATACATCGCGAGAAGATTTCATACCTCGCTGATATTTATGAATCGCAAGAAAATGTCATACCTTGCGGAATTTATGCATTGCTGAAGTTAATCGCTAGAAGATATTCATGCCTCGCAG